>ML791236.1:135720-150966 GCA_009831015.1 Picea engelmannii
CTAATTTCAAAATATATATAGCTTCTAATCAATTGAAGATTTTTCATCTTTTATTGAATAACAAACTAAAATATAAATATATACATATTTTTAAACTATATACAAAAGAGAGATTAATTCTAGCTAACATAAAAGTCCCCTCTATGAAAGAGGATTTTGTTTTCTTTTAAAAAGTGAAAAGTATTTATAATGAAAGTAAAACAAATTAACTAAATAATAATAAAGCTAAAAGAAAAATCTAATTATCGGGCCCAAATTCAAATAGTATATGAATCTCAAGTAAAATAAACAATTTTCTAAATATATAGATCTTCAAAACAAATGTTTAATTATATCAATCAAAATGAATTACTAAATCTGTTTAAATATTTAACACAGACTTATAATCCAAACAGTAACTCATATACATATTAATCATTGAAATAATGTGTCAAATAAAAACTGAAATCCATTTAATTTATTAGCAGTAATTAACTAAATCAATCTATAATATCATCAACACATAATCTAGATTAAACTTTGATTTCAAAAATAAACACTTGAATATAAGTAATAGTACCAAATATTGATTGTTTGTGTTAATATTCAAAGTCACAAAGAGATTCAGAATAATGTATCAAAACATAAACTTGTACAACAGTGCATAAGATTTTGTTTTCTTTCAAAAACTAAAACTGCCCCCATCAATTGTTTTTCCTTCACTGTTTTATATTGAAGGAATTCAAAAATGGAAATTAACTTCCATAACCATAAACAATTATCTATTTAGAATGGGAAAATAACAAAAAATAATAATTTCCTAAACTAAATTAACTAAGTACATAAAATTAAAAATTACCAACTCTTCAATTTTAGAATTCTGTCTGGAAACTAATTTTCTCATTTCTCTTATTTTCCGGGACATTCTTTTTACATCTATAAAAAAAAGAAAAAACATAAAAACAAAAATTAGAGTTGCTACAAAATTTGAAATTCTGTAGCTACTCTTTTATTAACTAAAATTAATGAAAATGCAAACTAAACTAAAAAAAAATTAAACTCATACCAATAACCAAGACATTTTATCACTAAGTGTTACTAGGAATGGTCTTGAATTAAAAATTAACGAAAATATTAACTCCTTGTGAGTTAATGTTAACTATGTCTTTCTTTTTATCTTGTTTGGACCCTGAAACCCGTCTTCTTTGGATATCGATCAAAGATTTATTTTCTAATCTAAGAATTTTATTTTCTAATTCCAAATCGATTATATTATACTGTAATGTTGGAACCCCGAACAATATTTTTCCTTCCAAAAGGAAACCTCCAAATTACGACCGGTTTCAATTCTTTCCTTTCCTTATTATTTAGCAAGGTGTTCAATTAGTTCCAATGGAGGAACGTGTTGTGGGGAAGAAAATTCCTAATTTGTAACCAACTCTTCATCCTCAAATTGGATAGGATAACTAGATTTCGAGGTTTTCCAAGACTTATTTATGAACATTCTTGATATTTTTCTTCCTTTCCTCTTATTCATAAAATCGACTAGACTAATGGAATCATCATTTTTTGTGGTAACAGGTGGGTCACACTCAGATGCAAGAGAAGAAAGTATGGTTTTCTTGGAAACTTCAGAAGAAACTTGAGGTACTTCACTGAAAACAAATGACTCTGGAATAAAGTTAACCTTCACAGTTTGACTGTGGGTAACCCTCGCAACGTTTTTTTGAGGAGGACAAACGTGAGGGTAAGGAAGAAAGATATCTTCTGGAGGGTTTGGGGTTTCCTCTTCAGAAAAGTGAGACTATAAAATTGCTTCATAATTTACCTGAAAGTGATTTATTTTCACAAACGTTTCCCAAGAATCACCATTATGTTCTAACTGAATTTCAATTAGAATTTTCACTAAACCGTGATGAAAAACATTTATTTCTGAACTGAGATTCTTCCTCTGATAGAAATGTGTCATTTTAGACAGGATTTTAAGAAAGAATGCCGTCATGTTCAATTCATAATCCATGGAGACCATTAAAAGATGAAAGTGATAAATAAAGAAAAGGTTATATCTTCCCTCACATGTGATAAACCCCTTAATAACTACTAACAAAAAATTCCACTTTTATTTAATTGATGATATGGGTATACCTTTGTAATCGTATTTTCATTCGAGAGATACCAAAAATTCAGAACAAGGAATCTCCTTTACCATTTTGGTTTTAGACCAACATTCTTCGTTTAATGGAAATTTAGTTACTCTAGATATTATTTCTTAATCTACTTGTAATTATATATCCCCAATTTTAATGCATTCACCATTGAAGGTTCATGTGAAAGCTGTGGTGACATGCGTGTTATAACCATTAAACATGCGCAAAAATTTTAACCAACCAACCCTCTCAAAAGTTGGAACATAATCTTCCTGGGATTCAATAAGCTCGACACGGGGTTCTACTCTGGAAATCATTCCCATATTGATTGTTTACCATGCTACAGTTCAAAAAACCCTCATAAACGAAAACTAACAGTCTCTCGCTTGCAAGTAAATGAAAACAAAGCTTCAATTATTGAAACAAAATCTTATTTCAAGGAAGAAACACCATAGGTAATAATTCATGAATATGAATATGTAGTTCAAAGCTATATGTGGATGTGAATAAGTGAACTTCGGGAAATGAGGATTGTTTGTATGCAGTCTTAAAGGACTTTGATTTAATTTTCCAATAAATTGATTTAAATTTTTGATGATCGGATCAGGTCTAACATACCACAACAAGATACTAAACATTTATTATAGACCGTGGGTATCGAAGTTATGAAAGATAGGTAAGATTTCATAGGTTTTGATCGACCATTATTGAAACATTGTTTTAAAAATAAACAATAGATCAAAAATTGTAGCTTTTCAAATATAGTAGCTCGTTAGAATGTATGTAAAATAAGAAGAAATCATAAGGAATATGTGAAATGGAAAAATTTGAAAGCCAAAATTTAAATCAAAACCTTTTAGAAACATCGAAAAAAAGAAATTTTCATTAATGATTGAATGAAAAACTCAAAGAAGTTGGGAGTGTGGCCAAAATTGACAAAACAAAACACATTGTTTAAGTAAAATAAAAATTCATTTTTCAAAAATGAAGAAATAAGGGTCCCAAATTTTTATTTATAATACAAAATTTGGGAGGTTGTTGTATTATACAACAACTTCCTATGTGTAGTATTCCAGATATAAAATAGTATGCAGAACATAAATAATTAGCTAGAAATGGTGGAGAAACAATGATATAACCAAAACAATGCCATAATAATACCAAAATAATACCAAAATAACACTAGAAAGAGCACTTTGATTACTAAGAGAAATGTTCACTTTCCTCTTTGAGGGGGAAACCTCCAACAGAGAAGATCTCTATTAAAATAATATCCAATAAACCACTTCTCATACCTTATATTCCTATTTATATTAAATCTATCTATCCAAAAGAACAAACTAGAGGAAGATCCTTCTAGAAGAGAAAGCTTCTATTAGGTCTTCTTACATTTGACTTATTCCTCCTTGTTTCTAGGCCTTATTAATATTGAACTTTATTACATGGAAATATATTATTCTACCCACTTGAGGGGTTAGGTAGGTTAGGTCCCTAGCATGCCCTCCCCCTTAAAATCAGCCTTGTCCTCAAGGCTTGAGATGAGGAAATTGTTGCATAATGTCAGCGAGCTCCCAGGTGGCATCAGTTGGAGTTTTATCTTTCCACTGGAATAACACTTCCTTGATGGTACACTTACGAAGAATATTCTCTCACTGGTACAAAACGTCTTGTGGATGCAACCAAATGGATCCTTCTTTATCCAACTTGGGAAGGTTGGTTTGAGTGTGGCACTTAGTTCCAATCACCTTTTTTAAGAAGGAGACATGAAAAACAAGATAGATCATAGAATGAATGGGAAAAGATAACGAATATGCCACCTATCCAATGCACTTGAGAACTATATAAGGACCATAAAATTTGGGTGCCAGTTTTTGATAATGTTCAGCCTTGAGTGAAGTTTTCTTATAAGGTTGCAGTTGAAGAAATACTTGGTCTCCTTCAACAAATTTACATTCTGAGTGACCTTGATAGGCGTGTTTCTTCATGTGATTTTGATCCATGAACAAATTCTCTTTGAGGGTATGGAGAATAGCCTCGTGAACTGTAAGTGTTTGGTAAACCTCCTCGACCTTCGATACACCTGGCATGTAGGAGAGAACAAAAGTTGGCTTTTGGCCATAAACTGCTTCAAAACGAGTCATACGAGTAGTTGTATGGTAAGAATTTTTGTACCACCATTCATCTGATGGAAACCATTAAGCCCATTGACATTGCATTTCAGAGGAAAAAAACCTCAAATAAGTCTTCAAACACTTGTTGACGACTTCATTTTGACCATCAGTATAGGGATGATATGCAGTGATGAGATGCAACTGGGTGCCCTTTAGTCTAAACAATTCTTTCCAAAAATTGTTGATGAAGGTGGGATCTTGATCATAAACAATAGAATGAGGCATGCCATGAAGCTTGACGATATTGTCCATGAAAAGTTGAGCCATAGTGGATGCGGTAAATGGGTGTTGAAGTGTACAGAAATGAGAATACTTGGAAAGATGATCCACGACCACCATGATGACTCAATTATTTCTTGATTTAGGTAATCCCACAATACAATCCATAGAGATGTCCCTCCAAATAGTGGGTGGAATCAGAAGCAGTTGGAGTGTGTTAGGAGGTTTGATGGTTTCTCCTTTGTTTTGTTGACAAACATCACACTCTTCTACAAAAGTGAGAATGCCACTTTTCATACCATCCCAGAAAAAGGAACATTTGACTTGGTCATAGGTTTTGGTAAACCCTGAATGCCCAGCTATGGGAGTAGCATGAATCTTAGAAAGAACTGTGGATTTGATTTGTGATTGTTTACTTAAATAAAAACAACCTTTGTAGTGAAGCTCATCATTGTTCCAAGAGTACTGTGGGGAAACCTGAGAGTTGTTGTTGGCCCTTGACCAAGTTTTGAGGATCCTTGGTCATGTTTGACATATTTTTGGGACTTTGATAGGATGTCGAAGGCGAAGCGCAAGAGGAAGCAAATATCACGAGATCTCGGCCCCTTTTTAGGGGTTTTTGGGTTTTGGGATTATGTAACGGGTATGGGAATGTCGGCCCATGGGTTTACCCATGCTTAGGCCTATTTTGTATGTATACATAGATGCTAAAGAGATGTAGTGAGAAAGAATGGATAAGTGCTAGAGTTGGATCTATGTGATCAAGAGTTGTAAGTGCTTTGTGCATATTATGTGAGACTTGTAGAGCTAAGTGCAAGTCATCGTAAGAAACTGTGGAAGGATATGTGCTTAGATCTACTTAGGGAAGGAGGATCTAGCAGGCTGCACAAATATCCTGGCCTCTGCGGAGAAGGGTTTTTGAGGCTCTGTGCATGTAACTTATTGAGGAAGCTAATAAACAAGACAAAGATTTGGTGGACGCAGCCCTAGGGTGGGGGTGAACCACATACATACTGTGTTTCTCTGCTTTGTGCAATGTGTTGATGTGTTTATATGTTAATATTCTTATCACTTCAACATAGATGAATGGTAGATAGAGATGCAGATGTTGTCTTCTTAATAATGTGAATTAATGCTATATCTAACCTATGTGAATATGCTTAGTTCTTGAGTCTGCTAGATCTGATCTATTTCTTTATGCTAAGTGATGTTAGATGTTGGATTTGGTTGAATGTTGTGATACTATATAATTAGGGTTTAACCACACTGTAACAGATTGGATATTAATGAATGTTAACTACTGAGTGCTTTGTGAAGTGTTAGAATCATAGATCAGTGTCCCAGCTAAGGTTACAGACATTTGAGTCCTGCAACCACCCCTACCTCTACCTCAGGTGAAACTTCATCTGCTTCGTAGGTGTTGCCGAAAGGGATGATAGTTAGGGTTTTGTTGGTGCACTATTGTAGTGTTGAACCCTCAGTCTGCCCCTGTGCCAACAAATGGTTTTGTTTCTGGTACTTGAAACTATGATTGCTAGGAACTAAGGAAGAAGAAGCTTTGTGCGAAGATCTAAACTAAAAAAAAAAAGAGAAAATCTTTGTGCGTGGATCTGTTGCCCTAGTGCGCAATATTCTAATTGATCTGTGAATCTTTGTGCCAAGAGGAAGGGACAAATCTGAAGAAAAGAGGTAAGATATGCAATCTCTATGCTCTAATAAAGGTAAGAATAGTGAAAAGTTTTAGATCTAAAAGTTTTGTGCTCTGCTGAAGACAAGATAAGTGGAAAGTTTTGCTTCTAAAGTATGAATCTAGGTATGTTTGATAAGATTTGTCCTAGATTGAAAACTAGGGCACTGATAGATGAAATAATATTTGATATGAGTAGATCTGATAAGAATAGTGAGAGATATGTTATACCTATGCATAAAGAGAATGTTTGGACTAAGAAATGGATGCAGGCTCCTAGAAAGATTTTTTTGTAGGTTAACTACCATGATTCCAGTGTGCAGTACAGGAAGGGATGGCAATCATTTAAGAGAAAGAGATTATTAACCCTTTGTTACAGTTGCAGAAGACCGATACATCTTGCTAAGGAATGCCCTGGTAGAATACCTAGTTGCCTCTGTTGCAAAGCTATGGACCATGAAGTATTAGATTGCCCTAGGATGATAGCTAAGGTTGAAAGGATGAATATGAGACAAGAAGACCATGAGAAAGGTCAATAAACTGAGATTATGGAAGAACCCCAAAAAGAATCAGAGAAAGTATTTCTACAAATGAAAGAAACCTTGAATGATCACCGACATATTAATTTATCAGAGATATTCAAAGAAAAAGAGTACATAGAAGCAAGAATAGGAGACTTCGACATTGACTGTGTTCTGGATGAAGAAACACAGGTAAATATTATGACAGAAAGAACTTCGGAAATTCTAGGAAAGCCTGCTATGATTCCTTCACTGGGAAGAATAGGTTTATTCATAGGAAAGCTGATAAAATTATGTGGAAAGCTCACCCAGATATCTATGAATGCCAATGGAACTTCGACAGAGGAAGAATTTGAAGTTGTTAAATTTATTGAGAATAGCGCTCCATTTTCTATGTTACTAGGATAACCTTGGATTGAAAGAGATCATGCTAGAAGGAAAGAAGAATAAATCTTAGAGCATAAGAAGCAAGAGTTAAAATATTTCATGACTAGGAGGATCGTACATTTGATTGAAGAACAAGAGAACTGAGCGAAGCTATTTAAAACTAGAGACTTGGATGTCGAAGTTGCAAGAACACTAGAATACCTACAGAAGACTGAAGTACCTGTTCCAGATATAGAAGAAGTATTACCCTTGAATTCTAGGAAAGAATATCAACAATGTAAAGTTACTCTACCAAAAGAAGATAAGAATCAGAATGGAAAAAGGAATACCAAGACGAAAATCACTGGAAAGAAGGCTAGAAAACTAAGTAAGAATAAAGCTAAGATCGAAAAGTTCTAGAAAGTTCCAGAGGGAACTTCACAGAAGTAAAATTTGCAAAATTGGAACTTCGTCAGGATATTAGAACTACGTCACATGGCACTTCGTCATGGCAAAGAAATATAGCCATTGGGAACAGTATAACCATTAGACCGCTGCTCAAATGGGTAGAAAGGCATTTATGGTCAGAAATGTTTCCACCAAACCATTGGGACTGTGCCATAACAGACAGAACTGAGTTAATGAAGGATTCTCACTTGTTGCAAGAGATTTGTTGCCAAGTTATCTAATTATCCCATTGAGCCACACATCGAGAACATTTTTGATAACTGTGAATCTGAGCCCACTGAATAGTTGATTTTGTATAGTGATCATCACGCTATCACCATCCATCCCATTTCATTGAGAAATTACTCTTCGAACCTAAGATATTTAACCATGAGCATGCATGACGAACGAGCTTAGCACTGTAGAGAAAATTGTCGAAGAAGTTCTCATTGACCTAATGACTAAAAGAGTAATGTCTAAGAGAGTAATATCTGCAAGTATTCAAGCATCATTGACGAGAGGTGTGCAAGCTTCTACGTCGACTGCTCATAGAGCTAGACCATCCCGACCATCAACAGAGAAGAGAACCAAGCACAAAGACGAACTAGCCAATGCAAAGCTAATCCCAACCATATTGCCCGACTACATCCTGCCTCTAGCCGACGCAGTGAGTCATGATAGTGCGCCAAGAGATTTCGAGTACACCATGGTTACTGCATACCTCCTGAAGGGGATACACGTAGTTGGAGCATAGCAAGACAAGATCACATCATTGAAGTTCAGTGATTTCAACCTCGGGGATCGCAAGAACTATATCATGCTCACCCCATACAAATACTTGACCAAGATGAAGGGCAATAACTCAAAGATAATCCCCCATCCGTGGACGATGAACCTTGCGCAGTCCACCTTGTTAAATGTAATGAAAATCCCACACTTCGGAAGGCACTAGGAAGTCAAAGCCTGTGTCAAGCTACTCCTTTCATGTTACCATGGTAGCTACTTGTGGCTAGACCACTGTATCATAGTTGACTCGACGTTGATCTGTAGGATCACCAGATTGAGTATGAAAGGACCCAACCCGAAGGAATTCTATCTAGGAAAATCTATAGATTGCGTGCTAGAATAGAATATCAAGTATACATATGGAGATGTTTAGAAGGGGATGTGATGTTACAAGGTAGCCTCCATACAGAATGGCGTAGTGCACCTAGCCTACCAGTTAATAGCCGAAAAGTTAGTAAGGAAGAACTGACCCATGCAGGTCACAGGCTTTGTCGTTGACCTTGTAGGGAAGTGCGTGGAAGGTCTACATATGAACTGGGCGAAGTACCTAGTTAATCAGCTTGAACTAGATTTTTGCGAAGCACAGGATCAGGGCTACAAGTTTCACTTTAGCTGGCTCCTAATCCTCATCACCTTTGTTTCTTGGGAAATTCCAAAATGTGTGACCTTCCTGGACATCAAGTCATTCGAACCGCTTCCTGTGAAGTTCACCACACTCTGGTACTCAAGTGATATGAACAAACAGTGGTAGTTTAATGTTGTTTCTTGAATGTTGTTTTTCATACATATTACCTTCAGCTGAAGAGAGCCATTGAAGCTAAACCTCTCATGAATCTGAACACCCTATAGAGGTTTTGACCCCTGATGAAGTTCTGCATATATTGACACTTCATCTACATTACAGTGCGATCCGATGAACATAAGGAGTAGCTTCAGTCATACTACAAACTCATGGAAGAGGACCTTGAGGAGATCACTAAGGACTGGTTGGAAAACCTCATTATTCCCACAGACCCTGAAAATATGTCCGACCCTAACAACCCAGAAACCACACAAAAAGAACATGATACACCCGGACATAGCAGAAGAAAGAAGATCGAAGAGGTCCAAGACTTAAGAAACGCCTTAGAGAAGACTGCTTCAGTATCACCTGACCAAGGGGGTGATGATGAAGTCGAAGAAATAAACAGCAAGGAAGATGAATAAAAGCAAGGCGAAGTAACACCGCCCAGAGATGAGGTTGATCCGTTGAGGAAGAGGAAGGTTTCTCCCCCAAAAAATTCTTCCCGGAAGAAATCCAGAGCCATTGTGACCAAGATGCAGACTGTACTCACTACCGACAATTTTGACTTCATCATAGCAACTCTAAATGACACTTCATTGGAATTCATGGAGAAACAAGAAGCTAAGAAGAAGAAAATGTACAATAGAATTGACGTCGAACTCCAAGGGGTACAATAGGCCCTTCAGTCCATTCATGAAGTCTCCACTGCGCCCTTGCCACCAGGAGAACCAGAGTTGGGAGATGAGGCAACCCAACTTTGTTGACTAGAAGATGCAACCGAAGCTCACCTTCCATGAGCACAAGAAGAAACAAAACAAGCCACCTAGGCCTTGAAGCAAGTGTAAAGAGTACTCATAGAACAACGTCGATTTGCGGAGTAGGAGAAGGTTTCTCTTGAGACAAAGTTTGACGAAGATAAATCACAGATTCAACAAGAAAAGGAACAGTTGCTCATAGAGCAACTCAAAGTGAAAGAAGCAGTCAACATAGCACTCTGCTCTATGAAAAGCTTAGAGCCACAAGTAGAATACTAAGTCACACATCAAGTAGAGTAGCTCGTAGAAGCTATCCAATAGCTACAACAGATAAAGCACAGATTCAACAAGAAAAGGAACAGTTTCTCATAGAGCAACTCAAAGTGAAAGAAGTAGTCAATAGAGCACTCTGCTCTGTGACAGGCTTAGAGCCACAAGTAGAATATTGAGTCACACATCAAGTAGAGTAGCTCGCAGAAGCTATCCAATAGCTACAACAATGAATAGTAGACTTAGAGCTCCACACAGTTCCCAACACCCCACAGGATGTGAGGGATGAAAGAGAAGAAACTACTCAAAGCGCAGTTGAGAGAATCAAATCCCTCACCATGGAATGTAAGAAAATGAGTGATTTCAACACCCAAACCTATGAGAAACTCACTGAGAATCCATAACTGAAGGCACTAGAGTTGCAACTCCAAGAGGAAAAGTATCAAGCAGAGACAATACAGGCGCAGTTTAAGGCCCTGTCAGCTGTTGAAAGAATGAAGTGATCCAAGGAGCAGTGCACTTCCCAACAACAAATCCACACTATTTAGAGCATAATTATCGAAGTAACTCAGAGGATCCAACCTGTACCAGATGAGTCCTACCAGCTATTCATAGAGATCGAAGGTCAAGGAGAGAAAATGGAGCAAGTCGTCACTGCAGTTGAACAATGCCTAGAGGGACCTGTCAACGAAGTAGTCATACAAGAGTTCACCGAACAGGAGGTTGTGGCATAGCAGTAAGTCGAAGAAGCTTGAGCCAAGCTCAAGGATTTTGAATTAGGACTATTCAGATCAGAGTGACTCGAGACGAGTCACGGGTTAGTGTTGGGGGCATGTTGGACCTTGACCAAGTTTTGAGGATCCTTGTTCATGTTTGACACATTGTTGGGACTTTGACAGGATGTCGAAGGCAAAGCACGAGACGAAGTAGAGATCGTGGGATCTCGGCCCCTTTTTAGGGATTTTTTGGTTTTGGGATTATGTAACGAGTATGGGAATTTCGACCCATAGGTTTTCCCATGATTAGGCCTATTTTGTATGTATAAATAGATGCTATGGGGATGTAGTGAGAAGGAATGGCTAAGTGCTAGAGTTGGATATATCTGATCAAGAGTTGTAAGTGCTTTGTGCATGCTATGTGATACTTGCAGAGCTAAGTACAAGTCATTGTAAGAAACTGTGGAAGGTTATGTGCTTAGATCTACTCAGGGAAGGAGGATCTAGCGGGTTGCACAGATCTCCTGTGCTCTATGGAGTATGGTTTTTGAGGATTTGTGCATGTAACTGATTGAGGAAGCTAATAAAGAATACAAAGCATTGGTGGATGTAGCCCCAGTGTGGGGGTGAGCCACGTACATACTGTGTTGCTTTGCTTTGTGTGATGTGTTGATGTCTTTATATGTTAATATGCTTAGCACTTCGATATAGATGAATGGTAGATAGAGTTGCATATGTTGTGTGATTAATAATGTGAATGAATGATAGATATAACCTGTGTGAATATGCTTAGTTCTTGAGTCTGCTAGATCTGATTTGTTTCTTTATGTTAAGTGTTGTTAGATGTTGGATCTGGTTGAATACTGTGATACTTTGTAATTAGGGTTTAACCTCACTGTAACTAAGACTGGATATTGATGAATGTTAACTACTGAGTGCTCTGTGAAGTGTTAGAATCACATATCAGTGTCCCAGCTAAGGTTGCAGACATATGAGTCATGAAATCACCTCTTCATCTACCTTGGGTGAGACTTCATCTACTTCGCAGGTGTTGCTGAAAGGGCCGATAGTTAGGGTTTTGTTGGTGTGTTGTTGTAGCATTGAACCTTGGGTCTTCCCCTGTGCCAACAATTGTCTTGAAATTGTTGGATCAAATGCAATATTTTAGGATCATGTAGCCATTCTTTTCACACAACTTGGAGCCAATATGGTGCAATGAAGGAGAGGGAGAAAAGTGATCCTTCATATTCATATTTCCAAGAAAGAGCATCAAAAACCACATTTTATTTTCCTTTATTGTAAATGATCTCATAATCATAACCAAAGAGATTAGTTACCCATTTTTGTTTCTTTAGGGAGGAAGGTCATTTCTCCTAAAAATAGTTGAGGCTTTGATGATATGTCCTAATTTGGAAGCATTTCTCCAGAAGATAAGGGCGTCAGAGATATACTGCATGGAGAATAACCAACATTTCCTTTTCATAGATTGAATGGCCCAAATGGCATTCTAACAATTGTTTGTTGGTAAAGACAAAGGGTCTTCCTTCTTGCATAAGGAATGATCCAATTCCTCTTCCTGTGTAATATTCCAGATATAAAATAGTATGCAGAACATAAATAATTAGCAAGAAATGGAACATAAACAATGATATAACCATAACAACACCACAATAATACTGAAATAATACCAGAATAACACCAAAAAGAGAACTTTGATTACTGAGAGAAATTTTCACTTGCTCTTTGAGGGGGAAACCTCCAGAAGAGGAGAGATCTATTACAAAAATATCCAAGAAAAAAATTCTCATACCCTCGACTCCTATTTATACTAAATATGTCTATCAAAAGAACAATCTAGAGGAAGATCCTTCTAGAAGCGGAAGCTTCTATCAGGTGTTCTTAAATTTGACTTATTCTTCCTTATTTCTAGGCCTTACTAATATTGACCTTTATTACATGGAAATATATTATTCTACCTACATGAGGGGTTAGGTCCCTAACATGTCCTCCCCCTTAAAAACAACCTTGTCCTCAAGGCTTGAGATGAGGAAATTGTTGTAGAATGGTAGTCAGTTCCCAAGTGGCATCTATTGGAGTTGTATCTTTCCACTAGACTAACACTTCCTTGATGGTTTGTTAATGCATACAATGCTCACGCTGTTTCAAACCTACTTTTGGATGTAGCCAAATGGATCCTTCTTCCTCCAACTCGGGAAGGTTGGTTTGAGTTTGGCACTTAGTTCCAATCACCTTCTTTAAGCAGGAAACATGAAAAACATGATGGAGCTTAGAATGATTGGGAAATGCTAACTAATAGGCCACATGTCTCACATGCTTGAGAACGGTTTAAGGACCATAAAATTTGGGCGCTAGTTTCTGACAATGGTCAGTCTTGAGGAAATTTTTCTTGTAACATTGCAGTCGAAGAAACACCGGATATCCTTTTGCAAATTGACATTCAGAGTGACCTTGATCTTCTTGTTTCTTCATGTGATTCTAGTCCATGAGAAAATTCTCTTTGAGGGTATGGAGGATAGCCTTTCGAATTGTAAGTGTTTGGTGAACCTCCTGGACCTTCGAGACACCTGGTAAGTATGAGAGAATTGAAGGTGGAATTTTTCCATATACCACTTCAAAAGGAGTCATGTAGGTAGTTTTATGGTAAGAAGTGTTGTACCACCATTCAACGATTGGTAACCATTGATCCCACTTATTTTTCCTTTTTGATGAAAAACACCTCAAATATGTTTCCAAACACTTTTTGACAACTTGAGTTTGACCATCAATATGGAATGATAAGTTGTGCTGAGATGCAATTGGGTTCCTTGTAGATTGAACAATTCTTACCAAAAATTGCTGGTGAAAGTTGGGTCATGATCATAAAGAATAGAATGAGGCATGCCATGAATCTTGAAGACCTGATCCATGAAACGTTGAGCCACAATGGCTGTTGTAAATGGGTTTTCAAGAGAATATAAATTAGCATACTTGGAAATATTATCAACTATGACCATTATGATTGATTTATTGCCTGATTTAGTTAAGCCTACAATACAATCCATAGATATATCCCGCCAAATAGCACGTGTAAACGGAAGCAGTTGCAGTGTGATAGGAGATTGATTCTTTCACCCTTGTTGCATTGAAAAACATCACATTCAGCCACAAAATTTTGAGCGTCCTTTTTCATACCATCCTAGAAAAAAGAATGTTTGACCCGGTCATAGGTTTTGGTAAACTAGGAGTGCCCAGTGGTGGGTATAGCATGAAGCCCAGAAAGTACCATGGATTTAAGTTTTGACTATTTACTTAAATACAAATGACCTTTGTATCGAATCTCATCATGGATCCAAGAGAACCCTGGGGAAACTGGAGAATTGGCCTGCAATTGTTGTATCATATGCAAAATTTTGGGATCTTGTATCCATTCCTGGAGAAAAACTTGGACCCAATCTGGTACAATGAAAGAGAGAGAGAAAAATGACCCTTCATATTCATATTTTATGGAAAGTGCATCAACAACCACATTGTATTTTCCTTTATTGTAAATGATCTCATAATCATATCCAAAGATCTTAGTCACCCATTTTGTTTTTCTCTGGGGAGGAAAGGCGTCGTTCTAGAAAATACTTGAGGCTTTGATGATCTATCTTAATTTGGAAGCATTTCCCCAATAGATAAGGGTGCCAAATATCCATGACATGCAGAATAGCCAACATTTCCTTTTCATAGATTTATTTTCCCAAATGTTTCTCTGACAGTTGTTTGCTGGTAAAGGCCAATGGTCAACCCCCTTACATGAGGATGACTCCAATTCATTTCCTGAAAGCATCACATTCCAGGACAAAGGTCTTTGTGAAATCAGGAAGGGCTAGGAATGGAGTGGTGCACATGGCCATTTTCAAGGTTTGAAAATCCTGAGCAGTTGTTAGAGTCCAAGTGAAATAATTATTTTTAAGGAGAGCAGTGAGAGGTGTTGAAATCTTTCCATAATTCTTAACAAACTTGTGATAATAACTTGTTAAACCCATATATCCACGTAAGCTTTTCAGAGTCTTTGGGTGAGGCCAATCTTGCATAGCTTCAATATTTTTATGATCCACCCTGACACCGACCTTGCCAACAAGATGACCCAAGTAATCGACTTTTGAGGTGTTAAGAACCAAATATCAATATAGCATAGAAAATCCTCAGAAAAAGTACTCAACGCCTTGAAAAAGAGATAATTTCATATGATAAGCCTCTTCGAGGGGGCAACCTCCTTTTACCCCACTTAAATGTTCAAGTACAAGATGATTCAAAATTAAAATGTCTCCTTGGTATATATAGGAGACTAGGAGGTATAATTACAACTAATGGCCTAAAGTTGACATAAATAAAATAACATTACTAATATAA
>ML791236.1:172267-200808 GCA_009831015.1 Picea engelmannii
CAAGCAGATCAACATCGTAGTGAAAGAAGTTTTGAAGTAGGGGATTGGGTATTTTTAAGACTACAACCATACAAACAGATGTCCCTCAAGCAAGACAAGAAGGATAATAAATTATCACAAAAGTACTATGGCCCTTATAAGGTTTTGCAAAAGATTGGTACTATGGCATACAAATTGGAGCTACCTGCATCTTCATGAGTACACCCAGTTTTCCATGTTTCATGCTTAAAGAAGGTTATAGGCTCATCAACTCCTTAAAAGTAAGGGATGGCGTAAAGAAGTGTAAGGATGCCAAGTAAAAGTGTGTCGTAGACTCCTTATTAATTATAAAGGAGAGATATCATTTAAGTGTATTTGTATGTATAAGGAAAAAGAAACAAATTATGGTCGTTACAAGTT
The DNA here is from genome assembly GCA_009831015.1 of Picea engelmannii. Classification (NCBI taxonomy): domain Eukaryota; kingdom Viridiplantae; phylum Streptophyta; class Pinopsida; order Pinales; family Pinaceae; genus Picea; species Picea engelmannii. Next base: position 172,667 of record ML791236.1, read on the forward strand.
ATGAACAAGGTTTAAGATATTTTGAAGAAAGTGATCTAAAAAAACAATTTGATAAGGTATGGGAGATAGTCGACAAAATAATGATAGATCGTTAGAAATAATGCTGGTGAAGATTATTTGGTGAAGGTTGTACCCCAAAGGAAAGGTTTAGCGTTTTATCAGCAATGTAGGGGAGGAACAACAAAATGAACAACATGTGTGGAAAAGGAATAGAGGGTGTGACAAAGGAACAACAATTGTTCCATTGAAATGAACAGCAGGCGCGCAAAAGGAACAACAATTGTTTTGTTCAAAGGAACAACAGGCGTGCAAAAGGAACAACAATTGTTCCATTCAAAGGAACAATAGGCGTGCAAAAGGAACAACAATTCTTCCATTCAAAGGGACAACAGGTGTGAAAAAGGAACATCAATTGTTCCATTCAAAGGTACAACAGGTGCGCAAAAGAAACAACAATTGTTCCATTCAAAGGGACAACCAACACGCAAAAGGAACATCAATTGTTCCATTTTTAACCATCTGAATAGGTAATTTTTAGAAACCTGGAAATGTATTTTGCTTGAATTCAAGGTTGATTCCTCATCAACTAAATTCATTTATGAGTTGGTTTATTTCAAAATTATGTAATTGATGGTTCGTTAATGTTATGAATTTCATTATAGTTGCCCAATTGTTGCTACTGAATCATGACATATTCATTTCTCTGTGAAAAACAATGTTTGGGTGATGAGATAAAGCGGGAGTTCGAAACAGAAAAGAGTGCTAATTTAGTTCATTATAGTTATCCTCCCTAGTTTTGACTTTCTCGAATGACTGTTGAAAATAATAACAAAAAACTAAATAAAATCTACAGAAAAAAAAATTATATACAGTATGTACAGTGTCAATAGAATTCAACATTTATGGAGTTGGGGTGGATGGATTACCTTCCCAGCTAGCCAAAATTTGAACACTAGGGTCCTTACTTACCTCTTGGTAGAAAGATTCTTTTGAGGGCGGCTGATGATAGATTCATAGTCGGTGTCCATTGACCCGAAATGGAGATCCTGACCCGTTGATGGTGCTTAACGTGGTTATGCCATTATCATGGACTTCATTGATTTCGTACGGTCCTAGCCACTGTGTCTATAATTTTCCCAGAAAATCTTGAAATATGGAATCATAGAGGAGTGCCCAGTCACCTTTTTTAAATGATTTTTTTTATATGCTTGTCGTGCCAGGTCATTCTCTGTTTCTGAATAGCAGTCATGCACTCTACAACAGACATGCATGCTTCATCGATTTCGTTGAGTTGTTGAAGGCACTATTTATGTTCTTTTGTAAGATCCAGTTTGATTTCTTGGGCCATCCTTAGAGTCTTGATTTCAAACTCGATTGGGAAGATGGGTTCTTTTCCATAGACTAAATGATAAGGAGAGTATCCAGTGGTATTACGCCATGTTGTGCGGTAAGCCCATAAGGCATTTGGGAGCTCAGAAGCCCAATTCTATCTGTTTGTTGAGACAGTCTTTGTCAGGATTGCCTCTAGGACTTTATTGGTGCTTTCCAATTTCCCATTTTCTTGTGGATGGTACGGAGAAGTAATTTTGTTCTTGATATGATAATTATCCAGGGTGGTGGTGATTCTATGAGATGTAAATTGTGACCCCCCATTAGTAATTACCTCTCTTGGTAGTCCATAACATACGAATAATTTGAAAAGAAATTTGATGACTACTTCTTCTATTGCATTTGGTAAGGCTTCTGCCTCTACCCATTTAGTCATGTAGTCCATTGCGACTAGAATATAGGCCTTCTTATTTGACTTTGGATTGAAGGGGCCAATGAAGTCTAGTTCCCATATCTCAAATGGTTCCACAACTACTTGTGATTTCAAAGTCATTTCATCAACCTGATGTGTTTTTCCCATCCATTGACAACTATCATAGGTCTAGACATATTTCTTTGCGTCTCTAAATATTGTGGGCCAATAATAGCCCATCTGCATAATTTTTTGTCCTGTCCTGTGATATGAAAAATTCCCACCACAGGGCTCATCATGTCCGGCCTTTAATATGTCATAGATTTTTTCATCTCGTACACATCTGCAGATCTGGAGATCAGCTCCTGTATGGAAGAGATATTCGCTGATCCAGGTGAATCGTGTGCTACACTGGACGATTAGTTTTCTTTCCCTTGATGAAATATGTGCTGATAATATTTCCATTGCCAGGTAATTTTCCATGTTAGCGTACCAAGGTGGCTTTGTAGTAACGAAAAACAGATGCTCATCTGGAAATCGATCTTCAACTATTAAGGATTCGTCTATTTTGGGTATGCAGGATAGGAATTCTATGACAAGGTTTTCTCTCTCGGGTTGATATTTGATGGTGATATCAAATTCCTACAATAGTAACAACCATCGAGTGACCCATCCATCGGTAATTGGTTTATTAGCCAGATATCTAATAGCAGAATGATCAGTATACAGAATGACCGGATAGCCTATTATATAATGACAAAATTTATTGATGGCATGTATAATAGCTAAAAAATATTTCTCTATTACTGTATAATTAAGTTCAGCTGGATTAAGATTCTTGCTAATAAAATAAATGGTGCAGGATTTCTTGTCCTCCTCCTGTCCGAGGACAGTGCCTATGGCAATATCTGATGCATCAGTGGAGATGTGAAATTGTATTTTCCAATTTGGCCCCCTCAACACCAGTGCTATCGAGATCAACTTCTTGAGTCCTACAAATGCCACATCACACTTGTCATACCACTGAAATTATACATTACCAGTCAAAGAACATAAAGATGCAGTGGTTATTGCAAAATTTTCCATAAATCTACGATAGTATCCTGAAGCGCTAAGGAAACTACGTACCTCAGTTTGTGTGTGTGGTGTAGGTAGATTAAGGATTACCTCTATTTTTGCTGGATCTACCCTAACTCCATCTGCAGAGATATAATTCCCTGGTACCACACCTTTTGTCATCATCATGTGACACTTTTCATGGCTTAACATAACTTGGTTGCAATGCACTGCTCTAGTATTTTCTCTAGGTTATTCAGTACTTGATCGAAGTTGTTAGCGATCAAAATGTACTGGTATTTCGATGACTATTCTCATCATTCTTCATTTGATATATCGTTTTCTTCAGTCTCTTGGCCATTGTATTAACCTCCATATTTTTCATCAAGCTCCTGATCGATTTATTTTTCCCAAAAAATCCTTTGGCTTCATCCTCTTGACTTGCGAATAAATGGTTAGAATTATCATTTTGAACTCTGCGCAATTTATTCTTCTTGAGTTTGATGTATTCCTAGTTTCTTTTAGTTGAGATTTTTATTAAAAAAGAAGCATGCTTTTAATGGCTTTAACCTAGACTAAATCGGAAGTTCTAAGCCCAATTCTAGTCATCATCCTATGTATAAATCTATGCTAAGACCTTTAGGGCTTTGAAGATTTGACCCAACTTTTGGGAGAACCACAAGACACTAGTCAAGCCAAGTCAGGAGTAAATACACAAAGCCTAAGTGCCAAGCTTTGTATCCCACAAACCTAGTTACATATCGACACGCCAAGCACAAGCACCAAGTTCCATTGTCTACTCATCTCATCGATAAGTTTATGTGAGATTTCCTAATAAAATACATATGTAGATAGGTGTCTTGTGTCAAGATCATGCATATGTCGATGTTTAAATTGCAACATTGGTAGAATATGCATTACTGCTTTTGAATATTGAGCACATAGGGATGGCACCCTCTTGTCATAGCTTATCGAAATATATAAAACCAACATAGTTGTTCAATGCACATAATTTTGCAGGTGTCTATGTCTACAGGTCTTTTTATGAATTCCAGGTCACCAGTCAGTTATAAGTTAAACCACAATTTGACAATTGTTCGATATCTGAATTGAAAGAAGGAAATGAATGCGCAGCTGGGGTTTTGAGTGTTTGACAGGTTTTAATGGAAGGAATTTTTCTATAAGGAAGACCCACGAGATGAGAAGGTATAAGGATAAGGACACTTCATTTTGTTTGAAGGATGAAGATGGTGCACAAGTTCAGGTTCAAAGTTGTTCGATCGATTGCAAAGCCATATGGAAAATCAAATGTCAAGATAGGGAAATACATAATCCAAGACATTATATGTTGAATGAATGCATCTGATCCTCCAAGTATCAAAGAACTTCAATCATATAATGGAAAATATAGCCGAGAACCATGCCCCCACCCGAAAAGAAAAATGATCCTGCTCATGTTTTGCCTCCTTTCTGCGGCCATTGCATATGGAGATTCAACCGAGTCTGAGGGGAACTATGTTTACATGGTGTACATTAGGATGGGTAGCATATGGAAGGAAGGAATGGACTCCAACATCAGTCTCACTCTTCTGAATCCACTAAGGGGAGAGGTGTTCATCGACAATTTGGAGGCAGGGGGTGGCCTCATGGGGCCGAGCTACGACTATTTTGAGAGGGGAAACCTCAACATATTTAGCGGATGGGGTCCCTGCCTTAAATCACCCCCCTATAGGATGGTCTTGGCATCTGATGGCATGGGGACTCACCATGGATCATACTGCAACTACGTCGAGGTGACCTATTCCGACCCTCACATGTCCTGCAACCTAAACCTCTTCACAGTCGAGCAGTAACTCACCCCCAACACCACTCGTTCCATCAAACATATCATGTGTTAATGCCCAGATGTCAAAGAACTTACAGGGGTGATGCCTAGGGCATGATGAACCATATGCAGATGAAGCAATAGCATTTATACACAGAAAATTATGCAGCGAGATGTTGAGGTTGAAATTGAAACAGTAGGCAGGACTAGTACATACTTGGGATCCCTTGGGAGTCTAAAACAAATATGGTAGTAGTACTGTTAGAGGCTGGTCATGCAAAGATGCATCCATTATTCAATACTAAAAATAAATTTTATGGCCACCTTCTAATTCAGGGTGAAGAAAATGCGCGAAAGCAACATTTGAAGGTCTGGGAAAATTATGTTGAAGGTAAAGAGCTTTCTAATGGATCTGCTTCTGAATTTAGTATAGATGATTCCTGGAATATGGAAATGGCTGTAAATGCCCCTCGAGGAGGAAGTATAGATTCTCCAAAATATGAGTTTGAGGTTTTCTACATTGACTATGGGAACCAAGAAACTGTAATTTACAGTAAATTATGACCTCTAGATCCCTGAGTTTCTTCCGCTCTTGGTCTTGCGCAACATTGCAGCTTGGCATAGATAAAAGTACCTAGGTTAGAAGAGGATTTTGGTCAAGAGGTATTAGAATATTTTAGTGATTGTACAATCAGAATTTCGAAGGAGCTCATGGCTATGGTAGAGAGTAGGGACACCACTGGAGGAAAGGTAAAAGGAAGGTCAAGGGACAGGAAATGTCCTACTAGTAACTCTTCTAGTCACTATTTTACTATTTTGGCTTTGGCAACAACCTGATTTCCTGTTGATAATTAAATATAGACAACAAGTGAGGATACAATGATGGCTTTCATCATTTATCCTCTTGATGCTGTTATATTAATATTTCAAAGAAAATAGACTGTTGCAAGAGAAGTCTTAAAACAACAAACAGAACAAAGGGCTCTCAGAAAACTACAAAGATGTAGACTTGTAGAATCTTATAAAGAAACCTCCAATATGTCTTGTGGACATTTGGAGTCCTATAGATATTCTTCAGTTATGGCAGAAACACAAGCATAATCAATTCGAGAGAGCATCTATATTTTACAAGGAGCGGAACTCTCATTTAAATTAAGAAATTGAAGCAAAAGAGTAATTCACATCCATATCTACAGGTACTGGCCCAGGTTGTTGTGAATATGCAGGGAGATAAATCAAAGGCACACTAATTTTTTGGTAAAAAAATATTTTTGGAGATGAAAGGTTCCTTTTTGGCCAAAGACAGAACTTTCACCAGCGCAAAGGGTAAAATTACAACCAATTAGCTAGTGAAAAGCAGAACTTTCACCAGCTAACTAGCAGATCGTAAGGTGACTTAGCTGGTGAAAGTACAGAAAGAAATTTTTGGAAAGCTAAGATGGAGCGAGGCAATCTTGAAGTATTTAAAAAAGGTTTGAGAGCATCGAAGGATTAACCACCTAATCAAGAAACACTCAGCATCAGAGATTCGTGGAGAGTTTGAGACCAAATGCTAAATTGGTAAACTAAAGTTTCGGTTATGGTTATTAAAAGAGTCCAGCTACATAACATAAGTGTATTTACCCTTCCACGACACAATAGAGTCCTAAAGGTGATGAAGTACAGATGTCAAGATCAACATAGAAGACAGTTTGAGTTCTGGGAACTAGTCTTTGCTTATCAATTGTATTTAGTTAGTTTTATTTTCTATATTTAGATACAGATCCAAGTTTTTAGGATCTAAAAACCAATTGTAAAGGGCTATAAATGCCTATATTTCCTAAGAGATAAGGGTTCAATCTAGGAGACATTTTCTGTCTATTGTACTAGACTTTTATTATTGATAATAGAATCACAGTCCTCTTTGGTTTTCAATATCAGATTCTTTCATATTTCATTATTCTGCACTTTTTTTCAGTTTAGCTCAGCTTCTAAGAACTGTCATATTCATGTTAAGCTCATGAACTTGAATTAAATTTCTTCTTGTTGTCTTGTATGACCCTGCATGTTAATGTATTTGGTTATCTAGACTAGTTTTCTCCATCCCATGTTCAACTATCCTGTCTGATTATTGATTTCTAAAAGCACTGTCTTATTCAAATACATGATAAGTGGTCACTCTCATTAGATTTTGAGTTATCCCATTGTCCCAAGCGTACAAAATTTACCATATTCTTGAGTTACCAAGCATACACAATTTACCATATTCTTGAGTTACTAAGCGTCTTTGGCTTACAACCCCAAAGAGTTTCTTGGAGTGATAACAAATTGGCGTTGTTTCCGGGGAGAGGAGATTGAATCTCAGCTTCCCTGGGAGACGACATTAGATCTACTCCTTGATGATAGACAAGGATTAGACATTACATTGGTTGTAATCATCTATCTGGCGACTCCATGAAGGACGAATTCAGTGGTGACTCCATGAAGGATGGATCTGTTGGTGACTCCACTAGTATATAAATGAACTAGATCTTAGCAAAGAGGTATGCGTTCTGCAATTTCTCAAGTATTTATGGTTACCCTAATCTAGTGCCTAATAGAGATGAATGTGAAAATAGTCTTCCCAGATTTCGAAGAGAAGAATGGGAAGTGCCAGCTGAACATTTGCTGGACTTTCATGATTACATGCATCAGTTGCAAGTTGTGCATGAGGATGTTCATATCCGTCTCTTCTATTTCTCATTAGAGGGAATTGCTCGTGATTGGTACCAGTCTCTGCCTTATGCCAGTATCAACTCTTTGGCAGATTTTCATGTTTCTTTTCATGTGTTTTGTAAAGGCATATTTTCATATGACTTTCTATTTCCTGAATTTTGTCATGAGTTCAATTTACTGTATAAAGATCCCAACATTTGTGAAGACATTGTTGCAATAGAGGATACTCTTCATTATGATCAAGAGATTGTTGATCCACATTTTGATAACCATGATGATGCTTTTGACATTGTATTGAACGCATCCATTAAAGATGGTTGTCATGAAGGTTTAGAGGTGTTGAATGATAATTATAACATAGACACATCTGGCATCATATCATATGTGTATGTTGTTGTAGAAGATCAACATGTTTCTTTTGAGTATATTTATGTCAAAGAGAAAATGTTTATATCATTAGGTGAAATTGATAAATCAACGAGTGACATTTTCAAATCTACATAAGATAATGAGGGCAGCCTACAATTTCAAGATTTGCAGGAACTGAAAGTTTGCAGCAGATACAAAGAGAGTGATGGTGAAGAGGAGCAGAAAGGTTCAGATCAGAAATTGAATTTTCATTTTCCTCTAACAGAGATCAAGCAGTCTACATTCAGCATTGAGACCAGTGAAAGCAATCAACAACATTATAGTCAGTTGGATCAACAACTCAAAGAAGTATTTCATTATGACTTCAATGACCCTTTTGTTGACTATTTAGAGTCTATGAGCAGCATGGATGTTAAAATAGTTTTGTCAGAAGAAGATTGTCTTTATCGTCCTTTCAAACTTCTTTTCTGTATGATATGGCTTCCATTATTTCTTGGGGCAAGATCTAGCATGATGCCAGTAAATCAGTTTCTCACATGGCTTGATTGGAAGCATGACTTCACTTGACAAGAGGCAGTACAGTTGGTTAGTGTAGGAGTAGGCAAAAGAATAATCTCACCATACGAGCAACTAGATATTTTCAGTTGTTGAGCTCATAAATAAGCAGGGTAGGTTACAGGCGGGCTACAACAAGCTACAGACAGGCTGCAGGTTTGTAGAGGAACAGTTGCATAGGCCAGATGACTCCATGCCCAATGCTAAAGGCTACTAGAACTACTAGGTTTTTGGAAACCTCACAGGGAGGTCTCCATCCCAGTTGGATCCAGTTGTTAGCGATCAAAATGCACTGGTATTTTGATGACTGTTCTCATCATTCTTCATTTGGTATATTGTTTTCTTCAGTCTCTTGGCCAGTGTCTTAACCTCCATATTTTTCATCAAGCTTCCGATTGATTGCTTTTTCCCAAAAACTCCTTTGGCTTCATCCTCATGACCTGCAAATAAATGGTTAGAAATATCATTTTGAACTCTGCGCAATTCATTGTTCTTGAGTTTGATGTATTCCTAGTTTCTTTTAGTTGAGATTTTTATTAAAAAATAAGCATTCTTTTAATGGCTTTAACCTAGACTAAATCAGAAGTTCTAAGCCCAATTCTATTCATCATCCTAAGTATAAATCTATGATAAGACCTTTAGGGATTTGAAGATTTGACCCAACTTTTGGGAGAACCATAAGCCACTAGTCAAGCCAAGTCATGAGTAAATACACAAAGCCTAAGCACCAAGCTCTCTATCCCACAAACCTAGTTACATATCGACACGCCAAGCACAAGCACTGAGTTCCATTGTCTACTCATCTTATCGATAAGGTTATGTGAGCTTTCCTAATAAAATACATATGCAGACAGGTGTCTTGTGTCAATATCATGCATATGTCGATGCTTAAATTGCAATATTGGCAGAATATGCATTACTGCTTTTGAATATTGAGCACACAGGGATGTCACCCTCTTGTCATAGCTCATTGAAATATATAAAACCAACATAGTTGTCCGGTGCACATAATTTTGCAGGTGTCTATGTCTACAGGTATTGTTATGAATTCCAGGTCACCAATCAGTTATAAGTTAAACCACAAGTTGACAATTATTAGATATCTGAATTGAAAGAAGGAAATGAATGTGCAGCTGGAGTTTTGAGTGTTTGATAGGTTTTAATGGAAGGAATTTGGCTATAAGGAAGACCCACAATATGAGCAGGTATAAGGATAAGGACACTTCATTTTGTTTTAAGGATGAAGGCGGTGCCCAGGCTCAGGTTCAGAGTTGTTCGATGGATTGCAAAGACATGGAAAATCAAATGTCGAGACAGGGAAATACACAATCCAAGACACTATATGTCGAATAAATGCATTCGATCCTCCAAGTATCAAATAACTTCAATCATACAATGGAAAATATAGCCGAGAACCATGCCCCCACCCAAAAAGAAAAATGATCTTGCTCGTGTTTTGCCTCCTTTCTGCGGCTATTGCATATGGATATTCAACCGAGTCCAAGGGGAACTGTGTTTACATGGTGTATAATAGGACGGGAAGCATATGGAAGGCAGGAACAGACTCCAACATCAGTCTCTCTCTTATAAATCCTCTCGGGGGAGAGTTGTTCATCGACAATTTGGAGGCGTGGGGTGACCTCATGGGGCTGAGCTACGACTATTTCGAGAGGGGAAACCTTGACATATTTAGCGAATGGGGTCCCTGCCTTAAGTAACCCCTTGCAGAATGGTCTTGGCATATGATGGCCTAGGGCCTCACCATGGATGGTACTGCAACTATGTCGAGGTGACCTATTCCAGCCCTCACATGTCCTGCAACCTGAACCTCTTCACCGTCAAGCAGTAACTCGCCCCCGACACCACTCGTTCCATAAAACATATCACGTGTTAATGCACAGATGTCAAAGAAATTATAGGGACGATGCCTAGGGTGTGATGAACCATATGCAGATGAAGCAATAGCATTTATGCATAGAAAATTCTGCAACGGGATGTTGAGGTTGAAATTGAAACAGTAGGAAGGACTGGTACATACTTGGGATCCCTTGGGAGTCTAAAACAAATATGGTAGTAGTACTTTTAGAGGCTAGTCATGCAAATTTGCATCCATTCTTCAGTACTAAAATGACAGTTGATGGCCACCTTCTAATTCAGGGTGAATAAAATGCGCGAAAGCAATGTTTGAAGGTCTGGGAAAATTATATTGAAGGCAAAGAGCCTGCTAATGGATCTGCTTTTGAATTTAGTATAGATGATTCCTGGAATAGGGAAATGGTTGTAAATGCACCTCGAGGAGGAAGTATAGCCTCTCCAAAATATGAGTTTGAGGTTTTCTACATTGACTATGGGAACCAAGAAACTGTAATTTACAGTAAATTACGACCTCTAGATCCTTCAGTTTCTTTTGCTCCTGGTCTTGCGCAACTTTGCAGCTTGGCATACATAAAAGTACCTGGGTTAGAAGAGGATTTTGGTCAGGAGGCAGCAGAATATTTTAGTGATTGTACACTCAGAAGTTCCAAGGAGCTCATGGCTATGGTAGAGAGTAGGGACACCACAGGAAGAAAGGTGAAAGGAAGGTCAAGGGACAGGAACTGTCCTACTAGTAACTCTTCTAGTCACTGTTTTACTATTTTGGCTTTGGCGATAGCCTGATTTCCTGTTGATAAGTAAATACAGACAACAGGTGAGGATACAATGATGGATTTCATCATTTATCCTCGTGTTGTTGTTCTATTAATATTTCAAAGAAAATAGACTTCTGCAAGAGAAGTCTTAAAATAGTAGACAGAACAAAGGGCTCTCAGAAAACTACAAAGATGTAGACTTGTAGAAGCTTATAAAGAAACATCCAATCTATCTTGTGGAAATTTGGAGTCCTATAGATCTTCTTCAGTTATGGAAGAAACACAAGCATAATCAAGTCGAGAGAGAAACTATATTTTACAAGGAGCGGAACTCTCATTTAAATTAAGAAATTGAAGCAGAAGAGTAATTCACATCCAGATCTACAGGTACTGGCCCAGGTTGTTGTGAATATGCAGGGAGATAAATCAAAGGCACACTAATGTTTTGGTAAAACAATAGTTTTGGAGATGAAAGGTTCCTTTTTTTCCAAAGACAAAACTTTCACTAGCCTAAAGGGTAAAATTACAACCAGTTAGCTAGTGAAAAGTAGAACTTTCTCCAGCTAACCAGTAGATCGTAAGGTGACTTAGTTGGTGAAAGTACAGAAAGAAATTTTTGGAAAGATAAGTTGGAGCGAGGCGATCTTGAAGTATTTAAAAAAAGTTTGAGAGCATCGAAGGATTAACCACCTAATCAATAAACACTCAGCATCAAAGATTCGTGGAGAGTTTGAGACCAAATGCTAAATTGGTCAACTAAAGTTTCAGTTATGGTTATTAATAGAGTCTAGCTACAAAAGAAAAGTTTCTTTACCCTTCCATGACACAACAGAGTCCTAAAGGTGATGAAGTATAGATGCCAAGATCAACATAGAAGACAGTTCGAGTTCTAGGAACTAGTCTTTGCTTATCAATTGTATTTAATTAGTTTTATTTTCTATATTTAGATATAGATCCAAGTTTTCAGGATCTAAAAATCGATTGTAAAGGGCTATAAATGCCTATATTTCCTAAGATATAAGGGTTCAATCTAGGAGACATTTTCTGTCTATTGTACTAGACTTTTATTATTGATAATAGAATCACATTCCTCTTTGGTTTTCAATATCAGATTCTTTCATATTTCATTATTCTACACTTTATTTCAGTTTAGCTCATCTTCTAAGAACTGTCATCTTCTTATTAAGCTCATGAACTTGAATTAAAGGTCTTCTTGCTGTCTTGTATGACCCTGCATGTTAATGTATTTGGTTATCTAGACTAGTTTTCTCCATCCCCTGTTCAACTATGTTGTCTAATTATTGATTTCTAAAAGCACTGTCTTATTCAAATGCATGAAAAGTGGTCACTCTCATTAGCTTTTGAGTTATCCCATTGTTCCAAGCATACAAAATTTACCATATTATTGAGTTACCAAGCATACAAAATTTACCATATTCTTGAGTTACCAAGCATCTTTGGCTTACAACCCCAAAGAGTTTCTTGGAGTGATAACAGAATTTGTTTCCATAAGGAGTGAAATCATCGATATAGACTTCAATTATTTCACTTATCAGATCGCTGAATATGCTCAGAATGGCCCTTTGAAAAGTGGCTGGAGTGTTACAAAGTCGAAAGGGTAATACTCTGTATGGAAAAGTGCCCCAGGGGCATGTGAATGTAGTTTTATCTTGATCTTCTGGGGCAATCCGAATCTGATTGTACCCACTAAAACTGTCTAGGAAAGAAAAGAATTTATTTCTTGCCAAAGTATCCAGGACCTGGTCAATGAAAGGCAAAGGGAAGTGGTCTTTTTGAGTGGCTTTGTTAAGTTCCATGTAGTCAACACACATGCACCATTTCCCATTTTTCTTTGGGATGATCACTAATAGGGAAACCCACCGACTATCTGAGATGGGATATAAAATATATGTCCAATAGCTTTTGTAATTCTTCTTTAATGATATCCTTGAGGTGAGGATTCAATATTCTCTGTGGTTGTCAGATAGGCCGGGCATATTTTTCAACATAAATGTGGTGTGTGCAGAGTTGAGAATCAATACCTTTCATATCAGAATATTCCCATGCAAAAGCTTGCTAGTATTTGGAGAGGACTTGAATTATCTTCTATTGTTGTTGTTCATCTAAATTGACATTGATGTTTAGAGACCTCCCTGGTGCAATCTCGACGGGGTTTTGTTATGAATGACTGTAGTTGGAATTTGTTGTTCCATTAAATCTTCTAGCAGGTCTCCTTGTGCTTCACATTCTAGAACATCTTGGAGCATCTGGCAGGTTGGGTTTCTCATGGTGGCTGGATTATTGATAAACCCACTAATTACGTCATCCTATAGATGGTTTTTAAGTTTGAGGGCTTCTTATTGCATATGAGGGGCTCGTAAATCCTTCTCTGTGTATCGTGGTGGTGGAAATTGTGGATATATGAAAGTTGGACTTGGTTTAGCAAGAGGATATAAAGTGAGGTTCTTTTTTATTCCCCCTCTAGTGATTGTCATATTACTTGCTCGACATCCTCTCTACGCATCTGCTATTGCAAGCCATGGCCTGCCCAATATCAATGGATGCCCTTCAAGTCCACTTCTTGGGTTGATGATGAGGAAGTCCGTCGGATATTCCCAAGAGTCGATGGAGATGGCTATATCATGTAATGTGCCAACTGGTCAAACTACCGATCGATCTGCTAGCTGTAGCATTATTGCGGTGGGTTTGAAGGAGTTAAAACCTAGGGTATTGCAGGTTTCCATAGTTAGGATGTTGATAGATGCTCCCAAATCAACTAGTGTATTAGGAAAAGAACAACCCTAGATCTGAACTGTCACTATGGGATTTCTTGGATCTGCATATTTAACCGGTTCTTGTATACCTAAAATTAGATCAGACAAGGCTCCTACCACGTGGACTCTTGATGATGGATTTTTAATTTTTCTGACAAGCTTTCTCCCACATAACTCCTTGATCGTTTTTGCATAGATTGGGATGTCCTGAAGAGCTTGCAGGAGTGGAATCTTGATATATAAATTCTTGAGTTCCCCTACAATGTCGAAGTTGGGATATACGGTCGGTTTTTCTATCATTAATCTTTCGGGGAACGGAGGGGAGGGCGTTGCATCCTTATCAAGATATTTTGATTTGACTGTGTTTCCCTCCTACTCGATTTCTTTTGTTATTACCACAGTCGAAGGTGTTATTGTTGGTTGTTTTTCACTCTCTTTCTCTTGAAAAATGTTATTTTATTCAGGAGAGATTATTCATCCCGATCTCAACCGTAGTTCATTGCACCCTATCGAGTTGGTCTCTCCTTCTCCATTCTCCATAACCTGGATGAGTTGAGCCGGTTTGTTATTTGGATTTGGGTGAGGTTGGGCTAGTAGTTGAGGGAACAATTGGGATTGTGGGTTTTGGGGCAATTGGAGTGGTGCTTGTAACGTAGGCTGAGTTTGAGGGGCCATCCCCATGGGTTGGTTGTTTATCCCCACGAGGAGCTGCCAATTCTGATTCCAATTTGGGTTTTGGGTAGTCATGTTGGGCCACTGTGAAGGGTAGATGTTGTTATTTGAGATTTTCCAAGATGAGGTGGGATATTGTGAGTTAGGCCAAATGGAATGGTTGATTCTGCCAAGTAGGATTTGCAACGGGATGGTTTTTCCAAGTGGAATTTGCAGGTGGGTATTGTTGGGGATTCCAATTCTGATTAGTAAATGGTTGACCCTGCCATGTGCTACTAGGATCTTGTTGTTGATTATACTGTCCAGAGAAGAACGAGGAAGGGTCCTACAGTGTATTTGGAGGTCGATTATGCCATTAATGACACTGAGCCATCAAATATAATGGCTTTGTTTCTTCTTATGCTTCTCTAAAGACAACTTTCAGTCCAGGAAGCGATGGGAATTATTTTGTGTCATGATCCTTGGTGTAGATAGCACAGACCTGAACCAAGTCCAAAGGGCAATCCCTTGGACCATGTTTTCTTTTGCACCTGTGGAAAAATATGGCCAACGTTTGTTCTACTTCTGTTTTTTTATGTTTGGCCTGCAACACATCCAATTGTGTAGTCAGAGTGCTAAGAATATCTGTTTTGAAGTTTTCTAAGAGATTACCAACTTCAGCTCGCGTAACACCCCCGTTGGTAATATTGTTATTTTTGGTGAGGGGGGTACCCAACCCTGATCTGGTTCATGAACTTCCTCTTCAACACCTAATGCATAGTAGGATGATGTCATCATAAGTTTCTTGATGAATGTCACCCTTCCCATTTAAATTCAACATTTCTACCCATTCATATTTCATACCTTTAATCAGAGTTGCCTTAAGTACTTCACCTGGTAATGTGCCATAGGGTGATCTTTGTATATTGAAATCTCTCGACATATTCTTCTTATGATTCATTTTCTTTTGCAAGAATTTGAAAGATTTCATCTTTTAATTCTCTGGTTCTACAATAATCCTAATATTTTGTCAAGAAGGAATGTTTCATCTCATCCCATGAGTTTATAGTTCCTCCCCCTAATCTCATGAACCAGCGTAGATATTCTCCTTTCAAAGTGGAGGGGAACAATTTTAATTTTTGCGGTTCAGAGGTGTAATCGTACCCTCTACATAGGACATCAAATTCAAATAAGAATGCATCTGGGTCTTTTGAGATTAATCCATGAAAGGTTGGCAGGTTTTGTAGGGGAATTTCCTTCATGGGAGCATTGGCGATTGGATCAACTATTGGATATTCCAAAGTGGAAGTCTAGGGACATTTTGGATTTGGTTGTGCCATTTTATTGAAAATATGCAAGAAATATTCAGGGATTTCTTGATCCGGATGTTTTATTTGAATTGATTGGTTATCTGATCCTCTAGGGGATTTGATTGCACTCCATCTATCTGGGATTTCGGGTATTCCTTCTTCCTTCACAAGAGATTCAAGATCTGGTGGTGGGTCTGTCTTAGCTATCCCACTGGTTTCTCCTTCTCCTTCCTCTATATTACAAGAGTTTCCCTCTTCTAAAGGGTTGAGGGGTGGAAGATCTGTGCTCTGAAAGATTTGCTCAATCCCTTCAGTTTTTCTATGAATCTCCACGTGGGCTGCAGTTGGTGAAAATGCCACCTGAGGGATTCGGGTAGATCCTTTCCTATGTCCAACCGAAGCTTGAGATTTTTCTTTTAGGATGATGTCGTCTATGAAATTGCTTCTTCTAGGGAGCACTGAGACCTGGGCTTTGGTAATTTTTGGTGGGGGTTTTGGTTTTTCAAGATCTTTCTTCTTAGTCATATAGACTTCACAAAAAAAAGGAAAATCAAAAAAGAAAAAAACTACCTATGCAACCTCTTAATGCGTCAGCTAGAGGTAGGCGCTGGTATAAGCATCTTACTTATTGCCTACATAGGTTCTTACCTTCCGTCTTTAATACCTCGTCCTCCAAAGGCACAATCTATGCTACCTTTGACATTCTTCCCCAACAACAACGCCAAAATGTTGGTCTCTAAAGATGTCTAAAAACAACCTTAGTTTAACATTAATTTATCAACCCGAGGATTCGTCTTTTATCTCAAAGAATATCGGCAAAGTCTATGTAGATAGATCGTAGAGGCTAAAATCGTGTAGTGAAAGAAAATCTGAGTTTATCAACAATCAAGTTCCTCAAACATTCATTAAAGATTATGGGAATTGAAATATAAAGTTGTGCAATGGAAAGGAACTAATTAATATATAGAATTCATTTTAAGAGAAGTAATTGAATCTAGATAAAGACTTGCAGAAATGACTATTATTATGAATCAAATTGCTAGAAATAAAAAGGTGAATTACTCTATCTATGGAAAGAAACAGAGACTATAATTTAGTCGAAAAGAGACAACAATTGTATTTCTATTGAAAGGAACAACAACTATATTCTAATGGAAAGGAACAACAAATGTAAACTAAGTAAAAGGAACAACAAATGTAAACTAAGTAAAAGGAACAACAAATGTAAACTAAGTGAAAGGAACAACAAACGTGAACTTATGAGGAACTGTCATGCATCAAATCTCAATAATAGGAATTGGAACAACAATCATCTAATGCTTCAGGGAATATATATCTCTTACAATTGACACGAAATCATCAACACACTTATGCATTCATTTAACTACTGTAAAAGAGAATTGAATCACAAAACAAAAATTGAACTGATACAATTACAGGTCGAACAATAGCTTCTTCAGACTGGGCCCTTGGTCCTTAGAAGCACTTCTATTTGAAATTCAGTATATAGAAATGATAAAACCACTAGAATCTTCTATTGATTTCATATCCAGTACAACATTTTACAAAAACTGCTAACGCATAGCAATTCTAAGTTCTGAGTTCTTGGGTGCAATTCTTCTACCTCTTTTCAAGATCTATTTACCCCTTATATATTACAATAATCTAGGTAAATTAAGTTATCCTAATGATCGAGAGATCCTTAGGATTGCTTTACTATTACAATATAAGCAACTCAATCATCTTCAAAACTGACTTGCGCCATAAAGTCTTCAACCTTCAATAGCTTGCACATCTTCAAGATTTCCTTTGCTATCTTGGGTTTGAAAATATTTAACCAATCCTGTAATAAAACCAGACAATTCCAATCATATTTAGGATCTATGTAATCTAACTTCAACAATAACGCTAAAGAGTATATTATTCATTTTCTATTCTATTTTCTCCTAAATAATCGAAAAGTCAATCAAGATGATATCATGAATTGTGGGAAACAGGAAGATATTTATACCTTTTTCATAACCTAACACCAGGTACTAGAGAGTATCTTCCTGAGTGTTGTTCTTGGTGGAACTATAACAATCAGGTGGTCGATCGGTTTATCCATGGAGAGCTTTAGGAGATCTAGGTCGATCTGTATACAGGTATTGTCTGATTCTCTACCACTCTAAGGGGCACCAACAGGGGTTACAAGGGTGGCCAAAAAATGTGTTCTTAAGTACCACTTGTATTTCCCATGTGTATGAATCCCCGACTACGGGTTTATGTGCATAATTATAACTCTATGTAGCTTAAAGAAGTTGGAATACGTCTCTACCCTGGAAAAAAAATAACCCACGATTTTTTTCCGAGGACAGTGCTCTGATGCCACTTGTAATATTCGAGATATAAAATAGTATGAAGAACAAAAACAATTATCTAGAAATGGCATATAAACAACAATATAACAAGAACAACACCACAATAATACCAAAATAATACCAAAATAACACCAGAAAGAGCACTTTGATTACTGAGAGAAATGTTCACTTGCCTCTTCGAGAGGGAAACCTCTAGCAAAGAAAATCTCTATTACAATAATATCCAAGACAAAATTATCATACCCTCGACTCCTATTCATACTAAATATGTCTATCAAAAGAACAATCTAGAGGAAGATCCTTCTAGAAGTGAAGGCTTCTATTAGGTCTTCCTACATTTGACTTATTCTTCCTTACTGTTAGGCATTATTAATATTGACCTTTATTACATGAAAATATATTATTCTACCTACGTAAGGGATTAGGTACCTAACAACCTGAGGCATCAGTTTCTAGGACAAAGGTCTTTGTGAAATCAGGAAGGGAAAAGACCAGAGTAGTACACACAGCCACCTTCAAATCTTGAGAAACCTAATCCGCCGCTAGAGTCCAAGTGAAATAATTATTTTTAAGGAGAGCAGTGAGAAGGGTCACAATATTCCCATAATGCCAAACAAACTTGTGATAATAACCTGTTAAACCCCAAAAAACATGCAATCCTTTGATAGTCTTGGGGCGAGGCCAATACTGCATTTATTCAATCTGTTTAGGATCCACCCAGACACCATCCTTGCCAAAAATATGACCCAAATACTCTACTTTTGAGGCACCAAATGAACATATAGAGCGTTTGAGGAAAATTTGGTGCTGAGAGAGTAGATGGATAATTTGATCCACATGGGAAATATGGGATGGCCAAGTTTTTGTATATATGAGAATATCATCAAAGAAAACTAAGAAAAAATGACAGAGATGATGGAAGACATGATTCATGAGGATTTGGAAGGTGGAGGGGGGATTACATAGGCCAAAGGGCATGACCAAAAACTCATAGTGACCCTCATGAGTGAGAAAGGAAATCTTGGGTATGTAAGCTTCTTTCATACATATCTGGTGGTAGCCAAAATGAAGATCAAGTTTAGTGAATTACTGAGCACCATTGTTGGTAGCAGGCCGAAGTGGAAAGAAGGACAATTGTGGGGAAAGAAAGCATGTATAAATTGAAGTAACAACTGGAGGGAAACACAACACGTGCACATGCAAGGAAGCGTGCACAAGGAAAGCAACAACTCGAAGGAGGAACAACACGCGTGCATGGGAGGAAGACCTAACGTTGGTAGGGTTAGGTTTTTTGTAACACATTGTAAATGGATGAAGAGCCTGGTAGATATAAATATAGATACATAGGTATAATAGCGGGTTCCCTTTTCGTGTAGTGTAAGGTTAGTTCTCAATTAGTTCACTTTTGTATTGTTCATAATGGTTATGTACGAGCCGATACGATATGTAATGTTGTGATGAAATATTTCATAAGTTGATGAGCTATAGGGGAGAGGAGAAAAGGAAGATCTGAGGATTAGACCACAAGCTGAGGAGCCTAGTGCGATCTATTTAACCTCACATAGATCTTACCCATCTGAGGATTATTTTAAGTGCACGACGCTGGAGATGCAAAACTACCATAATAAAAGAGCCAAGAGAAAAATCTTTGTGGTTGTATCCCAGGAGGGGGTGAACCATGGTAATATTTGTGTAATGTGATGAATGTATGTATGTCTTTACTTTCTTTGAGAAGTTAGTTGTTGTGCTTATTGAATGAGTTATTATAGGGTTATGGAATATGGTGGTGTGTTAAGGGAATAAACTATGAAGACAGTTCATAATCACAAATAATAGTATATTGCAATCACCATTTATAATAGTTGGCTCTGAAAAACAAACCCCTACCTCATCCTCAATCCTGGGTTGTAAACACCTGAGTCTTACAACCACCCATTTAAATCTATCTCAGGTGAGACTTCACAATGCATTCTGTGTACTGCATTGCCTTCTGGTTCACCAGGAGGGCAGGTAGTTTTATAGGTTTTTTTGGAAACTAGGAAAGACACGAACCCTGGTTCAATAACTTAGATGATAAAGTAGTAATTAGTTACCAACAAATGGTTCTATTTTCGTTGGAAGGAATAAGAGGAGGACTAAGTAGAGGAGATAGATTGAGCGAGAAAAGAACAAAGAAAAGAAGAGAGTAATGATCCATTAGAAGGGGATGTTGAGATCGTGGAACCCCACAAAAGAAGAAATTGAATCTTGGTTGAGAACCAAAGAGCTAGAGTTTTCACAAAAAGACAATAGAAACCCTAGAATCACACCGTGCAAATATCTAGACAAATATGTGTTTAGTGATTTACACAAAGTTGTTTTCTGTGATTTTCTGCATCTACTACAGGAGTGGATACTAATGTTGAAGGATAACCACGCGACGAACCAGATTTGACATCTATACTAGAGCTCAGTATAGATTGAGCAGTTACAGCTGGTGAACAACAAATTCACCCACGCAGTAGACTTATGGCTTGACAGTATTGTTGCAGGGTTCATAACAGAGTTTGCAGTTGACACAACGAAGTCATACAACGCAACAGAGAAAGAATTTCTATGCGAACCTCAAGGAAGGTACATTTGGTCATTGTATACCTCTATCAAGATATTGTTATATAAAAAAGGTGTAATGACAATGGACTTAGACAACTAAACTTCCCTGCGTGCATGGGGGAAGGGGGTAATCACTGACAGAGAGGGGATAAATGGAAGGAGGTAAGAATAAAGACAAGAAGGAGGAGAAACCCTTGGACCCGATCATGATGAATGATGATCAAATCAAGTGGATCTTGGCATCATCAGGAAATACGCATAGTGAAGTACCCTACCAATATAAGGTAAATAACAAGAAGAGAGTCGTAGCCACGAGGGAAGGCTTGGAAAGTGACGAGGAATAGGTAGAGGATCTTTGGGTTGTGGAGTAGATTGAATAAATCATGTGCACAACATATGAGAGGAAAACGAGAGGTCCTAGAACAGGAGGTGAAGGAAGACATCCTATCCATATTAATGCTAGTGTGGAACCCATAAACCCATAAGAGAACACCAATGTTTAGACAACGGAAGTTCAGAGGAAGTCCGACAACAGGAAGTACATATACACAAGGAGAAAAAATTGGAGGAGCCAGTTAAGGAAGGACTAGTCAAGTATCTACACAGCGTGGAGGAGGTAGTAGTTCAACATTCAGAATGGCAGGACAGGATCCTACCATCAAATTACCAAAAATTCGAGGAGAAGCAACAAAAGACCCTGAGAAGAATTTGTTCATTTGTGCAAATATCTAGGAATCAAAACAGATCATGAATGAAGACACCAAACTCGCACAGCTAGTGATTACGCTAAGAGACCGTGCACTAGACTGGTACATGAGCCTAGACACAAATAGTTCCCCCGGGATGACACAGACACTAGAAGACATTAATAAGTTACTGATTAATGAGTTCTAGAAGTTGAGCTCAGAGGATCAGTACATGAATGAGATGATCAAAATAAGAAAGAAACCAGGAGAATCTATATGGGATATTAATCAGAGATTAAAGTGACTAAAGGGAAAGCTAAAATACCTTATGTTTAATATGCAGCATCATCACCTATTTGTCAACTCAGTACTACCACACTTAAAATACCCTTTACGACAACAAAATTTTCAGGCACAGGAAGAGAATCTGCAAGAAACCTTGCAACTGGAAGAGAACCAGTACCAGCAGACAGACCCAACTATCGAATAACTAAAGGTGGATTTGAATAATCTAACCTTTCAATTGAACCAAAACAAGAACAAGGACAAATGAGAATTTTTTTGGTGCACCACATGCAGGTCGAAAGGACACCAAAATAATGAGTGCCCAACATTTGCACAATATATGGCAACAGGAATGTCGAATCCATTACCACAAGAAGGAATATGGTGTGAAATATGTAAGAAACTGGATCACGACCCTTATCATGGCATGATGATGCAGAAATAACAGACAGTCCTAAAGAGTTCATATTGCACCTTTTGCAAGTCAGTGGGCCATGATGATAAATATTGCAGAACTATGGAGCTAATGCAGGAAATAAAATCAGATGCATATAGGGTACAGGCTGAAATGATGATTGGGAAAGAAATGTCATAGTTCAATCAGGCCCTTGCTCCATACAACATTGCACAACAATAGTATTATACTACGCAACAACCATACAATAACGTGCAGTCACAGTATAACCTGACACAACCCCAGTACAATACCATGCAGTACAATTAGGAACCACAGTATAAAGCATCGAGAGGTGATCGAGTAGGCTACTGAGGAGGAGGACGAGCCAGAGGAGGCTTCAGACGAGGTAGAGGACCAATCACGTGTCACAATTTTTAGCAACTGGGACAATATGCACTAGAATGTCTTCTTCCACTAGCAACTTGTATGTATTGTCACGCAACGGACCATGATACAGAGGAATGTCCAACACTACTAGTGAATATTCAAGAAAAGGGAACCATAACAATCAGAATGTTCAGTGGATTTCAGCTGAAACAAGGGATGAAGGACAGAACATCAACATAGTTACCCACGGAGGAGCTAAAATAGGCACTGACAAAGTTCGACGGGAACCAGAGAAGAACCAATGAGTAAAGAAGAACACCGAACCAAGAAAGCAATTCGATGCAAAAAAATAAAAGGTGACATTTAAGGAGGCCAGACAAGAATTTCAGGAGGACACAGTGTCGAATTCCACTGCACAACAACACTAGGAAGCACCAGCATACGAGATGCCTCCATCATTGGATCATACCAACGGGATGCAACCAATGGAACAAGTAAGTACAATCAAAGGTTTTTTCCAATAATCTGTGAAATTATTAAGTAATCCATCATCTGTGAAAATATTTCAAAACATCCTAGAAAAGTGTAGCAACGAGACGAAAGGAAATCTAGAACCTAAAACAGTCAATCACCTACACACAAAAGGAAGAAAAAGTAGGGAATTTAGACTGGATGCTAACATTGGGGATTTCAATATGGGAGACATTATACTGGACCTAGGATCCGAAGTGAATTTACTAATAAAGACGACATGGAAATGCATGGGATAACCAACATTAGGATACTCAATCGTTCAATTAAAACTAGAAAATCAACACAGAGTCCTACCAATAGGTAGATTGAAAGGAGTGACAATAGATCTTTAGGGAGTGCACACTAAATAAGACTTTGAAGTCATTGAAATGGTATATGGCACAACACCTTACCCAACATTGCTTGGTCTGGATTGGGCATTTGACAACCAGGACATAATCAATTTGAAGACCAGGAAAATGACATTTGAGTCTAGGAAATATAGGTTCATCGCGTTATTAGACCCATCTGAAGGGGAGAGGTTTGTAGAACCTACTTGCCTAGACTTAGAAGAAATATTTGATGAATATCACTCCAGTTGTACAGAAAAACTGCGCACGATGAGGATTACATTACACGTAAACCCAACTGTAGACGAGATACTCAGTTGGTGGAGCATTACTTCATGTGCAACATACTCAGACACTAATTTAGAAAACTGGCAGTAGAGGCTACACGAAGTATCCATGCGAAGATGTGAAAGAATAGACCGTGCAGTAAGATGGATAGGCACAGAAATCAGAGAACCACCCATTTTCCACAGAATAAATGATTTGGAAACATTCTTGACATAGTACGAAGATGTAGTGTTGGAGAACCAGAGACTGTTAACACTTGACTTGGCACTAAAGGCCACACCGGCAAGATGGTGGGGCACACACAAAGAGACAATCACATAATGGTATCAATGTAAGAGGTTATTGCGCATAAGGTTCGACACAAAACAAAAAAACAATACATAGTAGAAATATGAAGGACACGGAGCACTAGCGGAATGCTTGGAGGCGTGTAGAACACTGTGGAAAATGAAACCACCAGAGGAATGGCCTCATCACTTCATACATACTATAGAAGGCATACCAGCAAATCGGTATATGGATCATGAATTGCACAAAGAAACTACAACATGGAGGACATTGCAATAGAACTTCACAGTCACTTTCTCATTCGAGCATGAGAACCCCAACATAGAAGCAACCTTAAAGGAATCAGAGGAGTGATATTCATCAAATAACCAGAAATAGAATTTATCACAAAAGAGAAACAGTGGAATAAGAAGACAATCAAGGAACTATTGTCATGTTACCATGTACAGGAAGAAGCACCAGATGAAGATGATCCATGTGATATTAAGATTGAAGAAGAAGAAGGTGAAAGAGATGTGGAAGGACCACCCATAGAATCAAAATTCATTTATGTGACAATCAAGGTAAAGAAACTTAACATCAGGACAACTGAGCATCCCAAAATGTTTAGCATTGGAGATTACTGGGATGAGTAAACAGTAGAAAGTATCACAAAATTGTTACATGAATACAGTGACCTCTTTCCCCCAACATTCACAATGATGAAGGGTATAGCCAGATAGCTAGGCGAAATGAAGATACCACTCAGACCTGAAATGAGACCTATTCGATAGCGACCCTACAGACTGAACCCTATATATAAAAAAAAATTTAAATATGAGATCGACAGGATGCTCGAAGTTGGTATCATAGAACCAGTTAAGGAGTCAGAATGGATAAGCTCGATGGTAGTACAGGACAAGAAACAAGGCAGAGGGATTAGGATATGCGTCGACTTTAGGAAATTGAACGATGCATGCCTACACGACTCCTTCCCTACACTGTTCATAGACTAAGTGATAGAGAACATGGGAGGACATGAGGCTTACTAATTCGTTGATGGATTCTTAGGCTATCATCATATTAAGATAGCACAGTAAGGCAGACACAATACCACGTTCGTGATAGAATGGAGATCTTATCAGTACACAGTCATGTCATTTGGACTAAAGAACACACTAGCAATATTTTCCAGAGTGGTCATCGCAGCATTTAAGGAATTCATCCATCAGTTTCTTAAAGTATACCTGGATGATTGGACAGTATATAGCCTGTTAAAAAAAAATGTGGAAGTTTTACAGCTGATGTTAGAACGATGCAGACAGTGCCATATATCATTGAAAGTCAAGAAATGCATATTTGGAACACTCTTTGGGATACTATTGGGCCATATAGTATGCAAACAAGGTTTATTGGTTGATCAAGAAAAGATCACAGTCATTGTTAACTTGTTATTACCAAAAATAGTTCGTCATCTCAAAGCAACGTTAGGCCATACTAGATATTATAGGAAATTTATCAAAGGATATGCACAGATCACAGCACCAATGGAAAAGTTGTTAAGGAAGGATACGAAGTTTTAGTGGAATGACAAGTGTCAACACGGTCTGGATACCTTGAAGTAAAATATGGTCATCGCGCCAATATTAGTATTTACAGACTAGGAAAAGACATTCCATGTGCATGTAGATGCATCAGTGATAGCACTCAGAGCTATCTTGGCACAAACAGGAACAAGAGACTTGGATCATACGATAGTGTTCGCAAGCAGAAAGTTATCAGACTCAGAATATAATTATAACATGACAGAAAGAGAAGGCCTAGCCATGGTCTATGCACTTCAGAAGTTTAGGCATTACCTATTGGGGAAACACTTTAATATGTGCACAGATCACTCAGCCCTGAAATACCTAGTCAACAAGTCAGTTTTGGGGGGGAGAATATGTTGATGGTTGCTACTATTCCAAGAATTTGACTTTGAAGTAATAGTTAAACCAGGAAAATTGAATGCAGGACCTAACCACATATCAAGGGTCACAAATGGAGAATAGCCTACGAACTTAGAAGACAAATTTCTAGATGCACAATTATTCTCAATACAGATTGTTGATGAATACTTTGCAGATATCATTCAGTACTTGACTGCAAGTACTGCACCGCAAGAATATACCACCATGCAGAAGAAGAATCTGGTAGTCTACGCGGCCGACTATCAACTGATTGTAGGACACTTATATAAAATGGGCGCATATATCATTTTGCGTAGATATTTACTAGAGCACAAAAGACCAAGAATATTAGCAGAAGCCCACGAGGGACTAGCAGGAGGACACTATGCAGGGAAAGCTATCGCGCAGGACTATGGTGGTCAATGATTCACAGAGACTCGAAGGATTACTGTCAAATTTGTGATGTATGTCAAAGGGTAGGAAAACCTAATAGAAGAGACGATATGCCACTACGACCAAAAGTAACACTACTAGCATTCAACCAATGGTAAATCGACTTTGTGGGACCAATTAACCCACCAACCAAAAGAACAGGGGCAAGGTACATTGTCACCTTGATGAAATATCTAACAAGATGGGCGGAAGCCGCACTAGTGAAATATTGTAGTGTAGAGACAACAACACACTTTGTTTTCGACCAAGTAATGACTAGATTTGGGTGCCGAAGAGTTTTGATGAGCGATCAAGGCACACACTTCATAAACAACACCATCCGCGTGATGACTGAATAATTTGAAGTTCATCATCAGAAGATCACACTGTATCATCCACAAGCAAATGGCATAGTGGAAGCCTTCAACAAAATTCTAGAGAACACACTGAAAAAGATTTGTAGCGTCAATAGAGACAACTGGGACCTCAAAGTACCAACAGTATTATGGGCCTATAGGACTACATGCAAAAATTTGTCAGGGCACACACTGTTTAAACTGGTTTATGTCCAAGAAGCAGTAGTTCCATTAGAATGTTTAGTACCCAGGTTGTGCGTAGAAACTATCACTCAAATGACAGAATGAGGCACAATACATGAGAGAGTGAATCAGTTATTGACCATGGAGGAAGACTGAATATTGGTAGGATTCCATCAACAAGTGCATAAAGAAAGAGAAAAAACTTGGCACGATTGACACATCAATAAGAAAACTTTCAAGGAAGGATATCTAGTATTGTTGTATGACAACAAATCGTTTTAGCACCCGGGAAAGCTTAGAATGCATTGGTTAGGACCATATAAAGTAAAATCAGTCACAGAAGGAGGATATGTATAGTTAATAGATTTAGTAGGCGCATAACTCAGAGGAATGATCAACAGAATACGACTAAAGCTGTACAAGGATAGCTGACCACCCACCGTGCAGCAAAAAAATAAAAATCAAAAATCAAAAAGAGAAAAAAGAGAAAAAAGGAAACAAAACTAAAGAAGGCTTAGTATGCTAGAAATAGAAATGCCACATGAAGTTAGAAAAGCAAATTTGGAAAAGGAAAGAAAAACGGTTATATATAAAGGGAAAACAAGAGGGAAAAGGAAAGTCTGCAAAAGCAGTACAACAGTATAGCACTAGGCATAATTAAAGGATGACAAGGACTGATGGGACATCACATTAATCGTGCCAACTAGAGAAAAAAATGAAAGTGTAATGGCAAGAACGAAATTGCCACAGATACCTTTGGTTGATAATATGAATGTCCCATTGTATGTTATCGCGCGCACGCCCCTGACCTAGCTCTGGTTACGTTAGGGTTCTTGAGTGTGCTGCCATGGCAGCCCAAGGAGGGGAGCCGCTGCCCCCTCCTTCCCCCTCCGCCTCCTTTCGACGCCTGGTAGAAGCCTGCAGCAAGAAGTCAACCATCTCAGAAGCTCCGAGTTTTGTCAAGAAATTGGATGATATACCAGAGATCGACCTTCCTCCTAAACATCCAATGAAATTCGCCCTATCCCTCTCTATACGGGGACTTATCGGCCAGTTTATGGGACTCTGGCCCTCAACTAGATCCACAGACAACTGGATACAGTGAAACTGGAGGCCTCTGATAACAAATAGTGTGGCATGCTACGCGGTCGGGCGAGGATACTTTATTTTCGAATTTATCTCCCAGGAGGACAGATATTTGATTTTCAGAAATGGCCCTTACTTCATGGGCACTCAAGGGCTATACCTGAAAAGATGGACCCTAAATTTTGACCCTGCTTCAGAAGTCCCCAAGGATGTCCCGGTCTGGGTAAGACTCCCCAACTTGTCGATTCACTGCTAGAACCCCTCCTCGCTTCAGGCAATAGGTAATGGTCTTGGTCTCTACATTGACCGAGCAGAACCAAGAGACCAGTATTCCTGTGCATGAATATGTGTGGAGGTGGATCTGGAGGTAGGTCTACCCGAGGCAATAAATATGAAGGTCGGCAAA
>ML791236.1:201039-240720 GCA_009831015.1 Picea engelmannii
AAGAAATGGAGAACAGCTTCAGAATCCTAGCCAAAGAAGCGGAAGAAAGCGAACAAGATCCAAGTAAAGAAGTTCAAGAGGGAGGAAAGGAAGGTCAGAATCATGAAGACAAGGGGAACAAGCCAACAGAAGAATAAGGGATGCAAAATAACTCCCCCCAAAAGCAGGAAGGCAGTCAGAACATAGAGGAAGGGGAGATCTCCATAGGCAGCGACTCAGATGAAGCAAATGAGGTATGGGCCACCCCAAAGAAAATGGGAAGAGGCCGGAAATAAAAAAAAATTGAGAGGGACCAGGAAGCCTACAAAGATGTGCTCAATGGGTTGCAACCCACCATCACACAGCTGATGATTGTTCGTCACACACGGAAGCAGGCCAAAGCCTCCCAAGGAGGCCATCCCTCCCCCCAAGGTTTATAATGATTATAACCTCTTGGAACTGTAGGTGAATGGGCAGCAAAAAGAAGGAAGAAGCGCTTAAAGATATAATCAAAACCTTGAAAGAAAGTATCCTACTGCTCCAGGAGACCAAAATGAGCCAGTAGGATGCGCTCAAATCCTTGTTGAATGTTTGGAAAGGAAGCCTCAGAGTTTCCGAAAATGCCAGGGGTGCCTCAGGAGGGCTCTGCACAATGTGGAATGCCTCCAAAATAGACATGCTCATCTCTGACACTTGCATGCATTGGATTCACACCAGATTTCTCCACAAAGACATGGGCTGCCAGGTAAGCATCTTTAATATTTATGTTCCACAGATTTTGGGGGAAAAAAAACACTATTGGGAGTCCTTACAGGACTACCTCCAGCAAAACAATCTCACCAATATCATCCTCGGAGGAGATCTAAATGTAACTCTAGCTCAGGAAGAGAAGAGGGGCGGCTCTATAGTGAGAGATCCGACCAGAGAATGGGTAGAGGAATTAGCCTCAGCCTGGGACCTCCTTGATATTAAACCAGTCAAGGGATGCTACACATGGACCAATAAGAGGATTGGTCCTGGGCACATCGCTTCCAGACTAGACAAATTCCTCGTACAAAGCAACCTCCTGCTGCTAGGACTCGAAGCAAAAGCATAAATTCTGCCCCACAGTGTTTCTGATCAAAAGTCGATATGGTTAGAAATCAAAAAAGACCAAGTCAAAGGGCCCATCCCCTTCAGATTCAACCCAAACTGGATAAATGACAAAGGCTTCATAGATCTAGTAACAAAAGTTTGGGCCACCACAGTTCAAGGCTCAACTTTCTACGTTTGGGAGGGAAAAATTAAAAGGCTGAAATTCGCTCTGAATCTTTGGGCAAAGAGCCAACCAAGCCCAATAGCAATGCGCCTAGCAGCCCAGAGCCATCTCGAGGCCCATCAGTTGGAAATGGAACAGAAGGAGATCACCCCGACAATTTTGCAACAGGAGGACAACCTTCAAAGGAAATGGCACCAAGCCTACAGAATGGAGGAAAACTATTGGAGGCAAAAGTCAAGAAGCTTATGGCTGAAAGAAGGAGATCGTAACACAACCTACTTTCACAAACAAGTGGAAGCAAGGAAACAATATAAGGCAGTGACGGAAGTTCAAGTCCAGAACAAAACAATTACAGATCTAGAGGGCATTAAACAAGCAGCTTATGAAGCTTTTGAGAAGCTATACACAGACCCAAAAGACTTGTCTTTGGACCAGCAAAGGTACCCCTTCACGGTTATTCCAAGGCTAATAAACGAAGACACCAACAACAAGATAACAAGAGAGGTAACGCAGCAAGAGATAAAGGAGGCCCTTGATCAGATGAACCCAGACAAAGCACTGGGACCGGATGGGTTCACTGCCAGATTCTATCAGTGTTGGGAAATAATTAAAAAGGATCTAACCAAAATGATTCAGAAGTCACAGCAAGCCAGTAAGCTGGGAGGAAGCACCAACTCTTCCTTTCTGGAACTCATCCCGAAAGAAAAAGGAGTGATTTCCTTCAACCGTTTCAAACCTATCTCCTTGTTCAATACAAGCTATAAAATTCTTGCCAAAGTAATAGCCAATTGCCTCAAGGCAGCTCTCCCTCCCATCATTCCTGAAAATCAAGGCGACTTTGTCCAAGGGAGGCATATCGCCGACAACATCATCCTGGTTCAAGAAGCGATTCACTCCAGCGTTCTAAGGAAAGAAAAAGGTATGGTCATTAAACTGGATCTCGCTAATTCTTTTGATAGAGTCAGACATGAATTTTTATTTGAAGTTATGAGGAATTTTGGGTTCGATTCACATTTTATAAGTTGGATAAAATCCTGCATTGGATCTCCTTGGATCGCCCCTCTGGTGAATGGAAAAGTAACTGCCTTCTTCAAAGCCTCCAGGGGCCTAAGGCAAGGATGTCCTCTGTCACCATTTCTCTATGCAATTCAAGCATCAGTTCTCAGCTATCAATTGGAAAACTCCTAAATTAATAAAGATCTTCATGGTCTAAGAATAGCACAAGGGGTGAAAGACATCAACCATGCACAATTCGTGGATGATACGCTGCTGCTGGGAGGAGCAAGCCCCATAATAGCAAAAAAGTTCAAGGAAGAATTGGACACCTATGCAGCAGCCTCCAGCAGTGAAATAAATCAGACCAAAAGTAACATTTATGGCTGGAACATCACCCCAAATGAAATGATGAGAATAACAAGAGTTCTAGGGATAGAGGGGCATACAAACTGGGAGGCCTTTAAGTACCTAGGAGTGCCAATATTTAAGTCTACCCCTAGAGCCTCCCACTGGAGCCATCTTGCAGAAAAACTCAAGAATAAATTTACTTCTTGGGGGGGCAATTGGCTGAACTTAGCAGGGAAGGAAGTCTTGATAAAGGCTATGGTGTCTAGTATCCCCATCTTCCAATGCTCGCTACTGTTAGCACTAGCCAAAGTCATCCAAAAAATTGAGGATTTTCAGAGACGATTCTTGTGGGAAGGAGGAAGGCAGGAAAAGAAAAAGATGCACCTGATTAGCTGGGAAAAAACCACAAAACCCTTCATGGAAGGAGGTCTCAATTTTAAAAGTACAAGGATCCAAAATCTGGCCTTAGGGGAAAAGCTTCTCTGGAAAATGATCACAGGCAAAACCACTTGGAGTAAGCGCGCTCTCTGGAAGAAATACTTTCGAGGGTCTCGTGACAGAAGCTTAGAACTCCCATGTAAGGAGTTGAAAATCTCTCCTATCTTCACGCTATGCAAAAAGGCACTCCCTCACTTCACCCCTCATCTAACCTAGGTGCCGAAAAATGGTAGGAAAATAAGAATCTGGACAGACTCAATAATGGGTGACCCTTCGATAGATCAGTGCCAGGAACTACAAGGCCTCAAAAGATGGATGGACAGTCAAAACATCTTAACACTCTCAGACATTTCAGTTTGGGGAGAAGAAAGGCCTCACCTCTGGCAAGGGTGGGCTGTCCCAAACAGACCAGCTATTCTAGACAGTCAGTGGGACGTTCTTAAGAAGTGTCTTCAAGGGAAAGCCCCTCTAAAAAGGATAGGTAAAGATGAAAGAGGATGGGGCAAGAGTGCTTGGGATTACACCACGACAGAGGGTTACCATCTCTTCAACTCCGTCCCCACTGCTATGCCAAATCCGACACTTTGGAAAGCAGTCTGGAACCTTCGTTCCCTCCCAAAAATTGACCTCTTCATTTGGACCCTGGCGCACAAGAGTATGCTAACAGGGGAGAACCTCAAACGAAGGGGCTGGGAAGGACCCTTTAGATTCCCTCTCTACCTTCATGAGGAAGAAACAACTGACCATCTTCTCCTAAACTGCAGCTATTCAAAAGAAGTTTGGATGAAGGTTACAGGATCCCAACCAACAATCAATTTCCCACCTGATGTAACAGGTCTACTCCTCCAATGGGAATCCTTTTTCCCCTTTGCCGAAAAGAAAAGAAACCAAACTCTCTTGATATGGGGATTACTACCAAAGTTTTTCCTATGGAATCTCTGGTTAGAGAGGAATCACAGAATCTTCAAAGAAAGTCAATTGAGTGAAGTCAGAATTGCCACTAAAATTCAAGCTATGCTGGGGGAATTAGTTGCTCACTTTTGCTCCACAGTAAAGCTACACAAGTTGGACGAAGAACAGGGGAGTTGGATAGCCCAATTCAATATACCAGGATTAGAAAGTAAAAAGAGAAGTGATCCAATCCAAGAAAGCTGGGAGATCAGAAAAAGAGGAAATGAATTTGCAAAATGGAAAAGTAATATTAAAACGCCTATCCTCTTCTTTGATGGGGCCTCGAAAGGAAACCCAGGCCAGGCTGGAGGAGGGGGCATCATCGAAAATCCCAAAGAGGACATAATAACGCAATTTGCTATTGGACTCGGTATAGAGTCCAATAACAGAGCTGAGGCATTGGCTCTCTGGCAAGGTCTGCACCAGGCAATTAAACTCAGAACCCAGGACTTGACAATCATAGGCGATTCCAGAATAATAATATAGGCCATGATCAAACACTCCACAACTCAAATCACTAAGCTCAACAATCTCCTTGATAAAATTCACCTCCTCTTAAGGAATTTGAACTCCTATCAATTCTTTCACGTGTTAAGGGACCTCAACCGAATGGCTGATAAGGAAGACAACAAAGGCGTGTTATTGGAGGCTGGGGTGCTGTCAATAAATGGAATTATGACTAATGTGGAGATCCCATGAACCCACGTCGTCCTCTTGCACTCTTCCAAATGCTAGATCATGAACCGACCCCTTAGAGTTTGGGGAGAAGGAACCGTCCGGAGAGCTCCTGTCAGAAATTGCAAATGTCTGAAATTTGCTAGAAATGAATCCAAAGTGAAGGAGAGAAGTAACATATGATGAAACAGTGTTGTATCATGCTGAAACACAGGGCTGTAACTTTTGCTGAACCACAGTGCTGGAACAGATGCTGAAACACAGTGCTGGAATAGATGCCGAAACTCAGTGCTGGAATAGATGCTGAAACACAGTGCTGGAATAGATGCTGAAACACAGTGCTGGAATAGATGCCGAAACTCAGTGCTAGAACAGATGCTGAAACACAGCGCTGGAACCTTTGCTGAAACAGAGCTGGAACTTATGCTGAAACTCAGTGCTGTAACAACTGAACACAGTGTTGTTACATATGCTGAAACACAGTGCTGGAATAGATGTTGAAACACAGTGCTGGAAATTATGCTGAAACAATGTTGGCTCTTATGCTGAAATAGTGTTGCATCACATGCTGAATCTCAGTGATGGAACATATGTTGAAACTGTGTTGGACCATATGCTGAAACACCGCTGTAACAATTGTCGAAACAGTGTTGAGACATATGCTGAAACAATGCTGAGACTTATGCTGAAACAGTGATTGGAGATTCGACAATTAATTTTAGAATACATACAGGAACTAGGTCAGCTCACAAGTCTATAGTTTTAGAAGTAGAATGGATCAGAAAGATAGGCCCGAAGAAATTTGAGGACATTTTTTATTTTGATCTGTAGGCCCGAAGAAATTCGGGGCCATTTTGTAACTGAATCTGTGGCTTTGCCACCCCTCTAATATAAACTATAACCATTTTCGTCAAAAAAACAAATTTCCACAGATACCTTCAACCCACAATTATGGTGCATTAAACCCATAATGAAGAAAGCATCCTCGACAAGCTTCATGGCAAGACAATACAGCATGTGAGCACGGGAGCAACTAGTCTATTCGCGAAAGGAGAACAAACAGAGAGTAATAGCAGTCAGAACACATAGAGCGAGACTACAAATATCACAGAAGTTATTCGAACCCAAAAAATGTTTGACAGTCACCACCATGGCACCACTGAAGCTAGCAGAAGCAAGCCAAACTGCCATACTGACTAGGGTTCAAACTAGGTCACGAGGATCATTGGAAGAGAATGAACAGTAGTAGTCAGAGATCGTCGATATCGAAAAAATACCATCCCCAGAGATGATACCGACAAATTCTACACCGATCTGGAAGAGATTCAACAACCAGAAGTAGAGGCCATGAAAGTGGATACACTCGCAGTACCGCAACAGCATCAAAGCCAGGAAGCAAAAAACCAAAAGGAAGTGCAACCATAAAGCACCAAAGCAGCCCTGGAATTTAATGGAATGACACAGAATCCAGAAGTAGTAGTGGAGCCAGATGGGTCTCAAATGACCATCTCAGGAAAACCAGGAGGGGAGGCCACTGAATATGCCTTGGCTTGGTCAGAATGGCTAATGAGGGATCAACTAGAAGCTATTGGAACTTTGAACCAACCACCACAATAGGAAGACAAAGTACAGATACCGAGCTCACCCTGCAAGAAACATAGAGTAGAAATTTTTCTACCATGCATACCAGCTGAAGTACTGGTATGACCAAAGCTACTAGGCCATGTCAGGAAACTCAAATATTCAAACCACAACATGTCAGAAGAGACCAAGTTCTCAGAACTTTCACAGAGGGTATTTATACAGACCATAGGCATGGCTCATCTTGGAGAAGCGATTAATCATCCATACCAGTGGGAAACTGGGCTAGAGAAAACAGGAATCTTTGGTCTGTTGAACCTACTACATTTTGGCAGAGTCTAGTACGCAACAACATGTTTCAAGCAACTGGTAGTAGTCTCACATGGAGGGGACAGATGGTTGGAAAAAACCATCCCCATAACTGTTGATCTTATCGTGCAAATAACATGGTTACCAACCCGGGGTATGGATCCCGCGGTGATTCTGGATGACAAATCCAAGGAAAAAGTGTTGGCAAAATAAATGAAGAAGAAATATGGCACCACCAGGGGAACGATAGGCATCATGATCGAATGAATCAACAATGCAGCCACACAATTGGGTACAACAATCTTAGCCTGTAAATTGCTAATAAAATGTTGCAAAAAGGAAGTACCAGTTGGAGTCAATGTAGTTGCAGCTCAGTGCACTGAAGGCACCTGAATGAGTTGGGCACCATATTTATTAAACTTATTCCAAGAGGACTGCAAGGATGCACAGGACCTAGGAACAGAATTCCATTACTCATGGTTGATCACCCTAATAGCCTTCATGGGATGGTGAGAACCAGGGTATGTAATATTTTGTACCAGAGGGTGACATCGACATGGTCATCAACGAATGTCCCGATGAATGGATAATCCCAACCATTACCCAAGAAGTACCTGAAAGAACAACATAAGGAGAGGCTGAGTAGGCAGAAACACAGCCTTCGAAAATCCAAGTGCCCAAGAAACCAAGAATGGGCCAAGGAAAGTCGACTCAGATAGACGAAGGGTCAAACAAGACAGGAACCCAGAAGGGGAAGAAAGAGACTACATAGTCGACCTACAGACTATTGAAATAATGTAACTGCAAAGTGTATTCTAATTATTATTGATGTATTATTCATTAGATCAATACCCTATTGTGGATTGATCATGTCGACTATTGTAAAAGACCAAATCCCCTTTTGTGGATTGGTCAAAACATAATTGTAATAGGCATAATAAGAAGTCGGCCCCAAAATATATTAAAGGTGGTTATAACCACTCAGAATAATAAGTCAGCCTTGCCAGTGAAAAGACACCTCTACTCGTGCCAGAGTTTTGTAAATAAGGAGTCTAGTGCCTCATTTAGATACACACTCACTTGTTCATTGAGGAGAAAGTTTCCGAGCTACAGTTGGATAAGAGAGAGAGAGCGAGAGGCATATTCTTGGGAGTGGACTTTCTGTATTTGTTTGAATTATCTCTTGGCATTGTATTGGCTATCTATAATAATGAAGTTTTTATGGGTTTTCTCCCCCATGAGGGTTTTTTCCCAGGATAAATGATGTGTCTCTTGTGATTGTGTATTTCTCAGTGATCATATCTTATGCTATTGTTATCTAGTGAAATTCAAAGAAATCTAATAATAGCTTAAACCTTTACATGGGATCAGAGCTAAGTTGAAGAGAGCATATTTCACAAGAGAAAGTGAAAAACGTCACTATTGTCATACATGCAAATTGGGGATTTTTATTGAAGAAGTGTTTTAGCCTCAAAACCATATAGAAAGGTTCATCCTTCCTCAAGGATCACTTTGGCATCCTTAGCACAAATTTTCAGTGGCTAGATCTCCCGAAAAGTTAAACCCTAGTTTTCACAAAGTATCAGAAAACCAGAGTACCAGAAGTACCAGAAGTACCAGAGTACCAAAAGTACCAGAAAACCAGAAGCACTAGTCCATAATTTTGTTGGTCAAGTTTGAGGGGGTAAAAGTTAGATTTTCAAAAATCTGACTGCACCAGCTTACTTGCCTCAGCTCAGTGCATCTATCCCCTAGATCAAAATTTCAAAATTCGAAGTTTCAAAAATTAGGGTTTACTCATAAAACCCTATGTTGCAATTGCAGTTGCAGTCTCAGAACCAGTTGTAGTATCAATTGTAGTTGCAGTATCAATTGCATTTGTAGCCATAGTACCAGTTGCAGTCACCCTTGAAGTTCTTAAGAGTTGGTGATCATTAACATTTCTACCAGATGGTGCCTCTACTTGGAAGTGTTGTCAGAGGTGTGTACTCACACATGTTTAAACAATTAAGATTTAAAGGGTATTTGTGGGAGAAGGTATCTCTTGCCATAGAACTGAAAGGATCTCAAGATCCAACACATTCAGAGGAATGATGCAACCCATATGTGATTATTCTGATATGCATCTATCTGTTATGACATTATTTTGATTAGTGTTGCATGTTGTAGCTATGAACATAATTCTAACCTTTGGTCAAAATCTGAGTCAAGGTATTAGACGGATTAAAAGTTGAGATCATAGAGTTTATCCTCTAACCCAACCTTCTGTCAAGATAACATATTGTCTTAGTACAGAAGACAGGTTGAAGAAAGAACTCGTCATCTTGAGTGAAAGAGACTTGGAAGAAAAGCAAGAACACTCATTCTTGAGGACAAGGCTCCAGGTTTGATTAATCAAGTTGATAAGATTCAAAGGTACACATGACAAATTAATGACTGCCCCTTTACAAGTAACCACTATAGTTGAGATAGCAGTCTTTGTAAAGTATTATACTTGGTAGCATGTGAGCATATAGAGGTAAATACTTAATGTAATCATTTTCCTGATACAACTAACACATCCTATAGGAGAAACCTTGTGTGTTAGTTCCAGGTTTCCATGGAGGAATGTTCGATCACAACACTATAAGAGTGTTGATCTCATTTCGTAGTGTATCTCTTACTTTTGGTCATTTCTTAAGACAAGCCACGAATGATAGCTCTAAAGGATATACTGTGATGATTATTCGTGCTATTGATTTATCTATTATTATCAAAAGGATATTATTCTTGCTTGTTGTTTTGTTGATGTTGTTTCAGGTCACAGGTGACAACCCTGAGAAAGCTCTAGTGAAGGTTGCAGAAGGCAAGATATTATATGAGACATGAAGCAGACTATGTACATGACCATATACACTCTTGCACCAAAGAAGATAAAGAATAAGGTATCTCTTGAGATTCAGAGTATATGATATGAAGATTGATTGAAAGGATAAGAAGGCTCCAAAGATGACCTAACATTAGAATGAGAAGAAGACCTTGTTTGAAGCTTGACTCAGTCCTTCATATTTAGACTTGGTATGCAACACCAAGTATACCATGTAAGAGATCAACATGGATGTGACCTATGATGAAGATGCAACGATAAAGAAATAAAGAAGATTCCATATTGAAGAAGTGTATGAAGAGGAACCCGTAGCTCCCAGAGTTGCAGAACCAACAAGGGAAGTCGTAACTTCCCCTGATGAGGAAATTCTAGAAGATCGCGACATAGTAGAATTTCAAGAACCTTCTCAGATGAAGATCTCCCATAAGAGAAAGCCTACTTGGGCTAGGGATCTTATTCAATATGGATAGAAGTATGGTGTTCTTGAAGGAACCACAAGACAGGTGAAGAGACCTAAGCCATTCTCCAGCTGTATGGATTTGATTTGTGATCTCCTAGAAAAGGAGCCTACCTGCTTTGAAGAAGCCATTCAAAAGAAATAATGAGAATATTCCATGACAAAAGAATACCAATCCATAATAAATAATGATGTATGGGAAATAGTTCCCAGACTGAAGAGTAAGGATGTGGTATCTTCCAAATGGCTCTTCAAAATAAAACACGTTGCTGATGGAAGTATTGAGAAGTATAAAGCAAGATTTTCCGCTCGTGGATTTTCTCAAAAGGAAGGCATTGACTATGAAGAGACATTCACTCCTGTAGCTAGATGCACTTCGATCAGAACCATCATATCCCTTGCAGATAATATGAAGTGGAAGTTACACCAGATGGGCATAAAGATAGCTTTCCTAAATGGTGTAATCGAAGAAGAAGTGTATATAGAGAAACCTCAAGGATTTGAAGTTGAAGACAGGAAGCCTCACGTCTGCAAGTTGAAGAAGGCTCTGTACGGAATGAAGCAAGCTCCTAGAGCTTGGTATGGTAGGATAGATAGTTTTCTGACGAGATTGGGCTTTACCAAGAGTAAATCAGATTTTAACCTCTACTTCAAGGTTATGAATGATGAGTTGATGATATTGTTGTTGTATGTGGATGACTTATTCTTAATTGGAGAAGAAAATCTCATCACCGAATGTAAGAAGAAGATTGCTTCATAATTTGAGATGAAAGACCTTAGCCTAATGAATTATTTCTTAGGTCTTGAGGTATGGTAGAGTCCAGAGAGGATCTTCATTAACCAAGGGAACTATGCAGTCGAAATCCTAAAGAGATTTGACATGTTGGACTGCAAGTCCATGAATACACCCATGGAAATGAAGCTGAAGCTACTAGTCAACACTTCATCAGAATTGATTGATGCCACGCTGTATAGACATATCATTGGATCATTGATGTACCTGACAAGCACCAGACCATATATCTATTTTACCATGAACACTTTGAGTCAGTTTCTGGTAGAACCCAAACATGTTCACCTAGTTGTTGCAAAACATGTGATGAGGTACCTTAAAGGTACATTAGATTTTGGTCTCAGTTATGATGGAGATCATGATTTCACATTGAGTGGGTACACTGATTCAGATTGGGCTGGAAGTGTCTCTAACAGGAAGAGAACTTTAGGATGTGGTTTTAGTTTGGGATCAGCCATGATCTCATGGCAGAGTAGGAAGCAATCCAA
This sequence comes from Picea engelmannii, assembly GCA_009831015.1. NCBI lineage: Eukaryota > Viridiplantae > Streptophyta > Pinopsida > Pinales > Pinaceae > Picea > Picea engelmannii. The sequence continues at coordinate 212,179 of ML791236.1, forward strand.
CATTGCTCTCAGTACAACAGAAGCATAATACATTGTCGTGTGTTCTGCCAGTTGCGAAGCTCTATGGCTTCAAAAAAATTTGATCGGTCTATTCAACCTAGATATGGAAGAAACCATGATCCTATGTGACAACCAGAGCTACATAAAGATGACAAAGAATCTTGTATTTCATGAAAAGTCGAATCACATAGAGCTCCGATATCATTACATCCGTGACATGGTGCAGAGAGGATCCATAAAGCTCCAATATGTTATCACAAATGAACAAGTTGTCGATGTGTTGACCAAGCCTCTATCTCATGTAAAGTTTGAGCACTTTGGAGATAAGATTGGTATAGTCCAAAAGGACCTCCCTCGAAAGGGGGAGTAGTGTTGTGTTGAGATATATCTAGTACTGCGCTTCAAGCTTAATTGATGTGACGTAAAGGTAGTCTAGTTATTGTGTTGAGATATGCCTAGTATTGTGCTTCCATCTTAATCGTTGTGACATAAAGTCAGTCTAGTTGTTGTGTTGAGATATTCCTAGTACTGTGCTTCCATCTTAATTGCTATGATGTAAATCCAGTCTAGTTGTTGTGTTGAGATATGTCTAGTACCATGCTTCCAACTTAATTACTGTGATGAAAATCAAGACGAGTACTGTGCTTATAGCTTTATTACTATGACGTAAAGCTAGTCTAGTACCGTGATTCCAACTTAATTGTTGTGACAAAAAGAAAGACGAGTATTGTGCTTCCATCTTAATTCCTATGACGTAAAGCCAACCTAGTATTGTGCTTCCAGCTTAATGGTTGTGACGTAAAGCCAGTCTAGTATTGTAATTCCAACTTAATTGTTGTGTTGTGATTCCATCTTAATTGTTGTGGTGTTTCCAGCTTAATTTTTATGTGGTGTTTTCCACCTTAATTGTTGTGTGGTGTGCCAGATTAATTTTTGTGATAATGTGCCAGATTAATTGTTGTGATGATATGCCAGCTTAATTTTTGTGATGTGTTTCCAGCCTTGTGCAATGATGATGTGTTGCCAGCCTTTGTGCTATGATATTTTTTCTTTTGATGTTATATCCGTCTTGTTTTTTTTATTGATGATGAGGATGTATTAATTTTATACTAATCCATGTCGATGTAGTTGATGATTATGATGTCACTTCAGCTCTTGAGTTCTTGCTGAAGATGATGATGATCCCACTTCAGCTTATTGTTGAAGATGATGATGATGATGATGCCACTTTATCTCTTGAGTTCATGCTGAATATGATGATGATGTTACCTTAGCCTCATACTGATTAGGATAATGATGCTTCAGCCTCTGTGTTTTGTTTATGATGAGAAAAAATTTCGATGATTTATAGATATGCCAGTCAGTGTTCTAAGATGATATTGATGATGTTGTCCTCTCACCCACCTGATGTTGTTGATGATGTTGTCCTCTCTCACACCTGATGTTGTTGTAGAATACCCTTCTTGTTAAGGGGGAGTGTTGAAATAATGTAACTGCAAAGTGTATTCTAATTATTATTGATGTATTATTCATTAGATGAATCCCCTATTACGGATTGATCATGTCAGCTATTGTAAAAGACCAAATCCCCTTTTGTGGATTGGTTAAAACATAATTGTAATAGGAAGAATAAGAAGTCGGTCCCAGAATATATTAAAGAGGCCCCAAAATATATTAAAGGTGGTCATAACCACCCAAAAGAAGAAGTCGACCCTGCCAGTGAAAAGACACCTCCACACATGCCAGAGTTGTATAAATAAGGAGGCTAGTGCCTCATTTAGATACACACTCACTTGTTCATTGAGGAGCAAGTTTTAGAGTTGCTGTTGGAGAAGAGAGAGAGAGAGAGAGAGAGAGAGAGAGAGAGAGGCGTATTCTTGGGAGAGGAATTTATGTATTTGTTTGAGTTATCTCTTGGCATTTTACTGGCTATCTATAATAAGGAAGTTTTGTTGTGTTTTCTCCCCCATGACGGTTTCCCAGGATAAATGATGTGTCTCTTTTGATTGTGTATTTATCAATGATCCTATCTTATGCTATTGTTATCTAGTGAAATGAAAATAACTCTAATAATATCTTAAAACTTAACATGGTATCAGAGCTAAGTTGAAGAGAGAATATTTCACAAGAGAAAGAGAGCATATTTCACAACAGAAATAGGTTGAGGGAGCACAGGAGACTGCCCCAAATACCAACACACAGGAATTAGGGGGAACTAAGAGAACAATCACGCAGGCAGGAGGTGCATGCAAGAAATCAAAGGTGCAATGAACATCACCTGACTATACAATCATAGAGGACGATGGGTATATGATCGCCATAATGGTTCAGGATTGTCTAGCAGAGGACTTCGACCATGCAACACATCATAGGGACAAACTGCAAAAAGATCTGAAAGAAATGGGGGAGATCCTCAAGAAATTTGAGGAAGCACAGATGTCAAGCCACAACATGGGAATAGAGCCATCAGCACAACAAATAGAAGGAAGAGTGTAAGAGGAATATCAATAGACAAACAAGGGGATATCGTAGACACACACAACATTACATATCAACCCCATCATGTTGCGCACAGATGAAATTGTGGGGTAGACACCCTTGAAATACTTGAGCCAGATCTAAATTTTGTTGTCAAGGATACCATCACAGAAATTACACAAGTTGCAGGTGAGCTTCAACCATGAGGTATAGTCTCGTGCACGCAGACGCTTAATCGAATTGAAGTAGGAAAAAAAGGAACAAGATGAATTGAGACTAGGCTATGAGAAGGCCAAATATGATATTGAGGAGGAAAGGGAGCACCTAAAAGGATTGGAGAATAAATTGGTAGGAACTTATGAGAAGATTCAACAGGCCATGTAGAACGAGGAAATTACAACCACAAAAAATATTGATCGGATTGTGCAAGCAATGATCAATATCAGAAGGAGATCGATAAGCTTAGAGAACAACTCACACCAACCACTCCACCAGTATTCAAGGAGAAAAGGAAGCAAAAAGAAACAGTGCAACTGCAGGAGATAGAGCAGCAGGTTAGCACAGTAGCTGACTTGTTTGATAAAGTAGCGTAGTTTTAGACAAAGTTGGAGGAGGATCCACAGGTACAATGGTGGGACCAGGAAGAGGAAAGGATCAATGAAGCGATCCAAGAGCTCAAGAAGAGGCAAAAGACCATACCAATCCTAGAATGAGTCAAAGGGACGTAGGAGATGAAGAAGATGTAGGCAGAACTCATCACTGCGCAAACATAGAAATAGGAGCACCAGGCTGAAATAGAGTCGCTGCAGGAACGGGTAGCCAGAGTACTCGCAGAGGGACTGGTAGTTAAGACACATATAGCACAGACCTAGGAAGAATGTGCAGGATTGATCAACGACAAAGTGGTAGCCTAGGTAGTGGACACCATCAAGGAGAAGACCGCGGAGGAACTGACAAAAGCAGCAGATCTCAAGGAAAAGTTCTAGACGATCACCAAGGAGACCGAGGAAGCTCAGATGGATTAGGTGGCTTGGGACGAGCCACATGTTAGTGTTGGGGGCCTATTGGAAGTATTCCAAATTTGAAAAAGAAAGGCCGAAGTGGAAAGAAGGACAACCGTGGGGAAAGAAAGCATGTAGAAATTGAAGTAACAACTGGAGGGAAACACAGCATGCGCGCATGCAAGGAAATGTGCACAAGGAAAGTGACAGTTGGAAGGAATAACAGCATGCGTGCATGGGAGGAATACCTAACGTTGGTAGGGTTAGGGTTTTTGTAACACATTGTAAATGACTAATGAGCCCGATAGATATAAATATAGATACATAGGTATAATAGCAAGTTCCCTTTTCATGTTGTGTAAGGTTAGTTCTCGATTAGTTCACTTTTGTATTGTTCATATTGATTATGTATGAGTCGATACGATATGTAATGTTGTGATGAACTATTTTGTAGGTTGTTGAGTTATAGGGTAGAGGAGGAAAGGAAGATCTGAGGATTAGACCGCAAGTTGAGGAGCCTGGTGCAATCTAGTTCACCTCACATAGATCTTACCCATTTGAGGAGAATTGTAAGCACGCGATGTTGGAGATGCAGAACTACCATAATAAAAGAGCCAAGAGACAAATCTTTGTGGACATCACTGTTGGGATCTAAATATGTCCTAAAAACAACCTCTATGCATCAACCGAAGGTAGTGCTGGCACAAGCATTTTACTTGTTTCCTACATAGGTTCTTACCTTCCATTTTCAATACCCAGCCTCGAGAGATGAAACACCTGTAAAGGAACAAAAATCATAAAGGGAACGATGGTTGTTTTCTTAGAATAATTGACACTTCCTATAAATGGAACAACAATCATAACAATGGAATGATAGTCGTTACATCGGGCCAAACTAATGTTGAATTAATTGCATTATAGGATTTTCCCAACTATCTAATTTGTCAACCCGGGGTTCGTAAACTGACGAAGCAGACACAAAGTATATGAAATAATGAAATGAGACTAATATAATCTAATGTTTAAGCTATGATTAAAATTGAATCATTAATCTAATGCAAGAAATTGAAACACACGACTGAAATGAAATTGCATAAATGAAATTAATCTAGGAAATTGCGTAAATGAAATTAATCTAGGAATGGGAAATTGCGTAAATGAAATTAATCTAGGAATGGAGAACTACATGAAGGAAAATAAAATACAACATGTGAAGAGTTGAATGACACAACAACATATGAGATCTCTCACCAATGAAGCAATCTTTTATTACAATAATCAAATCAATCTTCATAAAAGAATAATGAACACATGGAAACCAAGACTATGAACCAAAGCTAAGAATCCCTTTCTCCTCCAAATCCTAATGACTACCATTAACGACTACTCTAATTTCTCATCATAATTACTCCTCAATGATTACTACTCTCTCATGAAGAGAGAGCACTCTCTTTTATACATGAGAGCCTTCAAGATAAGATAACCATCTCATAATTACAGATCCACTATTCTCTCAACTATTTTCCATTAGTACAAAATATGTTCCTTCAAATCCTCACACATATTTCTCATACATCTTGGATAAGATATTCCAACCAAATATCCATGATATTCTCCTTGGAATGGGCTTGAATTATATCCTCAAATCTTGAAATGGTGGAGGAAGTATTTGAGAAGTCCTTTTGAATTAATCCTTCTCATATTCCTACACATTACAAAGCTCACACAATTTTGAGATATATATGAAAACATGTCGATTTTCTAACATTTAAACACAAATTCCATTTTAATACTAAAATGAGTAAAGTGGAAAATAATAAGGTGAAACCCAAATGTATTTATAAAAATGATGTCATGAAAGGTTAATGGGGCGATGAAATGTGAAGAATAATGAAGGCAAATGTGGATGAAAAAAGGACATTTCTGAGCCCCAACACACCCCCCAACTTAATTTGTTGCATGTCCTCATGCAACCATGCATGCATCTTCTCAAGAAAGTTTGGCATCTGAATGTTGGCTTTGAGTGATGATAATGAATGTTTCCAAGATGGGATTTACATGAGTAACAACTGACATTTTATTATGGTTGGTTCTTGTGTGACAACCATGAATATAAAGAATGTTGGTTCTTGTGTTAACAACATTCATTTCATTATTTGGTCTCTTGTTGTTATGATAATAATTTTCCCATATTCTTACTGGAAAATATATGCTTTCAATGTGAATAAGGAAACATCACTACGTATAAGAAAGCCAATTTTTTTATATTTGTGAATCATGCCAATATGTATATCAGGGATTATAAATAAAAGCGCAACATAGTATCATTGGAAAAGAAATGTTCATAAATGGTAATGAGACAAAAAAAAGTGGAATGATGGTAGTGGAAAAATGGAGTGATGATATTGAATAAATTCCCCTAGCCCCCAACTGAACTGGTTGCATGTCCTCATGCAATGTGGCATAATTCATAGAAATGAAAAGGAAATGGAACTTGGTGAGGGAATTTTCCAAATTATTCATTGCTAGCAATTGAGGAATTACATGATTAAAGTTTAGAAAATAACATACCTCCACTTACTCAAAATGTTGATGAACTATGCAATAGGAATATGGCTGATGCAACTGTTGGAGCATGGAAGATGTCACTCCTGCAGGGTCATGTGAAAAGTGATTGTTGTTGTAGTTGTGACTGTTCTCTGCTGGATTAGAGAATGTGAAGTGGAGGAATCTAAACTGTCGTTGAATGAATCATGGAAAAGAGGAAGTACAAAAGTGGAACTGTAGTACTCTCAAATAGTTGAAGTCATGATGTTGTAACTACTAAGGAATTTAGGAAAAAGTCTATAGTATTCACCTGCTACAACCCGATGGTACAATTCTAATCATGCAAATGAATGTGTCGATGTCAAGCATGAAGAGAATTCATTAGATTATCGGCCATTGATGAATGTCGTTAACCAATGCGAGGCAAACTCACCATTGATTTCAATGAGTGCCAAGGTACCCGAGTACATCTTGTGAAGTGCGAATGAATGAGATGATGTTGAGCCACTTGCAAAATATGACGATCAAGGGACATCAATGTATTCCCATGATTGTCAATGAGAGAACTTGCCATTAAGGCATGCAAGCCTCTAGGTACTCAAAATGGACTCTAATCTATATCCCAGATAAGGTGTTAAGGTCGACGGGGCAAGACTTATTGAAAGGTGGGCCTTAAGGAATCCCACATCATTCAATGCGAGTTTGAAAAAATATTGGTAGGATTATAAATGAAAATATCTTAGTAGAAACAGTGTTGATGGCTAGGAAATAGAGTCATGGAAAGGGAGCTGGATAGTTTTATTGACAAGAAAAACTGAACTGAAAAATATTAAGAGATGTATGCGACTCAAAAACATAGGTGTGTGCGAAGGCATGAAGGATAAATCAATGGAAGATGGGCTTCAACACAGGGATGACAAATCTTCTTTGAAGGAGAACTGGGAAGAAAGAATTCATGAAGCAAAATGGTTTGATGAATGTTCGTTGTGTAAGAGAAAACACCATGATGAGTAGAATGAAAATCAGCTCCTTCAAACAGTCAATAAGGCATGTTTTTTCAAAAGTTTTGTGATTCTTGAGAATCACTTCAACAACAACATGTGATTGGATGCACACCTGAAAAAAAATTAGTACAAATCCTGCATGAAAACTTGTGAGATGTTCAAAGAAAAACATAACATGAAGAAAGAAGTACAAATGCGACAAAGTAAAAATAAAATGCGTTTTTATACCTCTTGTCGTGGTCGTTGCATGTGCACTTGTTTCATCTTTGATTACTTTCTTAGCGTAAAATCACAAAAACATGTTTCCATATTGTTTTCAGGAATTTATAAAAAAGTCCATTTGCAATTTTATTTGTTTTTGTTGTTTTTATTTTTATAATTTGTTTTTATCTTTTATGAGTTTTGTTTTTATTATTACATTTGACCTAAGATTTTTATTATTATATACATATATATTATTATTATTATTATTATTTTGTTTTATATATTTTTATAATAAAACCAACAATTTTTTTTGTTATTATAATCTTTTTAAAACAAACAAATAATAAAAAAACAAATAAAAGAAAAATAATTATTTTTCATCATAAAAAAAAAAAACAATGGCCTTCTATACCTACATCAAGAGTCAGAGAAATCAAGATTCAGAGAGCAATGATCACCCTCTTTCCTGCAATTTTTGTTGAGCTTAAGTTGTAGGGAAAAGCGCCTAGGAAGATCGGGCCAACTAAGTGCCATTACTAAAAGAACTGAATTCATTGCAAGTGGAAGATGACTCATGCTTGTCAAAATATTGACTAATACAGCCCCAAGTTCCATCATTAAAGTGTTCATGTTGATCTTACTACTATACTAGCATTCGATATGAGAGACCGCGCATTATATCTATCAGCATAAATGGAAACCATCTATGTTGTTCACCACTTGCATCAGCTGAAAACCCTAAATATAAGCAGTCGGATGAAGGGTATAATCTCTGTGTTGTCACTTCGAATTGAAGCAATGGCAGTGTCTTTGTTGAATCCCCCCATTACTCGTGAAGGCACCCTTGTGGTATGTGATAGGGGACAGCCTTATAGTCGTCCTTCTTCCACCATTTTTTTTAATCATGTCTTATAGGATTTTGAGGGAGAATCGACATCTATTTTTGAAAAATACAACAATCTCATATACTAGACCCACAGTGAATGTGTCCTAATCAACCAGGCTCTTGAAAACACCTTGGATCCGCCTGCCCTCTTTACTTCAATCATCTATGGTGGTGAAGAATCTACGGCTCATGAATATCAGCAGGAGGCGTAGGTATATCATGTTTTTAAATTCTGAGAAGTCAAAAATCCCGTTGGAGTCGGAATCATATGTACATCCTCTGGAATTTCACCAACTCTTCCCCCTGAATGAATCCCAAATTACACAAAACCTATTGAAGCTTTGTTGAGGAGATGAACTATGTTCATATCGTAGACCTTGGAAGCTTCCATCAAATCATCGCACTAGTCTTTGTTGAGTAATTCGTCCTCTTATTTAGATCAATGGATGTTAGGACCATATCCCAATCAACCCAACCTTGAAAACTCTCATTCCCTCGTGGAAAACTCGTAACCCCATTTCCAATTGCAATCCATGCATTCTGTTAGAAACACACTCAAGATTTACAGGTAGCATATCTTTTTCAATTTTTGGGAGTGCAACAAACCTAACATGGAGGTTGATGGTTTGGAAATAAGATCACCAATCACCATTAAATATTGCTGCAAATCAATCAAATCGAATAATCAAAATTTCATTGTTCAATTGAATATAAAAAAAAGGATAATCGAATCTTGATCTTCAATGTTGTATATACACAAACAGACTCTATCAATTTCTCACTTTTCTAAAACAATAAAATTTAATGCGACCCACTTGGTGGGGATGATTTGATTCCACAAAGATCTTTGGGTTAAAGTCATGAGGCGAATGAGGAAGAAAAAGTGTTTCTCCCAACTGTTGGTACAGTGTCAAAAAAATATCGTATGTGAACATATTTTATTATTGGGAGGTCGGTATTCCATCATGTGTATGCTAGTAACACCTCTGTGCAACGAAGTATCTATGACAAGCCAATGAAGACATTGTCTAGAGTTGGCATCTTGCAAGTTTTTTATTTGTTTGATTGAGATGATGTAGTGGTTTCTGCGCATATGATATTTTTTTTATTGCAGGGTTATCTCCAGGCATATACAGGATAAGGGATGAAGGAAAAAACATGGCGTTGTTGCCACTCAAACCAAAAATAAACCAGGTCGAAGGTTAAAATGAGAAGAGTGAGATCATGACATTGTTTCAACTATTATTTCAGCTTGGAGTTTCTGCGCAACTCTTATCTTGTATGAATTGCAGACCTTATTCATTTATATATATATTTTTATAACGTACTAACTATTTTATTATTTTGATTTGCAGACATAAGAATGCACAAATTTTTATTTATGTATTTATCTTTAAAAAAATAAAAAAATGATTTTGTAAACTTATTACAAATTTATGAGCAAATGGAAATAACTGTAGATGAAAAATAGATTAGGCAAAATTTTCATCGTCAATTGATTAATATTCCTGAAATCAATCATTCAACCTACTTTTTGATCCTCACGATCGCACGAAGCGCTGATGAGAGAATACTTATTCTAATAAATAAAAAAATTAAAAATAAAATCCTACGTACACTACGCTAATTAAAAATGAGAGATTAGTTATGTGTAGTCAAATAACCAATGTAGCCATGCACACAACAGTAATAAGAATATTTTGTATTTCAATTCTGCAAATGACAACCAGAAATATGTACGAACGTGAAAAATTAGCTATTGAATCTGTGAATTAAAAAAATAAAAAGAAAAACTAAATGGATCTAACCTAGTACTCGCTTGAAACCATCGTTCGATTAGGCTTTTGTAGGTGCGTTGTTCCTCACTCAGATCATGTTGTAACTCCTCTTCATCTTTCTCGATCTCCTTTTCAATCAATTGTTCGTCATCAGATGCATAAGAGTCTTCAGATGTTACATCTTCAATTGTTTCTGGAGGAGTATTTGTATCTTTGATGCTTGTCAAGATATCCTCTTCCTAGGAAGAGGAAATCCTGACATCTGCCAGGATCTGAGTGAGTAGCTCCAAGATGACATTCATTGTTAAACCATGTTAAAATAAGGATTCTTACAGCACCCAAATAAAAATGAAAAACTTAAATAAAAACACTCTTGCTAAAACATAAAAAATATTACTCTTCACAGTTACGGAAATTAAACGCTCTTGATAGTTGGTAGGGACAGTGAGGAGTCTCCTCTCATGCGATTCTGTGAACCTTAGAACCAACACATGTAGATCACACTTTCAGAAATTAAACACTCTTGCATAAATTGAAATTTGTAGAAATTGAAACTACTCTTGCGGAAATTGAAATTTGCAAAAATTGAAATTACTTTTACCTAGTTGGTAGGGAGAACATGAGGATTATCCTCTCATGAGCTTATATGACCCCTTACCAACACGTCTATATCACACTTGCATGAATTAAACACTCTTGCATAAATTGAAATTTGCAGAAATTGAAATTACTTTTACCTAGTTGGTAGGGAGAACATGAGGAGTCTGCTCTCACGAGCTTCTATGACCCCTTACCAGCACATCTAGATCACACTTGCATGAATTGAAATGAAAAATAAAATAATACCTCAATCCATCGTGATTCCCTGGAAATGACACCAAAATGTTGGGGGTCTAAAGATGTCCTAAAAACAACCTCTATGCATCAGCCGAAGGTAGGCACTGGCACAAGCATTTTACTTTTTTCCTACGTAGGTTCTTACCTTCTGTTTTCAATACCCAACCTACAGAGATGCAACACCTGTAAAGGAACAATAATCATAAAGGGAATGAAAACTGTTCTATTTGAATAAACGACACTTCCTGTAAAGGGAAAAACAATCGTAACAAGGGAACGATAGTCATTACATCGGGCCGAACTAATGTTAAATTAATTGCATTGTAGGATTTTCCCAACTATCTAATTTGTCAACCCGGGGTTTGTAAATTGACGAAGCACACACAAAGTATATGAAATATTGAAGAGGGACTACTATAATATAAGTTTTAAGATATGAATGAAATTGAATCATTAATCTAATGCAGGAAATTGAAACACGCGACTGAAATGAAATTGCATAAATGAAATTATTCTAGGAAATTGCGTAAATGAAATTAATCTAGGAATGGGAAATTGCGTAAATGAAATTAATCTAGGAATGGGAAATTGCGTAAATGAAATTAATCTAGGAATGGAGAACTAAATGAATGAAAAGTAAATACAACATGTGAATATTTGAATGACACAACAACATATGATATCTCTATCCATTGAAACAATCTTATATTACAATAATCAAATCAATCTTCATAAAAGAATAATGAACACATGGAAACCAAGACTATGAATAAAAGATAAGAATCCCTTTCTCTTCCAAATCCTAATGACTTCCATTAATGACTACTCTAATTTCTCATCCTAATTACTCCTCAATGATTACTACTCTCTCATGAAGAGAGAGAACTCTCTTTTATACATGAGAGCCTTGAAGATAAGATAGCCATCTCATAATTACAGATCCACTATTCTCTCAACTATTTTCCATTATTACAAAATATGATCGCTTCAAATCCTCACACATATTTCTCATACATCTTGGATAAGATATTCCAACCAAATATCCATGATATTCTCCTTGGAATGGGCTTGAATTATCTCCTCAAATATTGAAATGGTGGAGGAAGTATTTGAGAAGTCCTTTTGAATTAATCCTTCTCATATTCCTACACATTACAAAGATCACACAATTTTGAGATATATATGAAAACATGTTGATTTTATAACATTTAATCATAAAATCCCTTTTAATACTAAAATGAATAAAGTGGAAAATAATAAGGTGAAACCCAAATGTATTTATAAAAATAATGTCATGAAAGGTTAATGGGGCAATGAAATCTGAAGAATAATGAAGGGGAAGGTGGATGAAGAAAGGACATTTTTTAGCCCCAACAGTAGCCCAGGAGGGGGTGAACCACAGTAATATCCATGTAATGTGATGAATGCATGTATGTGTTTACTTTCTTTTAGCAGCTAGTTGTTGTTCTTAATGAATGAGTTATTATAGTGTTATGGAATACGATGGCGTGTTAAGGGAATAAACTATGAAGACAATGCATAATCATGAATAATAGTATAATGAAATCAACATTTATAATAGATGGCCCTGAATAAAGAACCCCTACATCATACTCAATCTTGGGTTGTAAACACCTATCTTACAACCACCCATTTAAATCTATCTCGGGTGAGACTGCACAGCACATTCTATGTGTTGCATTGCCTTCTGGTTCACCTGGAGGGCCGATATTTTTAGAGGTTTTGTTGGAAACCCAAAAAGACATGAACCCTGGGTCAATAACTCAGATGATAGAGTAGTAATTAGTAACCAACAAACACTCAGATCATCCAATATATCATCAATGATAGGAATGGAAAACATGTCTTTGATGGTGAGTTTATTGAGTGCATGAAAGTCAGGACACATATGCGAATTACCTTCTTTATTGAGTACCATGACCACAGGGGAAGAATAAGGGATGGTATTGGGGAAAATAAAACCCTCTTGGAGAAATTCCTGCACCATTTTCTCAATTTCATTATTTTGGGCAAAGGGATGATGATAAGGGAGAACATTGGGAGCAAGATTGCCAGGAACAAGGGGAATAGAATGATCATGAACACCACGATAAGGAGGAAGTCCCTAAGAGGTGGAAAAAACAACTTGATGTGTGGAAAGGATATCTTGGAGGTCAGGATGCACAAAGGGTGTTTTAACGGCTTGAATAGATTGGAGTTGAGCAATAATACCATAGTGGCCTTTATTTAGGAGCTTTTCCATGTGATGGGAACTAATGATATCAGGAGAACTAATTGTGAGACCTTGGAATTGATACATTTGTCCCTCCTATTGGAATTTCATGGTTAATTCCTTAAAATCCATAAGAATGGGACCTAAAATACATAACCATTCAACACCTAGCAAAATGTCACAACTACCCATGTCAATGGAAAACATATGAGATTTCAGGTGGTAATGTCCAATTTGAAGATGAACAGTTTCACAATGCCCACCATATTTCATGGACCCACCATTCGCTATCATAATTTGAAAATTATTGACAACATGAATATAGCAATTGGTTTCCTGGGCAATGTGGCGATGAATTAAATTATGGTTACTACCACTGTTAACAAGGATGATGACCTTCATGTCATTAATATAGCCAATGATCTTGAGGGTTTGTGGGGTAGAGAATCTAGTGAGGTCATGCAAGGAAATAAGTGGGTCAACTTCAAGCGGCTCAGTAGGATCCTTGGTAGCCTCGGGAAGGGAGGGCTCATCAACAAGGTGAACTGTCACATCATCTTCAGGAACATCTTTGGAAATGGCCATAAAAAAAAATTGTTCCTTACACTTGTGCTCTGAAAAATATTTTTCATCACAATTATATCAAAGATTCTTCAGTTGGAATTCATCCATTTCATCCCTAGTTAGTTTCTAGACCTTGAGGGGAGTGATAGGGGGGTCAGAATTAGTGGGTCGAGGGTGAGGAACAAAAGAGGGTTTTTTGTTTTGGGAAAAAGAAACTTGTTGGGCCTCTTTAGCATGTGCAATAACTTCCAACCAAGTCTAGGGGAGGGTCATGAGAACCTGTGATCGGATTGCATCCTTGAGGCCACTAATAAATAATTCACAAAAGAACACATCGAACATTCCCTCTGTGTGAAAGGACAAATGCTCAAAAGTAGTGATAAAGTATTCCATTGTGCCTAACTATTTCAACTTGGTCAAACCACCGAGATAGTGGGTATCGATATCAAAGCAATCATAGATATATGAAAAACATTGGGTCTATGAAATATTGATCCAGGTGGATATTGGTGGCCACCCACCTTTTACAATTGGCTCAAAACAATTTTCTGACAATTTTGGCAATTTACTATTTTTAGCAGTTTTAACTTATGGGGCCATTTTGAGGGCCTAAATGAAGGTTTTTTGGGATTTATCTTCTCAATGATAGTATAAGGAATCACTAATACCCCAAAATGAATCTCCTCAATTATACCTTTCCAACGGGCCATCATATGCCTAAAACGGAGATCGTATGCAAACGTTATGACCACGGGAAGTTGATGTACTAACTTACCCAGACAGGGCCCACATGACTTTTGGCACTTCATATCCTAGGGTTAGGTTTTCGGATGTCTAGGGTTGTAGGCATTCCTATTTATTGTAAAAATTCCTTTAGAACCTCATTTTAATCATCTTCTTTTGAATGATCGCAGTCGTCACATCTCTTCTCAAAGATAAGCCACCACCATTCCAACAAGCTTGTTTCTGCTGCATTTCACAGTTTCAACTTATTTTCTTATTGAATAGAAAACCAATTTTACTGTATCTCTGTTATTTTTTGTTAAGAAATTGTTAATAATTTGTATTCATTTTGTTCTTCTCATAAAATCTGGATCAATGGTATCAGAGTAGTCTTCTCCTTGTCGTCTTAATGCATGTCCCCAATAAGGCCAGAGGACAAAGAGTTGGGTCTCGAGCTTGTTTCTCTTGAGGAAAAAATATCTCGCACACCCAAGCGGCCTCTCATGGTAGGAGAAAAGAAATATGATGGGATAGGATATCCTTTCAAACTATTGATTGAGGAATCCCTCACGCAACAAAGGAACACGATGATGGATAGTTTCATGCAAATCCTTCGATGGCTACCAATAGGTGACACATCTTCTTCAAGCGCAGGCGCCACCCCCTTCAAGGTAAAAAAAAAATTCGATATTCCTATATTTGAAGGTCATATAGATGCAGATGTTGTAGACAAGTGGTTGAATCTACTAGAAGGGTATTTTTCTATCCATAACTTTTCGAATAGAGAAAATATTACTTTTGTGCTCCTCAAAGCCATTCCTCATGTCAAAGATTGGTGGGAAACTTTATGTGAGAAAAAGGAAATAGAGGAACCCTCATTATTTATAGTCACGACCACCTAGGAATCCTTCAAGGATGTTATTAAGGAACAATACTAACCTGTCAGAATTTATGATGACTTGTATACCAAATGTACCAGACTGTGGCAAGAAAGAGACCAAGCAGTGCCAGCTTTCACAAACATATTTCATACCTTGCACACCAAGTTGGGTATCAAAGATTCAGAGTGACATATGGTTCTCAAGTATCACAGCGCTCTACATAGATACATCTAGACTGAAATGGAATTTTTGGAAATATCACCCTTGGGCACAACCTACCGATATGTTGTCAAAATCGAGCAGAAGCTCGAACAAAAGACACGGTAATTTGGGCCTGGGAACCCCTCATAACAAAATCCAGGAAAGGGTAGCCCCAATCCACAGAACAAGGTATAGAGAAAAGATGGACAGTATTAGGAAAACCAGTCCAAGCCGCAAGTAAAGAAGGACACCGGAAAGACAAAGAAAGATACCGGGAAGTGGTGTGACTTCCATAAGAGCCCTTGGCATAACACTACTGACTGATGCTCAAAGAAGTTGTTGGTGGCCGAAGTGAAAGCCTATGAATCATATGCGGGTTCATACTTTGAGCCAAAACTAGAAAGGAGAAGATGGATCATTGATGTGGAACCCAGTGCCACTGTTTCTACCACCAAGCTCCAGCCTGGTGAACCAGACGAGCCAGAAGAAGGAGAACACCTCTTCCATTCACAGATGTGGGTAAAAGGTACCCCAATACACTTCATCGTGGATAGAGGTATCCATAAGAACCTCATATCAGTAGAGGTCGTCAAGCAACTGGCCCTACCGACAACACTGCACCCACAACCCTACACCATTGGATCGCTCTGCCAAGGAAGCAATCTCTGCACCAGTCAATAGTGCCTACTGTCATACGACATCAAGCCCTTCAAAGATGAGGTATTGTGTGATGTTTCTCCTCTCGAAGTTTGTGATGTTATTTTGGGCCAACCTTATTTATGGAAATGTCATGATGTATATGAGTCTAGGCCTCGTAGTGTTATTATTACTTTGAACAGGAAATTGTACAGGATACCCAAGGCAGTCCCACCTAATGCTACTTCCTTGATCTCTACTAAGAAATACAGGAAGGTCATCTCCTAGATGGGGAAATTTGTCTTCTTCGTGATTCACTCTCAGAATAAGAAAAATATCATAGCCAGATCCAGAGTCTCTACGGCCAACCTCTCCACATAGAAGAAGCAAGTAGATAAGGTCATGGAAGAATACTCATATATCTTCTCCTCGCCTACCGAGGTACCTCTACACTACCAGGTCAAGAACCCCATCGATATGACCCCTGACACACTGCTACCCAATGGGCCATTCTATAGCCACTCTTTGTTAGAGAATGAGGATATCAAGCGACAGATCCAAGAACTACTCCACAATGGGGCACATTCGTCCCATCTCATCACCTTGCAAAACTCAATCATGCTAGTATAGAAGAAAGATGGAACCTAGTGACTCTGTATTGATTATTGGGATATGAATAAAATCACAGTCAGAAACTGGTACCTGATTCCCCGAATCGACGCTCTCCTTGATCAACTCATGGGGGCCAAATACTTCAATAATATTGATCTAAATTCTGGCTACCACCAGGTCCCGATAGAATAGACAGATGTATGGAAAAACACCTTCAAGTCAAAGGAAGGCCTTTTGGAATGGTTGTTCATGCCCTTTGGTTTGAAAAATTCTCCAACCACTTTCATGAGGATGATGGACGATATCCTGCAACCATTCACCGATACTTTTGTAGTGGTGTATTTGGATGACATTCTCATTTACAACAAGACTTGGGCCAAACACTTGCATCATATTCAGCAGGTTCTGCACACCCTATGGTAGCACAAGCTATATGCCAACTTGGAAAAATGCTCCTTCAGAATAGACAGGGTCCATTACTTGGGCTACATAATTTATCATCATGGCATACATGTGGATCCAACCAAGATCCAACTCATTTGTGACTAGCTAGCCCCAACCACACTCACTGAGCTTCGAAGCTTCTTGGGCCTTGCCAATTTCTACCGTAGGTTTGTGTTGGGATTCTCCCATATTGCATGGGCCCTCAGCCAAATAACTAGGGGTGGTGGTAAGGTGAAATTTGTGTGGGGCCGGTCCCAACAACAAGCGTTCGATGATTTGAAGCAACGCTTGTGATCATCCCCAATACTTTCATTACTAGACCTACAACAACCCTTTGATATCAAGATAGATGCTTCAGACTATGCGGTGGGTGCCATTCTCACTCAACACAACCACCTCATGGCCTATCATAGTGAGACACTATCAGATATTGTCCGTAAGTACCCCACTTATGACAAATATATGTAATCCATTGTGCAAGCCTGCCGCCAGTGGAGACATTACATTATTGGGAAGGATACATTCATCCAAACTGATCATAATCCACTGCAATTCATGTAGACACAAGGAAAATTGCAGAATGATCACCATAAAAAGTGGTCCACATACTTGCAGCAATTCCACCTCAACATCAAGTATAAAATAGGAAGCACCAATCTCGTCGTTGATTGCCTCAGCATACCACCAGTCACGACACTCACCACGGTGATAGACTCCTAGGGCCATGAGACCTATGGATGGCCCCAACTCTATGAGATAGACCCAGACTTTGCCACCACCTACCAAATGTTGGGTGCAAATGCAGTTGTCAATAATTTCCATCTTCAGGATGGGTTGTTGTGTCGTCTGGGCCATATTTGTGTTCCATCAAATGAGTGAGTGAATATGATCTGGGAATACCACTAAATTCGAGTAGTAGGACACTTCAGTGTCAAAAAGACAATGGCGATGCTACAGAAACATTTCTACTGGCCGAAACTTCGACATAAAGTCAACAAGAATATAAGGTCCTGCACTTCCTACGCTATTGCAAAACTAACCACTAAGAAACAAGGCCTGTACACCCCTCTTCCTACTCCTAACAGGCCATGGGAATCCATCTCAATGGACTACATGTTGGGCCTCCCATCCACCAAGAAGGGAAATGACTTTGTTTTTGTGGTTGTTGATCAGTTTTCTAAGATGGCAATTCTGGTTGCCTGCAAGAAAAACATCACAGCAAAGGCCACTTCCAAGCTCTTCTTTGAATGAGTCTGGGTACATTTTGGAATCCCACGAACCATTGTCTCATATCAGGACAATCGATTTCTCATCACATTTTGGTCGAGCCTCTGGTCACTATTGGACACCAAGCTCACCAAATCCATGGCCTTCCACCCCCAGACACATGGCCAAACCGAGGTCGTAAATCGAATGATTGTGCATATCCTTCGCATGTATAATTCAAATCAACCTCGCACATGGTATGATATCCTTCCCTATTTCCAACATAGCTACAACCTAACCCTGCATAGCTCAACTGGCCATAGCCCCTTTCAGGTGGGGTTGGGATTCCAACCATTGGGTCCCATAGATGTTGCACTTCCCCTTGCGATCACCTTGTCTAAATCATCTACTGCTCCAAGTGAAACTAACAAAGCCACCCAGTTCATTGAGAATATCCAACACATCTACCAATAGGTTCAGAATATCCTACAAAAGTCCAATGGCAAGTACAAGTAGCACCATGATCAACATCGGGTGCCACATAAGTTTCAAGTGGGCGAAAAAGTTTGGTTGCACTTGCAAAAAGAACGCCTTATAGGACCTCATTAGAAGATTCACCCATTCCATTATGGGTTGTAAACCATCACCAAGGCTATGGGGGATAATTAGTTTGAGCTCAACATTCCTCCTTTCCTTAGCCTATACCCAATGTTCAACGTGGATCTCCTTCGCCCTTATTTCCCACCATTATTGGACACCTTAGACATAGCAGAGCAACTGACACCAACATAGCTCAACCCTATATTCATAAAATAGGAATCCAATTATCATATTGTGGACACACATATCAAGGGCACTCGACAACAAAGGATCCATCTTTATCAAGTCGTCAAAGCAAGGCAACTTCTGCACCAAGGCAAGTGGCTCACCCGGGGCCAAATTCAACAGAAATTTCCTCATCTGATGGGGGAAATCAATGAAATGGATACCATTTCTTCCTAAGGAAGGAGGATTGATCCAGGTGGATATCAGTGGGCACCCATGATTTCCAACTGGCTCAAAACAGTTTTCCGACAATTTTGGCAATTTACTATTTTTAGCAGTTTTAACTTCTGGGGCCATTTTGAGGGCCTAAATGAAGGTTTTTCGGGATCAAGATTCTCAATGATATAAAAATAAATTATTGAGCCCCAAAAATGAATCTCTTTGATGATACCTTTCCAACGGGCTATCATACGCCTAAAATGGAGATCGTATGTGAAAATTACGACCCCGGGAAGTTGATGTACTAACTTACCCAAACGAACTTTTGGCGCTTCATCTCCTAGGGTTAGGTTTTTGGATGTCTAGGGTTTTTGGAATTACTATTTATTGTAAAAATTCCTTCAGAGCCTCATTGTAATCAACTTCTTGCGAATGAGCGCAACCGTCACATCTCTTCTTAGAGATAAGCCGCCACCATTCCAACAAGCTTGTTTCTGTTGCATTTTACAGTTTCAGCTTATTTCCTTATTGAATAGAAAACCAACTTTACTATATATTTGTTATTTTGTGTTAAGAACCTATTAATAATCCATATTCATTTCTTTATGCTCAAAAAATTCGGATCAAATATACCCCTGACGTGAATTTTTATGCCATTGCCACCATTTCCAGTGTTTAGGATCTAGATAGAGGACAACATAGTGAAGTTTGGCCAACTCGTTAGTAATACCATGCAGAGAAAAATAATGCTCCATTTGAGTGACCCAACCCGTCATATCAAAGACATCAAATTTATTGACCTTTACACGGGGAAGACGGGGTTCATGATGAAAGGAGTTGGGTTGAAAATGCAGATATTGAGAGTAATCAACAACATCAGGTTGGTCTGATGAGGAAGGATCCGTAGGGCAGTTCAACAATTGATTGATAAAATACTAGAGGGAGGTAAATTGGGTTGTGAATTTGGCTTCCATGGTGTTAGATTTGTGCTCTACTCTTTCAATGAATGAATTTTTAGAGCCAATATCGGATGTCGTATGTTCGATGGAGGCATGGGCTTGATTGATGGATGCTTGGAGTTGTTCGGTGGGAGTGGTGGCCATTTGGAAAGGGAAAGTGCGGATAACAAAAAACGGGTGGGTGGGAACAAAAAAAAGGACTTATAAGTGATAGGTACCACGACGATCAATGCGATAAGGGAAATATATTGTAATAGGCGGAAAAATAGGGAAATTTGGAAGGGGTCGGGTCCATGAAACAAAAAGGATTAAAAATGAAGGGTATGGCTACAATCAGGTAAAAAATGGGAATCCAATGGAATAGGTCCCAAATAAGTGTGTCGATGGGACCACTATACTTTTTTTTTTAATCCTGCGGAGTTATACGTCAGCCTGAAGAATACATGCTATTGTGGGAAAACCCCCATACGGACTACACTAGGGTTCTAAAGTGTAGACATAGATAACCATCTAAAGTCTCCTACTTTTAACCACTATCCCAAAAACACCCCACATTCATATATAAAGTACAATGTATAGGGATCTGGTAGTCTTACCTTGAAATCCGCATCTGGTGTCGATCCCAATGCGTTTGGTCGCTTCTCGATTGCAAATCTCCTCCCAAGGTTGACCTGCATTCACCAAAAGACAAACAAGAAAATTTGAACAAGCATTCTATATATGGATTAATGGGTTAGATGTCATAACAAAATGTAAATCGTACATGGGATGAAAAAAGTACTTCTTTATATTAATCTCATAATGTCACTTACAAAATGAGATCGACGACTGCTCCTCGAACTCGGTCTTGGGCTCCTCTTCACCAAGCTCCAACTGCTTCCATGTATACTTCTTATCTCACACTTCTCTCTAGAGAATAGGCATAGGTTTATGGATGAGGAAAAAGGGCAAGAATGAGGAATTCTGGCTCAAACTCACAATGTGGCTGCAAATTCTTGGGGCAAGGGTGGATTAGGAAATGGTCAGAGTTTCACTGCTTTCATGGTTCTCCCTGAAATGGGACCCCAAAACCTTATTTTATATGCCAAAAAGATATTTATTTGGTTGGGTGACGGGCTATGGGTGGTCAATTGGTTAGGAAACTACCCAAAATCCCATATTCCCTTGCAACTTTTTTATTTTTTGCAATTTTTGTGGGTATACACAGGTTGTAATGGTGTAGCTAGCATATGCACATGTACAGTAATGGTGCAGATAGAGTACATACGTGGGAAGTTGTGGTGCACGGGGGCATACATCTTCAAAAATTTGGTTTTTAAGAAGAGTTATTCAGTACTGGCTTGGCAAAAATAGTAAGTAATATGGCCTGCTACTAGGTATGCATGTCTGGTGAAACTTAGGGTTATAACAAATTCCCCCTAATGTGTGAGGTCAGAAGAGAATCTGATGGCCAAAATACAATACAAATATTTACCAACATACGAATCGAGTGAGCTCGGGACTAGAGTTCGGGAGGTGCCATCTGCAAAATAACAATTGTCTCACCAAGGCGGGCATACCCATGCTCAGGATGAAATAAATAATGGTTGCCAATGAAATCCACTACAGATCCATGTTATATAACTATATAAAGTGTATCCGTGAACAATACACAACATATCTACATCTCAAAATCAAAATATATACATGAATAATATCCATCTTCAAGAAGCTAACAACGCTTGATGTTTGGAGATGAGGTCTTCAGAGCTCGAGAAAGAAATTCAAGATCTTCTAAACTCAGGTAGGAGTGTAATGTGAGTGTACATATTCACTACCCAGAGGTCTTCGATGACTTGTCAGGGAATAGACAAGAGGATCTTGGTGATCAGGTAGAGAACTTCATTGATTTTGAACAAAGACTGTGATTGGACTTTCGAGATGGTCAGGCATGAGGACAAGAGACAAACTACAGAAGGGCCGACTCAGGTTGGGTAAAACTTACCTTGGACAATAGCACGATTAAATATGAGACTCAGAAAGCATGACATTGACATAAGTTTACGATGCAGGAGGAAATGAAAACTATCCATATGTTTGGAAGAATAACCAAACGAAGGAGGACATAGCTCTATGTTACGAGAACAACTCCCTAAGGTCATATTAAATCCCATAGCTTGACAAAAAAATGGAGGCATGTTCTTTGTCCAAGGGTGACTCATTATGCTTTCATAAAAAGAAAATACTTTTCCTATCTTATTTTTGGGGTATATTTGACTTTTTTTGTCCTTTTCAATATTTTGGAGAGCTCAAAAAAGAACAAAAGAATGCTACGTTACAAAGGAGGAACAATTGTCGCAAGCATACTAGTTCCAAGCATGAGGATCAAACTAATGCTCATAGAAAGTATACATGTGCAGGTAAAGCACACTCGGGCAAATTCCTCCATGCATCAAGGTGTCAAGACACAAAGGCAAAGTGCTACAAGGCTTGCGTATAAGGCATACTTCAAAGGTTCAGTTGAGAGAAACATGGAGCCAGCATTAGGCCAAAGGCATAGGAATGAAAATGTGATTAGCTAGACATGATGAAACCCCCTTCGATGTATTTTTTACGATCCCAGAGAAGGTAAGCTCGGTGGGTTTTCATTTTTAGAGAGTCTGAAAAAACATAAAAGAAAACTCCATTGGGGTACCTTTTTCAAAGATAGTCTAGTCAGTTCGAAAAAGGGGTAAAATAGCACTGAAAATATGTATATTCAAAATCATTTTAATGAGTGTGACAAATACAAGATCACTCAACAATCATTTCAATTTTAAGGAGTCTAAAAAGAGATTAACTATGGACATGCTGCCTTTTTATAGATTTAGTCTCCTTAGCCCGAAAAAGGTGAAATTTACTAAGGAGAACTCTCCCGATGAGATGAATCTCCCGAGGTGTACCTTTTTCCTCCTTAATATACAGGTCGTAAAAAGGGGTAAAATCATGCCAATAGATGTTTTTTTGAACCAATTAACGAGTGTGAGAGAACAAGGTCACTTAGCGATCTTTTCAATTTTAAGGAGTCTGAAAAGAGCTTAACTATGGACTCAGTAATGGATGTTCTTCTGGACCGGTTTAATGAGTGTGAAGAAACAATCTCACTCGGCGATCTCTTCACTTTTAGGGAATCTGAAAAGAGCTTAACTATGGACTCTATGGGGGTTCCTTTTTCATAAATTTATTCCCTCATGCCCGGAAAAGGGTTAAACTTATACATGAGAATACTCTTCTAGTGAACCAAAGTTCCTAGAGTATACCTTTGTTTGTACAATTGACCATCCAGACCGAAAAATGGGTAAAATACCATCGGACAGGCGTGCCTTCAAATTTTATTTTGGCGAGCATGAAGGGCAACAAGATCGCTCGACAATATTTTCATGTTTAGAGGGTCTGAAAAGGGCTTAAAAGAAGACCCGTTTGTTTTTTTAGAGTCCCGAGGGTGAGGCCAAGAGTGATAATACATTAGACATGTGAAGGCTCAAACTCATAATCTAGACAAGATTAAAAGGACTCCCAAGCCTATAGTCATTAACGACAGCATGGACACCAAAATGCAACCAAGATCTACCTAGGGCATCCATGTGAGGGTAGGCTCTACCACTAAATTACGACACTTCTAGAGTAGAAATGACAGTGCCATGTCGTAATTCGGTGGGGTTGATCCTATGGTAAAGTGAAAAGACAATGACGTACAACAAGTGGAGGTGGAATCCTAACTTAAATGCACAAAGTTGGAAAAAAAGACTTTTCACCAAAGGATCATAAAAGTTCCCCAACTCCCAAAAAGTTCATCGAACCAAAAGTAAAGTGTATCGTAACATGCAATGAGAAACTCAAGAACCATGTTACATGATTTTCAATCCATATAGTGTATCAAACAACACTATGAGGTTGGAACAGATAAAGTAGGTTCCCAGGTACCGATCCACAAAATAACCAACCTATCACTGAAAGTGATAGTTTTACATATTGGGCAGATCATTAGATCAATGAATTTACATCATGCCTCCCGGGCACATATGCATTGCGCAGTATAGTGCTTAAATGCATGAGTGTTCGAATGGAGTACAACCATAATAGAATGCATGAAGAGACATCTCACAGAGTGTCATGGGAAGAACAACAAGAACTTCAATTTTGAGAGTGTTCTTTTCTCTTTATTCTTCGAGAGGGTACCCAGTCTTAGTCCCCGAGAGACTATACGGGGGCACATGGCCTCCTTCCTAGCAGTGTGCAGGTGGGAAACATTGTTGCCACGACAGGAGGGAGGGAGGACCATTGAAGCCTTTGACGATATGCTTTTTGACTGGTGGTCTTGGCAGATTCTAGATATAGAGGACTACCCCTATGACGACATTAAATTCTCCAGAGATCCTAATATGCCCGTACCCCCCGGAGTGGGGCAAGGAGAATTAGGTATGTTTTTCTTTAAAAAAAAAAAATTTTTTTATTTCTTTTATATATATTATTTTTAATGTGTACCAGAGCACCCGAAAACTATGTATCTATTATGTACAGATGTGGGACCAGTGCATCCAGCTGATTTTACATGAAGCAGGTGTTTCCCACAACTAGAGGCAGCAACAGAAGCCATCAGACCAACAACAGTAGCTGGTGTACCTCCAGTAGGAGAGGCTGAGAGAGTTTTGAGATGAGTGGAGTGAAACCTGTCTGCACTCACTCGTACTATGCTTATGGATGATATCGAGGATCTCCCACCATCTATGCAGCCTCATGTTGTTGGGGTGCCATGGACCTGGGCCCAACTATTTCTACATTTGGAAAACATTGTAGTCCATTATGGCAGGGCCAACCAACCTCGTTCTTAGCTTAGGGTGGATGTTTACATTTCGAGGGAAATCTTTGTATATTTGTGAGGGCATAAGCCTCGTGTTATATACCAGACTCATTATTTTTTGAGGTGCTTATGCCCACCTATGTACTCTGATAATTTTGATATATATATATATATACACATCTTTTTATGTCTTATGGGTTACATTTATTTACAAATGTATTTACATTTGTATGTGTGTTCTTTTTTATTTACATGTGTGCAATATGCCAATCTAATACTTTATTAGCTAGAGTATTTGTCATTTGATTCAATCTCCTAGGAACATGGATATACGTAATGTAATAAAAAAAAAAATCTAAGAGACATACCCTAAGGAATCGTCGATGTAGAATAAGATCATAAATGCGGTAAACCCCATTTAACTAGGACACAACCAATTGTGCATCTAGGTAGACCCAGAGTTAAGAGATACCATGCGACAAGGTGTCACAAAGCAACTCTATTACTGCACTATATTCGGCGACATTGTTTGTGGAATCACCTAAATAGATACCTCTAGAAGATAACAAATGGCTTTAAGGTGTGAAAATCACCCAAGATGCAGAAGAAATCCTTTGAGTGTGTCGGCTAGTATCGTCCACAAATCCAACGAACACGTCTAATTCACTTGACATCTGCCACAGTGAAAAGATAACAACAAAACGACACGTCCATAAAACCAAAAAAACAAAAAATAAAAATGTATAATAAATATACATATGTACAAGAAGTCACACAAGGTGACCCACCTACGAGTAATACTTCTTGAGGTAGAGCCCATTTCTAGGCTCTGCTAAAGATTTCCCTTGAAAGTCAACCAGACGATAAGTGCCCTTCTTTAAAACTTCCTTCACGATGAATGGTCGGAACCACATGGGTTTGAACTTCCCTGCCGCCAAGGGATACTTATCTTGGTCATAGACTAGGACAAGGTCACCTTCACAGAAAATCCAAGGATGAACGGACCGATCATACTGACACTTGAATCTTTATTGTGAGCCTCACTAGCTAAGGCTACATCACGTTGTTGTTCATCGAGTTTCTCGAGATAGAATAAGTGATCCTCAAGCGCTGAAGTGTCTAGAAATAATTGTACTGACAACTTATGATATTGGATATGGCATTCTATAGGAAAGACTTCTTCCAACCCATAAACAAGTTGAAAAGGTGGGAAACCAGTGGCAGTATTTATAGACATTCGGTAGGCCCACAATGTCGAGTATAACATCAAATGCCAATTTGACTTGGCTGAATTGATCATTCGTGGTAGAATGGTCTTGAGTGACTTATTCACATTTTCCACCTAATCATTCACTTGTGGGTAATAAGGTGATGAGTGTTATTGCCTCAACCCAAGGTTTAATGTTAATTCAGACATCATTTTGTTCTAAAAGTGACTACCATGGTCAGTGAAAATATCCTTCGAGACGTTGAACCTTGCTATTATTTGATTAAAGAAGAAGAGAGTTGATGTCTCTCCATCATCCTTGAACGTCAGCATAGCTTCGACCCACTTGGTAAACTCATCTACTGCTATGATGATATAAATGTGCCCCCTAGCTAAGTGGGGGTGGCATGTAGTATAAACAATCCCCCACTTGGTGAAGGGGCCAACTATGATGATGGGAAACATGGGAGCAATATGTGCCCTCATCTTCCGTGATAAGATAAGATATGGGTGGCACTTCTTGACCGATTCAATGCAATATTTGATTAACGTCGTCCAATAGTAACTAGCTCGTAGAATATTTTGGGTTGTTTCTAACCTGTTAGTAACATTTCTTTTCCTGGGCACAAGACTATTCATATCTGCAAGAAGCACGAGAAGCGCCCAAGCGCAACGTAGAAGAAATCTATTTTGGGCTTGAATCAAGCGAGCGAGCAGTCTGATTTCAAGCGGTCAGGATTTGTCCAAAGGAATAGATCAATGGTTGGCGGGAAATCGAAGTTAGCGAAGTTGCACCGAGGTTAGCGCAATGGATAGCGCCCATATTGTATGTAGGGAAAAATAGTAGTCATCCATCCAAAGGACGTGTGGCGCGAGATCTAGCCGCGTTGACTTTTCGACAGTCGTAAGTTCAAAGGGTGAAGGTTTTATGTCATTATACATCTCGAAACCCCGAACCTCGAATTGCCAAAAGTGCCCAAAGGCAGGCCCACAATATCGAGGAGCAGTCTCAGCCGTCCAGCTAAAGGGGACACCTAGTGCACGATTAGGCTCCCCGCCTTTTCACCCATCGGGATTTCGAAGCACAAGAAGAAGCTCCCTCATATCCCCGATGCGCGAAGTGACTAGAGCATCCAGGACCTGGGTCCCACAGCATCGTCGGGGGAGTTCAGAGCCATCAGATCTAGAGGGACGCATGGTGCCAGATTAAGCTGTCTCGACATTTCACTCATCGTGATTTCAAGGGATAGGGAACAACCCCTTCCTATTCACGAACGACGAAATCTCCTTTGAGAATAAACACAGGTTCACAGCCCATGGTCACTTGGGAAAGAAAAGAGCTACACAAAAGGGGCCAAAGGCATCGGGTTTCAGTCATAGAGAGGCTCGTCACGACCTCCAGTTGCCATCGGACCTGACCTCGATCCTGGTTTTCGCTTGGAGTAAATGAAGGCAAGAAGGGGTGGTTGAAACCTCTCCTCATTCATTAAGTGTGAGGTATGGAGGGTCTGGCAAGTGGTCTGCTCGAGAAGGTCCTGTGTACCCATTTTTCCAGAGAAGTCATGCCAAGTTCTCAACTAGTTGGAGAAGGTATGCACATGCTAACTCGACATTTACTGGCTCAGCTACTCCCCCTGCAGGAGCCACGCGCAGTTAAGGTGACGTCTGACAAAGAATACCCGCTCGAAGTTGGCTGAAGGGACACCAAGCCTTGGGTGACTAGGCACGCCGCTGTTAGGTGAATTTTCCTGAGTATATATGTTAAGAAACTGAATAGATCTACAAATATAATCACCACAAATATTGAATACACAATATATCCACAAGCAAGATAGAAGAAACCACACTTTATTATTACCAAACCCTTGAGATAGGGAAACACCATACAATGGATCATATTATGGAAGGGATCCTCTCCTGTTCACTTGCCTCTTCGAGAGGGAAACCTCCTAATGAGCTTCAGCTCCAAATACAATAATTCTCTTCATATCCCATTACATTGCTTGAACCCCTTTATATAGTGCTACCATCACCTAAGAACATTCTAGAGGAGGAATCTTCTAGAAGTAGAACCTTCTAAGAAGTCCTCTTACATTTATTATATCTAACTACCATAGTGAGCCTTATTTAATAATATAGTGGACCTAGTCCACCTTACATTGAATGACCTTCACTATTATCACTATGGGCCCTCTGCCCCCCCCACTACCTCTCTAGCTACCTTACATTCCATCCCCCTTATGAAAGCATTGTCCTCAACGCTTGATGTACAACCATATACCAGGGTCCCATGGATAATTGTGGACCGTAATGCTGAAGAAGACTGAAGAACCAAAGT
>ML791236.1:261500-273214 GCA_009831015.1 Picea engelmannii
ACTTGTCTAACAATATTTTTTCAATTTCTCCATTGGAGAGTCTCATCATCTCCTTATAATCAAGCGATTTCCACCAAATGACAGCATCACCTTGCAATTTGAAAGCTACCCAATGGGGCCAAGTATCTCCCCATGCTGATTTTCTTTCTTTAATGAATGATTCAATACTAGGGCCATCACCTTTCCCTATAAAATACATATTGCTATGAAAAAACCCCAAAAAATAGATCAATAGGTTACGGCAAAAAAATCGCGGCTTTTTTTCGGAAAAACCCTGAAAAACTGTTGAATTTAAAATGCTCATAACTTTACTTCCCGAACTCCGGTTCGGCTGATTTTTTTTTTGAAATTGGGTATTTTTCCGGGAGGAATTCAAATACCCAATTTTGTTTCCAAATTAATCTTGTAAAACATTAGATATGAACCTGAAGTGCGCCGCCCTCTTTTTCTTCCCTAAAACAATTCTACAAAAAGAGAAAACAAATCTTCCCTTCTTTGGCCAAGGAAAGTGCTTTGATACCAATTGTTAAGTACCTATACTAGATCTGCAAATATACTTTAGAAATAACCAAGAATAAACCATAAACCATTCACCATAACATGAACAAAAGAAATAGAGAAAACCCTTGAGGTAGGGTAACACCATATATTAATCCTTATGGAAAGATAAAACTCCTCAAGCAATCCTTGCTTGTACAATCACAATATTCTTCATTATATTTCATTACATTTCCTAGACTTCTTTATATATCTCTCCCTATCTCCTAGGAACCTTCTAAAGAGCCTTCTCACATTTATTACATCCAACTACCATAGTGGGCCTTTATTAATATAGTGGACCTAGTCCACCTTACATTGAATGACCACATTCCCATATATTAAATGAATTCCACTAATAACACATAAATACATTCCCATTAGGTACCTCCCTAGGTACCCCATATTACCTCCCTAGGTATACCACAGGAGGAGCCTAAGTTTGTCCAGCTGTCAAGGAGTTTGACCACAGAACAGAGGGCCGAATATACTGAGATGCTGAGAGAATTTGTTGACGTGTTTGCATGGACCTACGAAGACCTCAAGACGTATGACACATCCATCATTGAACACAAGATCCCACTAAAAGAAGAGGCTAAGCCATTCAGGTAGAAGCTAAGACAGATAAATCCCATGTTGCTGCCTGTCATGGAGAAAGAAGTGAAGAAGTTGTTAGAGGCCTAGATCATCGTCTCCTTAAGATATTTCGAATGGGTGGCCAATTTGGTTCCGATAACAAAGAAAAGTGGAGAAATCAGGCTTTGTATTGATTTCAGGAACCTGAACAGGAGCTCAAAGAAAGACAATTACCCCCTGCCCAACATGGAACACATATTGCAGAGGGTAACCAGTGCATCTAGGATTTCCATGATCGACGGTTTTTTTGGCTATAATCAAATATCAATCATGCCTAAAGACAGAGAAAACACAGCCTTCACCACTCCTTGGGGCACATTCATGTATGCCAAAATTCCATTTGGACTGATGAATGCAGGAGTGACATTTCAATGAGCCATGGACATAGCCTTCATCGGGGAGAAAGATAAGTTCATGGTGATCTATCTGGATGACATAATAGTCTTTTCCAGGTCTGACAAAGAGCACTTCTGTCACCTGAGAAAGGTTTTTTCGAAGTGTCGGAGGTTCGGCCTTTCCCTTAATCCCAAGAAATCTTTGTTTTCTATGAAGGAAGGGAAGCTATTAGGCCATATAGTATCAGTCGAAGGAGTGAGGATTGATCCTACCAGGATGGAGGCAATTCGG
The DNA here is from genome assembly GCA_009831015.1 of Picea engelmannii. Taxonomy (NCBI): domain Eukaryota; kingdom Viridiplantae; phylum Streptophyta; class Pinopsida; order Pinales; family Pinaceae; genus Picea; species Picea engelmannii. The sequence continues at coordinate 263,301 of ML791236.1, forward strand.
ACCCTGTCACTTCCCAGATCTAAGAGGGAAGTTCAGGCCTTTCTGGGGAAGATTAATTTTCTGAGGAGATTCGTCTCGAATTTTGCTGAGCTAGTGAAAAACATCATAGCCATGCTCAAGAAGGGAAATGAAGTGAAATGGACAGTTGAACCCAGGGAATCTTTTGTCCAAAAAAAAAGGGCATTGACTGAGGCACATGTGTTGATCAGTCTTGACTATTCCAAAGATTTCCTAATCTTCTCTTTCGCTTCTTTTGATACAGTAGCAGTAGTCTTGTTGCAGAAAAATGAGGAAGGGCGAGAGAAACCCATTGCCTTCTTCAGCAAGGCATTAAGAGATGCATAGGTCAGATATGAAATCATGGAGAAGTAGGCCTATGCGTTAGTAAAAGCTCTCAAAGCTTTCAGAGTCTATATATTGCATTCAAAAGTGACCGCATACGTTCCTTCAACCTCTGTGAAGGACATCCTTGTACAACCCGACATTGATGGGAAGGGTGAATAGTGAAAGTAAGGGGAGTAACAATATTTTTATTTAAATGGGGGTCGGTTGGGCATGGGAGACAGTTCAGCTAGATAACGGATAGGTTATCCAATAATAAATGGCCAACAGATCACTTGAGGATGAGATGGCGGGTGACGGTGGCTGAGGTATATGGATGGGTGACGTGGAGGCTATCTATTGGAGGTAAAAGTCATAATAAGGGGCTTTCCATGATCAAATAGGGGGGAAGGACTGACAGCAGTTATGGGACATGACCAGTTCAGGAAAGGTGGAGGGTGACGTCCAGTGGTGACGGAGGTCTGTCAGATAGCAGATGGTGACGGGACTCGGGGTAATAGATCAACACCACGTATAACAAGGGACCCACCAGAGGAAGAAAACCATTCCGGACCCCCCCCTCGGTTAAAAGAAGATCATCCAGGGGGGTCTGAAATCCATTTTGGGCCGTTGATCTGCACGCCTGTTTCTGAGACGTATATCTCTGCGCTCTGTTTATCACTCATTTCGGACCCCCCACCCTCCATTAAAGGTAGAATGGATGGGGGGGTCTGGAATCCAACTCTGACCATAGATTTGAGCGCTCAATCCCGAGCCGTCCAGATGTGCCCAAGTCTTATCATCGATTCCAGACCCCTCTAGTTAAAATAAGAATGGTTGGGGGGGGGCAGAATGCTTTGTCCACCATAGATCTGGGCACCACGTTCGAGACCATTGATATGTGCAAGGGGCTTAAGTGGGGGGCGGAAAACACATGCGCCGGGGAAAAACTTAGGATAAATGCTTTTTATGGGTTTTTTCCAAGGTTTTCCAAGTAGACACCACCAAGGGGTTAGGAAAACGATCTTTTTAAGCATCTGAAAACATGGTGCAACACTTACATCAAACTGGTTCTTATTGAAATGAAGAAACAAAGCAACTAGCCTACATTCTAACCTATCTTCCTATGACAATTAACCCAGATTAGACTGTTGGGTTAAGAATTTACTCTACCCTAGGGCTATCTGACCAAGATTAGACAGTCTGGCCAGATTTATTCACTAATATACCTAGACACTTTGGCTAAGATTAAAATGTTTAGCCAAATTCATTCACTACCCTGTCAACATCAAATCTAAAAAAGAACTTGGCCATGCTTGAAAGGTATGGACCAAGTTACTATTATTGCATGGGGCTTTTATTGAATTCTTTTATGCCCTCTTTTCTTTTTTCTTTTTTCTTTTCTCTTTTCTTTTTTCTTTTCTTTTTTCTTTTTCTTTTCTCTTTTCTTTTTTCTTTTTCTTTCTTTTTTCTTTTTCTTTTCAAATTATTTGCAGAATGAAAAATCATTTGTCAACAAAAACACTAGAGACAGATAATATCCCAGTCACCAGTTGATCCTATAAATTATAGGATGATAACAATGTTAATTGCCAATACATTGGACTCCACCTCTAGGGATGCATCTTGCATATGATATAGTTAAGTATCTCTTCTCTCTTGCAACAGGAGGAAGAAATCAGAGTCAAAGGAACTAGCATAAGTGATTTTGGCAAAGGCTTCTATGAGATTTATCTCAGCATGGATTTTGTTGTACATTTTGTTGAATCTTTTAGAGAGGTCAGAGACAGATTCTCCCTCTTTCCTCTTCAGGGATCCAAACTCTGTAATATAATACATGAAGTCCTTTTTATCCCCCCATTGTCTAAAGAAGGCATCATCTAGAGCCTCAATCCCAACAATGGATCCAAGGGTCAAACCTCTGAACCAATTTCTAGCCTCACCATCAAAGCTCTGGACAAAGACTCTCATCCATACATCTTCATTTTCAATATTTAGATTTTCTGCATAACTGTAGAAGGCAACAAGGTTCACTTCAACAGTTATATCCTCTTCTCCGGTGAACTTTGGCATATATTTCAGGTAATCTTTAGCAAGGAGAGCATTCATAGGTTGGGGTAAGACTAGAGGGTCATATCTTGTGCCACTATGGAATCCATTTTCTTTATGGGCAGATTATCACCTGCCATAGGGATAATAGGCAGAGGAGAATTAGGAGGTGAATGTGTTCAAGTAGGGGAAACTGAAACTGAGCCTCCTAGATGAAAAGGGAACAATAAATGATTTGGAGAAAAGGATTCAAGGCTTGAGGGAGCAGAGGTTTCCCTTTCTGGAGAAACAACGGAAGCAATAAGAGGAGGGGTGGTGAAACCTGGAGTGGGAAAATCTTCTGAGGTCTTGGGTATGGACCTAGGTGCTACTTCAAAGGAAGTAGGAGTGACAAGGATTTCTCTCTCTAGTCCAAAACCAGGAGGAGGAAACTCAACAGGAACACTCGCAAAATTTAAAGTTCGAGAAACTCCAACAGAAGGTATAACATTAGGATGAGAAGAAGAAATTAGATTTCTTACAGGAGGAGATTGAAAATCATCAGAAATACCTGGTTCAGTAGCAGAAGTACCTTCTTGATGGGCCTTTCCTTTTCTGATAATTTTTTGTGGGTCTGCTTCAGGTGTTGCTAGGGGAAACTATGGAGTAGACCTTGTGTGTCTGCCACTAGAAGCCACAACTGAAACAGTGGAGTCTTCAGGTGCATAGTTGCAATCTTAATGTACCAAGTTCCGATGCACCTTAAAAACTAGTAGGCTTTTTCATACAATCCCAAGGAAATATTCAATTTGTCCCCGATAACAGCACAAAAAATGTTAGCGTTGGAAGTCACATATGGATTGCAGCAGAGGTAAGCACAAGGCCCATCAGTATGTATGTCACAGTAAATGAATTTAAGGGTGGTCTAATGGATGCAGTCTTAGGATTATATCTCTTTAACTCAAAAAATTGGATTGGAGATGCATAGATAAGTGAGGTCTTGATCTAACTTAAGCCAATAATTTTGTGTACTATTGAGTATGCAGAAGAAACATGAGGAAGGTATGAAGGTCTACTCTAGACATCCGGTATTCCAGAAGCCTTTGGAGGAAAAGTATCAGATACAAGATCCTCTTGGATCTGAAAACTTCAAGAAACTGAAAATGCTGCAACAACATATATAGTCAAACCTACATTATACTATGGCCAAAACACCCGACTGGATCATCCATGCCCGAGATTTCAGATTCAGAAGCAGAGAAATAAAATAAGAGGGTAGTTTCCATTAAACAAGAAGTCTCAAGTATCACTTCATGACCAGAGAACCAGAGGCCTCATCAAAACATTACAATCGGGAGAGTAGCTCTACCATCAACACCAACCAAAATGGAAAAAACGCCTACATATACTTCGAACTGGTTTACCCCTGCTGAAGGCGCGATCATGTCATGAGTTTTAAGGATTTGTGTTGATGATTTTATCTGTCGAGATGTGCATGGAGACATCGATCAGACTACCCATGCAATCTTCTGTCGGAAGTGATCTCTGTCAGACTGGAATGACAGTATTCCTCCGCAATTGTTCCCTTTTTGGCCTTCTACTTAAGGAAGGAGACGATGTCTCACCCACCTTCCTTATTTACATTAATTGTTGCATCGGGATTTGAGTGAAAGGAGTCAACACCTACACTTGGAAGACGTGGGAACCTCTTCTTTGTTCTTTGCACTGTGTTGGACCTTTACGGAGGGACCAGGTGGGGGAGACACGGAGGCTGGGAAGAAAATTTGGTGGTATGTAATTGGTTACGGGGGTGACATGGAGGAGGATGGACATGTGTCGGAAGATAAGAGGGAGGGGTGTAGTGAAAAAGAGATATGACATGGAGGTGATACGAGGGGTGGCCATGTAGACAGTCGTGGCAAGGGAAAAACACTCGAGAAAACGTGGGAAGTAGAGCTTGTGGGCACCGAGGTGTGATGGGATGATGATGTGATAGGTAGAGGAGAGAGGAAGAGTGGAAGAAATATGTCAATGGGAGTGACGATAGTAAACGATGGTGGTAAGCGGTCTACTCGGAGGGGGTAGGCAATGGTAAATAGTTTTAGGCAGGGGGGGGTCTGAGTTAAGGAGAGGGTGACATGTTAGTGGGGGGCCCGCAATTTGAAATAACCAACTCAAACCCCCCCCCCCCTCTCGTTAAAACTAGAACGATGGGGGAGGGGGAGGGGGGGAGGTCTGATATGGCTCCTGCATCGTAGATTTGGGTGTGTGGATCTCATTCACTCAGATATAAATTTTTCTTAGTGAGACGTGCCTATGCAAACACACTTAGGATAAGCGGGTTTTTAGCCCACTCTTTGATTTTTTTTTCTCCAAAAGGGTGCACTTATTAGAAAAGAAACCCCCTTATAAATAAATGTGACAACAGTTTGGATTCAAGTGAATCTGATAGTAGCGACATCGCTCAAAGATAATTCGTGGGTGTGTGGGATGATCATCTCTCTTGTGAGATAATGATGCTAAATCATCTAAGTAAGCCTCGACTAGGTGTTTGAGATCATGGAAATCAAAGGACATGGCTCGATGAAAAGTGGCTCCATCATTCTTCAGGCCAAAAGGCATCTTGCGATAAGAAAATGTACCCCATGGAAAGATAAAATCTTTTTTATGCTGGTCCTCAGGTTTGATCTATATCTAATTGTATCTTGAGAAACCATCCATGAAAGAAAAGACCTCACAGCCTACACATTCATCGACAATCTAGTCAATAAACGGAGTGGGGAAATTATCCTTTGGACATGCCTTGTTCAAATCACGGAAGTCTGTACATACACGAATCGTACCCTGCCTTTTTTTGATTGGAACGACATTCAACACCCATTGAGTCAATTGGATGGGGTAGATGAAACCAACTTTGAGTAGTTTCTCTACTTCATCCTTAATAATTGTTTATTTCCAAGGATTAATCGGATGAAGCTTTTTCCAGACTAGCTTGGTGTCAGGGTAAGTCATGATTTCATGTTCAATGATTCTTGGATCAATGCTTGGAATTTCCTCGTAAGACCAGGCAAAAAATTCACGGAATTATTTAAATAAATCTCTATATATTTGAATCTCCTCAGGGGAATAGTCCAATCCAATGAAGACATTCTCCATGACACCAGGGGTTCTGGAGATATCAATAGGTATCATTTTAGTGATGGTTTCCATATTACCCTTAGCATAAACTGTGTGCGTAGCTAGAGGATTAATAAGAGAAGACCTATCTCTAGTCATAGTCAAAACAAATTATCCTGCCTCTATTCTTCCTAACTCTGGGAGTAAGTATGATCTGTGATGGACATCATCCCAGGGTCTTTTCAGACTAGTCAACACCTCTAAAATAACCTCATAAGAGGGAAAGACCAAGTCTAAGGAATCGGTGGTGGCAAGGTAACCTTAAGCCAAGGTAGGCTCAAGAACTGGATCTAACTCTGGTGCAGGAGTTGGATCGGGGTTAACCGAAGATTGTTGTACTATAGAGTATGCAACTTCTTCTACAGACAAGGGCATGAGCATGCCATGGTGCCCTGTCCCTTCCATCATGGTTGATGGGGAAGGAAGAATCCATAGATCATTAAAGAAACTTGTGCAGAACGAGGACACTAAAAAGATTTCAGCCTTAGGCTGGTCGGGACAACCGATATCATTTTGACATCGTCAGAACGAGGCAGGTAATCGATGGCTTGTTGAGGAATAGACAAGAGGATATTGGTGATCAAGTAGAGAATTCCATTGATTTTGAGCAAAGAATTTGATTGGACTTTCGGGATGGTCGGGCATGAGGACAAGAGATAAAATACAGAAGGGCCAACTCAAGTTGGGTAAAAATTCCCTTGGACAATAGCACGATGAAAGATGAGACTCAGGAAGCATGACATTGACATAAGTTTACGATGCAGGAGGCAATGCAAACTCTCCATATGTTTGGAAGAATAACCAAACAGAGGAGGACATATCTCTATGTTACAAGAAAATCTCACCAAGGTCATATTAAATCCTAGAGATTGACAAACAAATAGAGGGATGTGCTTTGTCCAAGGGTGACTCATTATGCTTCCATAAAAACAAAATACTTTTCCCATCCTCTTTTTGGGGTATATTTGATTTTTTTTGTCTTTTTCAATATTTTGGAGAGCTTGAAAAAGAATAAAAGAATTCTAAGTTACAAAGGAGGAATGTGTGTCACAAGCATACTAGGTCCAAGCGCGAGGAACACACTAATTCTCATAGCAAGGATACATGTGCAAGGAAAGGACACTCGGGAAAATTCCTCCATGCATCAAGGTGTCAAGACACAAAGGAAAAATGCTACAAGGAGTGTGTATAAGGCATGCTTCAAAGGTTCAGTTCAGAGAAACATGGAGCCAACATTAGGTCAAATACGCAGGAATGAAAATGCGATTAGAAAGACATGATTAAACCCCCTTCAATGTATTTTTTATGAGCCCAGAGAAGGTAAGCTCAGTGGTTTTTCATTTTTAGAGAGTCTGAAAAAACATAAAAGAAGACTCCATTGGGGTACCTTTTTTGAAGATAGTCTAGTCGGTTTGAAAAAGGGGTAAACTAGCACCGAAAAGATGTCTATTCAAAACCATTTTAATGATTGTGACAAAGACAACATCACTCGTCAATATTTTCAATTTTAAGGAGTCTGTAAAGAGCTTAACTATGGACTCGTTTCCTTTTTCTAGATTTAGTCTCCTTAGCCCGAAAAAGGTGAAATTTACTGAGGACAACTCTCTCGGAGAGACAAATCTCCCGAGGTGTACCTTTTTCCTCCTTAAAATACAGGCTGGAAAAAGGGGTAAACTCATGCCAGTGGATGTTTTTCTAAACCAATTAACGAGTGTGAAAGAACAAGGTCACTTGAAAGTCTTTTCAATTTTAAGGAGTCTGAAAAGAGCTTAACTATGGACTTTGTAATGGATGTTCTTCTGGACTGGTTTATCGAGTGTGAAGAAACAAGCTCACTCGATGATCTTTTCACTTTTAGGGAGTCTGAAAAGATCTTAACTATGGACTCTATGGGGGTTCCTTTTTTGTAAATTTATTCCCTCAAGCCCGAAAAAGGGTTAAACTTATACCTGAGAATACTCTTCTAGTGAACTGAAGTTCCTAGAGTATACCTTTTTTCGTACAATTGACCATCCAATCCAAAAAAGGGGTAAACTATTGTCGGACATATGTTCCTTCAACTTTTAGTTTGGTGAGCGTGAAGGGAAACAAGATCACTTGACAATATTTTCATGTTTAGAGGGTCTGAAAAGGGCTTAAAAGAACACCCGTTTTGTTTTTGGGAGTCCCGCGGGTGAGGCCAAGAGTGATAATATATCATACATGTGAAGGCTCAAACTCGTAATCAAGACAAGACTAAAAGGACTCCCGAGCCAATAGTCATTAGCGACAGCATGGACACCAAAATGCAACTAGGATCTAACTAGGGCATCCATGTGAGGGTAGGCTCTACTACTAAATTATGACACTTCTAGAGAAGCAATGAGGATTTTGTGTTGCAATTCGGTGGGGTCGCTCCTATGGTAAAGAAGAAAAGACAACGAGGTGCAACAAGTGGAGATGGAATCCTAACTTAAATGCACAAAGTTGGAAAAAATACTTTTCACCAAAGGACCATAAAAGTGCCCCAACTCCCAAAAAGTTTTCCGAACCAAAAGTAAAGTGTATTGTAACATCCAATGAGAAACTCAAGAACCACGTTACATGAGTTTCAAGCTAGAAAAAACCACAACGGGGGTCAAAAAATGACAAAAAGAGCCAAACAAAGTCTATAAATAGAAGTTGGCAGCTCATTATCACCATTGCAAATTGAGAATTGACCAAAAAGCCAAAAACACCCCTTTGTGAAAGAAGTTGATTCCGAGAGCTTCAGTGGACGAAACAAACTTCTGCTTGGACCAATTAAGTACAAACTAGTCCCTCTTGCATTCCCAATTTTCCTTTTGTCATTTCTTTTTGTGTTTTGGAGGGGTGCAAACCTTTAAAAAAGTCATCCCTGTGTGTACATGGGTTGTCCAAGCACAACTCACATATGCACGTGGGCAGTAAAAATTATGCCCACGTACATACGCCACTATCCTCAATATAGCCCATGTACATCCTCCAACATATGAAAATTTTTAAAATGCATCATTTGAATCTCCTTTTAACTTGTCATTTTGTAGGATGTATGTCCATTGGAGAGAGAGAGATCATGAGGACATTGATTCAATGGTTGAGGAAGACCCTACTATTGTTGTCGCATTAAAACAATGTGAGTTGTGGAAATTCTTTCAGTGTCCACTCACGCAGGCACAACCCAGGTTGTTGAATGCCTTGGTGGATTATGTTGGAGGGATAGTCATTGACTCCAATGACTTAAGATATTTATTTTATGGCATGCCTCTTGAGGAGAGGAGAACCAGTCAACCTTCTTGCTTTTCCCTCTAGCCCTCACAACATTTCCGAGTTGATCGAAAAACACTGTGAGGGCGGAATAGATAAAGTGGGTTCTGAGGTACTGATCCACAAAATCACTAACTTATCACTGAAAGTGATAGTTTTACTTATTGGGCAGATCACTGGATCAACGGATTTACACCAGACCTCTCAGGTGCATCTGCATTGCGCAGTACAATGCTTAAATGCACGAGTGTTCGATTGGAGTACAACCATGATAGAGTGCATGAAGAGACAACTCACAGAGTGTCATGGGTGGAACAACAAGAACTTCGGGTTCGATACTTTTCTTTTCTCTTTATTCTTCAAGAGGGTACCCAGTCTTAGTCCCCGAGAGACTATACGAGGGCACGTGGCCTCCTTCCCAGTAGTGTGCAGGTGGGAAGCATTGTTTCTATGACAGGAGGGAGGGATGACCATCAAGGACTTCGATGATACATTTTTTGACTGGTGGTCTCGGATGATTCCAGCTATAGAGGACTACCCCTATGCCTGGATTAACTTCCCCAGAGATCCTAACATGCCCATACCTCCTGGAACAGAGTGAGGAGAATTAGGTACGTTTTTATTTAAAAGTTTTTTTATTTTTTATTTCTTTTATATATATCATTTTTTATGTGTACTAGAGCATCTGAAAAATATGTATCAATTTGGGACCAGTGAGTCCAGCTAATTTTTCATGGAGCAGGTGTCATCCACGACTAGAGGCAGTAGTAGCAGCCACCGGACCAACAACAGCAGCAGGTTTACCTCCAGTCAGAGAGGCTGAGAGAGTTTTGAGATGAGTGGAGCAGAACCTATCCACACTCACTCATACTATTCCTATGGCCAAGAATGAGGATATCCTGCCATCTATGCAGCCTCATGTTGTTGGGGTGCCACAGACCTGGGTCTAGCTATTTCGACCTTTGGAAAATGTTGTAGTCCATTATGGAAGGGCCAACCGTCCGCGTTATTAGCTTAGAATGGACTGTTTACATGTTGAGGGCACTCTTTGTATATTTTTGAGGACATAGGCCCCACGTTATATACTAGACTCATTATATTTTGAGGCGCTTAAGCCCACCTAT
>ML791236.1:273263-288327 GCA_009831015.1 Picea engelmannii
TATATATATATATATACATCTTTTTATGTCTTATGGGTTACATTTATTTACAAATGTATTTACATTTGTATGTGTGTGATTTTTTCTTTACATGTGTGCAATATGCCAATATAATACTTGATTAGCTAGAGTATCTGTCATTGATTCAATCTCCTAGGAACATGGATATACGTAATGTAATCAAAACAACATTCTAATAGATGTACCCTAAGGAATCATTGATGTAGAGTAGGATCGTAAATGCGGTAAACCCCATTTAACTGGGACACAACCAATTGTGCATCTAGGTAGACCCAAAGGTAAGAGATACCATGTGACAAGGTGTCACGAAGAAACTTTATTACTGCACTATATTCGGTGACATTGTTTATGGCATCACCTAAACAGATACCTCCAGAAGATAACAACTGGCTTTGAGGTGTGAAAATCATCCAAGATGCAAAAGAAATCCTTTGAGTGTGTCAACTAACACCATCTACAAATCCAATGAACACGTCTGATTCACTTGACATCTTCCACAGTGGAAAGATGATATAAAAAAAAAACGTCCATAAAACAAAAATGAAAAAAACTAAAAATGTATAAGAACTATACATATGTACAAGAAGTCACCCAAGGAGACCCACCTATGAGTAATACTTCTTGAGGTAGAGCCCATTTCTAGTCTCCGCTAAAGATTTCCCTTCAAAGTCAACCAGACAATAAGTGCCCTTATTTAAAACTTCCTTCATGATGAACGGTCTGAACCACATGGGTTTGAACTTTCCTGCCCCTAGGGGATACTTTCTTGGTCATAGACCAGGACAAGGTCACCTTCAGAGAAAATCTGAGGATGAACGAACTGATCATACTGACACTTGACTCTTATTTTGTGAGCCTCATTAGCCAAGGTTGCATCACGTCGTTGCTCATCGAGATGCTTGAGATATAATAATCATTCCTCAAGCGGTGAAGTGTTTGGAAATAACTGTACTGCCAACTTAAGAGATGGGATATGGCATTCTATAGGCAAGACTGCTTCCAACCCATAAACAAGTTGAAAAGGTGAGAAACCGGTGGCAGTATTTACAGACGTTTGGTAGGCCGATAATATCGAGTATAACATAAAATTCCAATTTGACTTGGCTGAATTGATCATTCGTTGTAGAATGGTCTTGAGTGACTTATTCACAGCTTCCACCTGACCATTTTCTTGTGGGTAATAAGGTGATGAGTGTTCTTTCCTCAACCCAAGATTTGATGTTAATTCAGACATCATTTTGTTCTGAAAGTGACTACCATGGTTAGTGAAAATATCCTTCAGGATGTCGAACCCTGCTATTATCTGATTAAACAAGAAGAGAGTTGTTGTCTCTCCATCATCCTTGAATGTTGGCATAGCTTCAACCCACTTGGTAAGCTAGTCTACTTCTACGAAGATATAATGGTTCCCCCTAGCTGAGGGGGGGTGGCATGTGGTATAATCAATCCCCCACTTGGTGAAGGGGCCAACTGTGATGATAGGAAACATGGGAGCAGGATGTGCCCTCATCTTCCGTGAGAAGATCTGACATGGGTGGCACTTCTTGACCGATTGAATGCAATCTTTGATTAACATCAGCCAATAGTAACCGGATCGTAGAATATTTTGGGCTATTGCCAACCTAGAAAAATGACCACCACATGCTCTAGTGTGGCAGTCATTAAGCACAATTTATTCTTCTTCATGGGTGAGACATCTACGAAGGATGCAATCTATACCTTGAAGATAAAAAGTGTCCTCGAGAATAAGATAGTTTTTTTCCTGATGGTGTATAAGTTGACGCTTGTCACGAGAAGCAGAAACGAGGCACTTCAAATTCTAGCGATAGACTAGTATATCTCCATACCAGGGATCCAAATATGAAATCAAAAACATATCTCCTTTAATAGGAGACTCTTCATGTATAACATCACCTAACTCGATTGGAAGTTCCGAGATGAGATCTACAAAGACCAACGACTTTTTGGATTTCGCCAAAACAAAATCCAAGTCAAATTCCTGGAGGATAACTATCCATCTGCCGATCTTTCTGCCGATTATGCGTCATGTCAACACATATTGGAATGGATTCACAATGACAATGATGGTGGTCTTTCGAAAAAGGATATAGTGATAGAATCATTGGACAACATGAACTGTTTCCAATGAAATGTTTCTCAACATGAGAGTAGTTGCGTTTTGGTCCAACCAGGCCTCAACTCATGTAATAAATCACATTCTCTTCAAGAAAATCGTCCTCTTGAACCAATACCATGTCGATGGTCAACTTTGTAGCAGACAAATACTATAATAAATATTTATTATAATTGGGTGGACTTTGTAGCGTTTCAATGCTTCTAAAGAGAATTGAGTGGCTTCATCCCAATGGAAATGAATGTCCTTCTTTAGTAAACACATGAATCCTTTTGTGATATCAGCATAGTTTTTGATGAAACACTGTAAAAAGTTTGTTTTTCCCTGTAAACTCTGACACTGAGGGACTTTTCATGGGGGAGGAAACTAAACTATCTTCTCAACCTTTAAAGGATCAACCGTGATCCCTGTTGTCGAAACTATGAAACCTAACAAGTGACCCGACGTCATGCAAAAAATGCATTTGTTTTTGTTAGTGTTGGAAGTCACCTCTCAATTACAGCAAAGGTAAGCCCAAGGCCCATCAATATGTATGTCACAGTAAATGAATTTAAGGGTGGTCTAATGGATGCAATCTTAGGATTATATCACTTTAACTCAGAAAACTAGAATGGAGTTGCATAGATAAGTAAGGTCTTGATATAACCTAAGCCAGTAAGTTTGTATAGTGGTGAGTATGCAGAAGAAACATGAGGAAGGTATGAAAGTTCGCTTTGGACATCTTTTCTTCCAGCAACCTTTGGAGGAAAAGTCTCAGATACAATATCCTCTTGGATCTGAAAACTTCAAGAAAATGAAAATGTTGCAACAACAGATATAGTAAAACCTACACTATACTATGGCCACAACACCCGACTGGATCATCGATGCCCGAGATTTCAGAGTCAGAAGTAGAGAAACAAAAGAAGAGGATGGCTTCCATTAAACAAGAAGTCCCAAGTATCAGTTCATGACCAGAGAACCAGAGGCCTCATCAAAAAATTACAATCGGGAGAATATCTCTACCATCGACACCAACCAAAATGGAAAAAACACCTACATATACTTCGAATTGGTTTCCCCCTTCTGAAGGCACATTCATGTCATGAGTTTTAAGGCTTTTCATTGATGAGTTTCTCTATCAGGTTTCACATGCAGATGTCAGTCAAACTACCCATGTAGTATTCTTTCAGACACGATCTCTGTTAGAATGGACTGACAATATTCCTCTGCAATTTGTCGCTTTGTGGCCTTCTACTTCAGGAAGGAGATGATGTCTCACCCACCTTCCTTATTTACATTAATTTTTGGATCAGGATATGTGTGAACAGTGTCAATGCCTACAATTGGAAGATGTGGCGGTCTCTTCTTTGTTGTTTGTACTGCGTTGGACCTTTGCGGAGGGACCAAGTGGGGGAGACACAAAGGCTGGGAAGAAAACCTGGTGGTACATAATTGGTTATGGGGGTGACATGGAGGAGGATGGACATGTGTCAAAAGATAAGAGGGAGGGGTGAAGTGAAAAAGAGATATGACACAAAGGTGAGATGAGCAGTGGCCATGTAGACATTCGTGGCAAGGGAAAAACACTCAGGAAAACATGGGTGGCACATCTTGTGGGCATCGAGGTGTGATGGGATGATGATGTGACAGGAAGAGGAGAGAGACAGAGTGGAATACAGATATTAAAGGGAGTGACAACAGTAAACAATGGTGGTAAGTGGTCTACTCGGAGGGGGTAGGAAATGGTAAGCAATTTTAGGCGAGGGGTAGTCCGAGTTAAGTAGAGGGTGACACGTTAATGGGGGTCATTCAGTTTTAAATGACCAACTCGGACACCCCCGCCCCTCTCGTTAAAGGAAGAACGATTGGGGGGGTTTGATATGGCTCCTACATCATAGATCTGGGCGCGCAGATATCATCCGCTCAGATCTAAATGCTGCTTAGTGATACATTCCTATGCACACAAACTTAGTATAAGTGGGTTTTTATCCCACTCTTTGATATTTTTTTCTCCAAAAGGGTGCACTTCTTAGAAAAACAACCCCCTTACAAATAAATGTGACAATTTTAGGCTCCATGGGGGATGGATTTCTCACTGTGAGAAGCCAATATCTCCTTTGCGGTTCCAGTGCCATTGTTGTTGGGTTATGGAGTCACTTACAAACTGAAAACAAAGAAAACAAATATTTACAAATACAAGGGAGCCACTCATGGCCCAAATAAAACATTTCTTCAGATAATGCCCATTCATAGGGCCATTAAAAACTTCCTTTCCCTCCAAATCCTACAAACTGTAGGTATTATTCGACATTATTTCAGAAACTTTGAAGGGCCCGATCCAGAGGGCTTCAAATTTACCATGATTTCCCTTGTCTTGTATGGGTACATCCCATTTAAGTACTAGATATCCCAATTGGAAATCTTGCTTGATCTTCTGCTGACAGTCATGTGCTCTTTCCATCACCTGCTCTCTAGGTTGTTGGGCTTCTACCAATTGATGAATTCTTTTGACCATATTGTCAGGTTCTTCTTGATAATCCTGAACAAATTTTTCCATAGGAAGGGCGAGCTGAGTAAGAAAAACTGCATCAGTCCCATATTCAAGTTGGAAAGGAGAGGTGCCCATGGACCTCTTTGTTGTCACTTGATCAACCCACAGAGAAAATTTCATCTTTGAATCCCAATCTTTCTTATTTTCTTCTAACAGTCATTTAATAATCTTAATAAGGATTTTTTTAGAATACTTTGCTAGTCCATTGCCTTGGGGATAATTGGGGGTGGAGTGGATTAATGAAATCCCAAACTGATCGCCTAATTTGACCAATGGTTCAGCCTTAAAGGAGGCAGCATTGTCAGTGATGATTCTATTCGGACAACCAAACCTTGTCATAATATCCTCCAGGAAACCAATGATCACTTTATGAGAAGCATTCCTTGTGGGGACAACCTCTATCCACTTGGTAAAATAATATGTGGCAGTCAATATCCACCTTTGCTAACCACTGGAAGCAGGATGAATTTACCCAATGAAGTCCAGTCCCCTTTGTTGAAACGGTCCTGAAGCTACCACAAGTTTTAACTATAAAGACTTGAGTTGTTGTTTCCCAGCAAATTTTTGACATTTGATGCAAGCCTTGATTTTCGCACAGACATCAGTGAATAGAGTAGGACAGAAGTAGCTAGCCCTAAGAATTTTATAGGCTGTGGTTCTCCAGAAATTATGTCCCCCACATAGGTTGTCATGAAATTTGAACATAATCCGTTGGTCCTCCTATGGGTCTAAGCATATCATAAGCACACCTAGAGGGTCCTTCCAATACAAGACTTGGTCAATAAGGCAATACCTAATTTCTTTGAGCTTTAAAGATCTTTCCTTTCTTTTTCTCATACTATCAAGGGGTATTAATTCTTGTAGAAAATATATAATATCTTTATACCAGATGCATTCTGACAATGGAGGGGTTCCCTAAGGATTTTTATTAGCGAACTCATCTTGTTGACCTTTTGAGTAGGTGTTTATGAAGTTTACCCTCAAATCTCTGCAATTAGATTCAGCCAATAGTTTGGCTAAACCTTGGCCTTTAACTAGCTTGGTGGGTTTTATTTCTAGATCAAATTCAAGGATTTTGGCAATCTGCTTGCTCCTTCTCCCATCTATGTCAGGTTGAATGAGGATGTCCTTCACAACAACTGAAGGGACATATGCAATAATCCTTGAATGAAGTACATAGACCCTGAAATCCTTGAGGTCCTTCACCAATGCATAGGATTTCTTCTCTATGATGTCATATTTCACCTCTGCATCACTTAGTGCTCTGCTGAAAAATGAAATAGGTTGCTCTAGCCCTTTAGTGTTATTTTGTAATAAAACAGTTGCCACTGTATCAAAAGAAGAAAAAGAAAAAATGAGAAAATCCTTGGAATAATCAGGACTAATAAGCACATGTGCCTCAATCAAAGCCTTCTTAATCTACTTAAAGGATTCTCTAGGATCAACTGTCCATTTTACTTCATTCCCCTTTCTTAGCATGACTGTGATATGCTTCACCAATTTGGCAAAGTTTGAAACAAATCTTCTCAAAAAATTAACCTTTCTGAGGAAGGATTGGACCTCTTTCCTGGATATCGGGGGTGACAGGGTTTGGATTGCTTCCACCCTACTGGAATTGATCCTTACTCCCTCAGCAGATACTATATGCCCCAGTAATTTCCCCTCCTACATAGAAAATAATGATTTCTTAGGATTTAGGGAAAGACCAAACCTTCTGCATTTCAAGAAAAATTTCCTCAGATGACAGTAATGTTCTTTATCAGATCTAGAAAAGACTATTATGTCCTCCAAATAGATGACCACAAATTTATCCTTCTCCCCAATGAAGGCAATGTCCATGGCTCGCTGAAAGGTTGCTCCTACGTTCATTAATCCAAAGGGAATTTTGGCATACATGAATGTGCCCCAGGGAGTGGTGAAGGTTGTCTTTTTTCTATCCTCGGGTAAAACAGAGATCTGATTGTAGCCAGAAAATACATCAATCATGGAAATCCTGGATGCACCTATTACCTTCTGAAATATGTGTTCCATCTTTGGCAGTGGGTTATTGTCATTCTTTGAGCTCCTATTCAGATTTCGGAAATCAACACAGAGCATGATTTCTCCACTCTTCTTTCTCACTGGGACCAGGTTGGATACCCATTCTAAATATCTCAGGGGGACAATGATTTGGGCATCCAACATCTTCTTTACCTCCTTCTCCATAATAGGCAGCAACATAGGATTTATCTTTCTCAACTTCTGCCTAAATGGTTTGGATTCTTCCTTCAATGGGATCTTATGCTCAATAATGTTGATGTCGTATGTTATGAGGTCTTCATAAGTCCAGGAAAACACATCAGAAAATTATTTTAACAGCTCAATATACTCGGCCCTCTGCTCCCTTGAAAAACTACTTAAGAACTTAACAAATTTTGGATCCTACTCTGTGCCAATATTGCACTCAAATACATCAACATCCTCATCTGGCCTCTTAGCTTTTACTGCCACATCATTAATGTCAAAAATCATTTCCAAAGGAACCAGTCCCTTTGGAATGTGATTACTTGGTAACTGCACCATATGATGATTAAAAATCTTTTTCAGAAAAACATCAGCATGGGGATCCATGTCAAAATTAGGATCTTGATCAATATGTAATTATGAAAACTCATCAACAGTCTCTAGGAATATTTTGATTTTGAGGTCATCCTCAAACACTTTCCAATGCTTGAGATTGTCAGGTACAGAGGGTCTATACTTTACTTCTACATCATACCCGATGTTGGGTGGCAGAGGAACTCTGAGATTGCTTGCTGAGACAACAAGAGAATCAGCTAATGTATTTTCCTCTCCCAGAATGAATGAAATGTTGAAGGACAAGAAGGAGTTGTCAATTAGGTCCCACACTTCATTTCTATAGGTTCTGAGCCTGGGATGGTTAGCTTGATATAGATTTTTTATTTTATTAACAATGAATTCTGCATCTCCAAACACTGATTTCTATTCAATCCCCATGTCTTTTGCAGCCCTCAAACCCAAAGAAAGGGCTTCATATTATGCCACATTATTGGTAATTTCAAATTATAACTTGTAGGATAGAGATATAGTTTCCTGAGAAGGGGAAACAAGGACCACTCCAGCCCTATCACCTTCTCTATAGGAGGCTCCATCAAATAACATTTTCCACATGAAGGTAATTGGAGGATAATCCTCGCAAAGAGTAATGAACTATCTGATCTGAAGAGGAGGCTCAAAAGCATCGGTGAGCTATAGTAAGCTGGATCCTAAATCAGTGTCAAGGGAAAATATAGGATGATTAGTGGGATCTGCTTCATCACTGACAATGTAGGCCAACTGAGCTTCTCTGTACAATCTCCTATGTTCCCCCCCAAACACAGGAATGGTAGCATATGTAAGGTCCATTTGCAAGGTTCCTACTAGTCTTTTAATCCAAGATCTTGACAAAAGCATGCCAAAATTGGGAGGAACATCAACCACCATGGTATCCATGACCACACTTTTCATGGGCAGCTGAAACAAGGTCACAACCAGGTCTTTGATGACCCCAAGACATTGCACTCTTCTTGAATCAAAAGAGTACAAATTATGATAAGATTTTGTGACTTCTAATCCGAGCTCTTCCATTACAGCTTTGGGCATGAGATTATGAGATTCCCCTGAGTCCATCAGGTAGTTATGTAACACCTTATCATGTATATTTAGGGATGTGTAGAAGGGAGGGGATAAATCTTCTCTATCTTCTACCATAGGACCTAGGATGGTTGTTGGCTTCTCATCTTGGAGATCTACTGAGTCTGTGGAATTATTTGGGGGTTCAGGCATCAACATTTTAGAGAGGCTTATTTTAAAATCTTCATTCTTGACCATCTTTGAAAGGGGTAAATAATTATGATTTTTTGAATTTCATGCTCAAAGTTGAAAGAGGAGGGGGGATTTAGAATCTCTCTCATTTCTAGGACAAAATTTTTATCTACTGATGGGGGGGATTGAGATTTATTTTCTTTGCTACTACTTGTTGCATCTTTGACAGAATTATGTTCTCTGGAAGGTTGCTCAGGGATGTAATACTTCTCTTCTTTCTTCTTCAACCTAAGGCTATATTTATTGGGACTACTATTGTCTTTCTCCCCTTTTCTTAGCTCATTTATTTGGATGTCTAGGAGGGATTCCTCTTATGCAGATTGAGTTATGTGAGGGAATGGAGAGGTGTCTCCAAGACAATGGATTTGAGGATATAGATCTTCCTCCTCTCCTTCTTCATCTACCACAAGGTTATTTTGGAGAGGGGTTTGAATTTCTTGATCATCCCTATCTCTATTCCTCTGTTCCCTTTGCATAATCTGAGGGGCATTGTTTATCTGCCTTCTGAAGTTGCCTCTACTTTTAGCATTTTGGGCACTTTTATAACCTCACTTTGCCTCGAATTTCATCCTGTCCATCTCTGTAGATAGTGATTTGACCATCTTTTTTAATTCATCCACTTGAGGGTGTGATGTAGAATACCCAGAGGTTGAGGCTTCGGATCTCCCTCTTCCTCTGTCTTATTTATTCCTAAGTCTGTTAACTGTCAATACATTGGACTCCACCTCCAAGGCCACATATTGAATATGCACTAGGTAATTAACTCTTCTCTCTCTCAACAAGAGGAAGAAATTAGGGTCAAAGGCACTAGCATAAGTGATTTTGGCAGAGGCCTCTTTGCGCTTTATCTCAGCAGGGATTTTGTTGTAAATTTTGTTGAATCTTTTAGAGAAGTCAGAGACGGATTCTTCCCATTTACTCTTCAGGGATCCAAACTCTGTAATATAATACATGAATTCCTTTTTATCCCCCCACTGTCTCAAGAAGGCATCATCTAGAGCCTCAATCCCAACAACGGATCTGGGGGTCAAACCTTTGAACCACTTTCTAGCCTCACCATCAAGGCTCTGTACAAAGACTCTCATCTAGACATCTTCATTTTCAATATTTAGATTGTCTACATAATTGTGGAAGGAAACAACGCGCTCTTCAACAGTTATATCCTCTTCTCTGGTGAACTTTGGCATATATTTCAGGTAATCTCCAATAAGGAGAGCATTCATAGGCTGGGGTAAGACTAGAGGGGCATATCTTGCAACCACTATGGAATCCATTCTATTTCTAGGGGGATTATCACCTACCATAAGGATAACAGGTGGAGGAGAATGAGGAGGTGAAGATATTCGAACAGGGTAAAATGGAATTGAGCCTCCTAGATGAAAAGGAAATAGTAAAGGATTTGGAGAAAAGGCTTCAGAGCTTGAGGGAGCAAAGGTTTCCCTTTCTAGAGAAACAACAGAAACAATAAGAGGAGGGGTGGTGAAACATGGAGTGGGAAAATATTATGAGGTCTTGGGTCTGGACCGAGGCGCTACTTAAGGGGAAATAGGAGTGACAAAGATTTCTCTCTCCAGTCCAGAACCAGGAGGAGGAAACTCAACAGGAACACTCCCAAAATTTAAAATTCGAGAAACTCGAATAGAAGGTATAACAATAGGATGAGAAGAATAAATTGGAGTTCTTACAGGAGGAGATTGAAAATCATTAGAAATACTTGGTTCAACAATAGAAGTACCTTCTCGGAGGGCCTTTCCTTTTCTGATACGTTTCTCTAGGTCTACTTCAGGTGTTGCTAGGGGCATCTTTGGAGTAGACCTCATGTGTTTAACTCTAGAAACCATAGCTAAAATAGTGGAGTCTTCAAAATGGAGTCACTAGGTGCACATTTGCAATATTAATGCACCAAGTTCTAATGCACCTTCAGAACCAGTAGGCTTTGTCATTCAATCTTAGGGAAAATCTTCAATTCATCCCCAACAATGGCGCCAGAAATGTTAGCGTTGGAAGTCACCTCTAGATTGAAGAAGAGGTAATCCCAAGGCCCATCATTATGTATGCCACAGTAAATCAATTTAAGGGTGGTATAATGGATGTAGTCTCAGGATTGTATCGCTTTAACTTAGAAAAATGGATTGGAGATGCATAGATAAGTGAGGTCTTGATCTAACTTAATCCAGTATGTTTGTATAGTGGTGAGTATGCAGAAGAAACATAAGGAAGGTATGAAGGTCGGCTCTGGACATCTGGTCTTCCAACATCCTTTGGAGGAAAAGTCTTAGATATGAGATCCTCCTACATCTGAAAACTTCAAGAAACTGAAAATGATGCAACAATAGATATAGTCAAACCTACACTACACTATGGCCAAAACACCTGACTGGATCATCTATGCCCAAGATTTCAGAGTCAGAAGCAGAGAAATAAAAGAAGAGATTGGATGCCATTAAAAAATAAGTCTCAAGTATCAGTGCATGACCAGAGAACCAGAGGCCTCATCAAAACATTAAAATCGGGAACATAGCTCTACCATAGACACCAACCAAAATTGCAAAAATGCTTACATATACTTCGAACTGGTTTCCCCCTTCTGAAGGTGTGATCATTTCATGAGTCTTAAGGCTTTGTGTTGATGATTTTCTCTGTCAAGATGCACATGTATATGTCGATCAGACTACCCATGTAGTATTCTTTTGGATGCGATCTTTTTCAAACTGGACTGACAATATTCCTCCACAATTTGTCCCTTTCTGGCCTTCTACTTAAGGAAGGAGACGATGTCTCACCCACCTTCCTTATTTACATTAACTTTTGCATCAGGATCTATGATCCAGGTGGATATTGGTGGCCACCCACCTATTCCACTTGGACCCCCACCATTTCTTCTTTCAGTTTTTCAGTTTTTGCACAGTTTACTATTTTTAGCAGTTTTTTCGGGTCCTGAACTTTCGGGGCCATTTTGAGGCCCTAAATGATGTTTTATTTTGGGTATGTTTCTCTTGAAAAATAACATCTAATGATGTTATTTTTTCTCTAGTTTTGTATGCCTCGGATAGATCTTTCCAACGAGCTATCATACACCTAAAACGAAGATCGTATGCAAAAGTTACGACCCTGGGAAGTTGATGCACCAACTTACCCAAACGGGGCCCACATTAAATTTGGCGCTTCATCTCCCAGGGTTAGGTTTTTGGATGTCTAGGACTTTTGGAATTCCCGTTTATTGTAGAAGGGCCTTCAGAGCCTCATTGTAATCATCTTCTCATGGATGCGAGTAGTGGCCACATCTCTTCTCAGAGATAAGCTACCAGTACCCTAACTAGTTTATTTCCATTCTATCTGTAAGCATATTTCAATCATTTGTTATTAATGAAATGAAGTCTTATTTCCATTGAATCTCTATGTTTATGTGTATTTCTATATTTCATTGTGTTCCTACATAAATCCGGATCAGTGGTATGAGAGCGGTCTGCTAATTCTCGATCCTTCTTTGCATGTCCCCAATGAGATCGGGGTATAAGGAGTTGGGGCTCGATCTGGTTGAACCTTTGCAAGATCAGCCTCGCAAACCCCGATGACCACCCATGGGGGAAGAAAAGAAAGATGAGGGAGTAGGAGATCCTATCAAAATGTTGCTCTAGGAGGCCCTCAAGAAACAAAGGAGCGCGATGATGGACAACTTTGCCCAGATTCTTCAACGGATTCCGACTGGCGGTGCATCGACATCCAAAAGCCACTATGGAGGTGCCACTCCTTTTAAGGTACAAGTAAACTTTGACATTCCCATATTTGACGGCCAAATAGATGTAGATGTCATAGATAGATGGTTGAATCTGTTAGAAGGATATTTCTTAGTTCATGACTTTTCCGACCGAGAAAATATTATTTTCGCACTCCTCAAAGCCGCCTCCCATGTCAAGGACTGGTGGGAAACCTACTCAGAGAAAGAGGGCGAGGGAGAACCCTCTTTGTTCTCGGCCGCACCCACTTGGAATTCTTTCTGAGATGCCATCAAGGAACAATATTATCCCGTGGGGAGCTATGAGGACAAATACATACAATGGACTATGTTGCGACAACAAAGGGACCAAGATGTGCATGAGATGACGAATCTGTTTCATACCCTACGCACAAAGTTGGGTATCAAAGATTCAGAGAAACATTTGGTGTTAAAGTACCACAGTTGTCTGCACAGATACATTTAGGAGGAAATGGAGTTCCTCGACATCTCCTCACTTGGTGTGGCATACTGATATGCTGCCAAGATTGAGCAGAAGTTCAAACAGAAGAAGCGAGACTTTGGGTCTTCAAATCGGAAGCACGGGAAAGGTACTCCCAAACCACAAAACAAAGGACCAAGCCAAGGTGGGGCAGCCCAGGACAACCTTCCAAATCCACAAGAAAATAACAACACCACGAAGCCAAAAAAGGACATTGGGAAGTGGTGTGAGTTCCATAAGAGCTCCACTCACAACACAAGTGAGTGTAAGGCCAAGCAGTCACTGGTAGCCGAGTTGAAGGCTTCTGAATCAGATGCATGCTCCGACTCTGAATCAGAACCTGAAAATGGGAATGACAGGGGGAAGCAGATTATCGATGCATGCTACGTTGCCACCACGAAGATCCAAAAGGAGGAACCAGAAGATCCAGAGGAGGCAGAGCATCTCTTGCATTCCAAGATGTGGGTAAAGGGTTCCCCATTGCAGTTCATTGTCGACAGCGGGAGCCAGAAGAACCTCATCTCGGTAGAGGTCGTGAAGCAGTTGGGATTGTCGACCACAACACACCCACAACCATACACCATTGGGTGGTTGCACCAAGGACGGGACCTCCACGTCAGTCAACAATGTCGCCTTCCCTACAACATAAAGCCCTTCACGGATGAGGTATTATGTGACATTGCTCCTCTTGATGTTTATGATGTATTATTAGGTCAACCATACTTGTGGAAGAGACATGTTGTGTATGAGTCCAGGCCTCATGTTGTTATTATCACTTTGGGAAATAAGCTGTACAGGATACCGGAGATATCACCGCCTACAACCATGTCTATGGTTATTGCAAAACAATGCAGTAAGCTCATTTCCAAAACCAGAAAATTTGTTTTCCTGATGATCCGCCCTCAGGGAAAGCGGAATACTGTGGCCATGACCTCCAGACAAGGCCCCACTGCATGAAAAAAATAGATGGATAAGGTCGTGGAGGAGTACGAGGACATCTTCACCTCCCCCACAGGGGTGCCTCTACACTGCTAGGTCAAGCACCCCATCGATCTGACCCCAGGTGCACTGCTGCCCAATGGACCCATCTACCGGTGCTCTATCCTGGAGAATGACGAAATCAAGAGGAGGATTCAGGAGTTGTTGTAGAAAGGTGACATCCGGCCAAGTTCATTACCCTGTGGGAGCCCTATCATATTGGTGCAGAAGAAGGATGGGACTTGGAGACTCTGCATTGACTATCAGGCACTGAACAAGATCACTGTTTAGAATAGGTACCTGATCCCATGGATTGATGACCTTTTGGACCAACTCAAGGGGGGGAAATATTTCAGCAAGATCGACTTGAAGTCTGGGTATCACCAGGTACCAATCGAACCCTCTGATGTGTGTAAGACTGCATTCAAATCCAAGGAGGGCCTTTTCGAATGGTTGGTCATACCTTTCGGGTTGACGAATGCCCCTGCAACCTTCATGAGGCTATTGGATGACATCCTGCGGCCATTCACCAACTCATTTGTAGTGGTGTACTTGGATGACATTCTGATCTTCAGCTAGACTTGGGAAGAGCACCTCCACCATATCCGACAGGTCCTCCAAACACTGCGGCAACACAAGTTTTGTGTCAATTTGGAGAAATGCACTTTTGGCATAACCCAGGTTCAGTATCTAGGATACATTATTGATGAGCGGGGGGTGCATGTGGATCCATCAAAGATCCAATTAATTTGGGATTGGCCAGCCCCAACCACCCTAACAGAGCTCCGCAGCTTTTTAGGTCTTTCCAATTTCTACTGCAGGTTTGTGTTGGGATTCTCTCATATCACTTGGCCCTTGAGTCAAGTCACCAAGGGAGGAGCTAAAGAAAAATTCTTTTGGTCTAAATCTCAACAGAAGGCATTCGGGGAGTTGAAGCATCTCCTCTGCTCTGCACCAGTTCTCACATTACCAGACTTGCAACAACCATTTGAGATCGAGACAGATGCCTCTGACTATGATATTGGGGCAGTCCTTACTCAACATGGGCATCCAGTGGCATATCACAGTGAGACACTTTCCGATACAGTCTGGAAGTATCCCACTTATGACAAAGAAATGTATTCCATTGTGCAGGCTTGTCAGCAATGGAAGCATTACATTTTGGGAAAGGAAGCGATCATCCACACAGACCACCGACCCCTGCAGTTCATACAGACACAAGGGAAGTTGCAGAACGATCGCCATCAGAAGTGGTCCACATACCTGCAACAGTTTCATTTGAACATTAAGTACAAAAAAGGCAGCACCAATAATGTT
>ML791236.1:290264-326412 GCA_009831015.1 Picea engelmannii
GGGGGGGGGGAGTTAAGGAGAGGGTGACGTTAGTGGGGGCCTCGCAATTTAAAACCACTAACTTGAAACTTCCCCTCTTGTTAAAAGAAGAACGGCGGGGGGGGGTCTAATATGGCTCTTGCACCATAGATCTGGGCATGTGGATTTCATCCTCTTAGATCTAAATTCTACTTAGTGAGACACACCTATGAACAAAAACTTAGGATAAGCGGTTTTTAATCCCACTCTTTGCTATTTTTTTCCCAAAAGGGTGCACTTCTTAGAAAAACAACCCCCTTACAAATAAATGTGACAACAGTTTGGATTCAAGCAAATCCAATAGTAGTGACATCGCTCAAAGATAAGTGGGAGGTGTGTGGGATGATATTCCCTCTTGCAAGATTGTGACGCTAAATCATCCAGTTAATCCTCAACTAGGTGTTTGAGATTGTGGAAAGCAAAGGACATGGCCCGCTGAAAAGTGGCTGCTGCATTCTTTAGGCAAAAAGGCATCTTGCGATAAGCAAATGTAACCCATGGACAGATAAAAGTTGTTTTATGTTGGTCCTTGAGTTTGATCTGTATCTGATTGTATCCCAAGAAACCATCCATGAAAGAAAAGAGCTAACAGCCTACACATTCATCGACAATCGAGTCTATATATGTAGTGGGGAAATTATCCTTTGGACATGCCCTGCTCAAATCATGGAAGTCTGTACATACGTGAATCCTACACTACTTTTTGTTGACTGGAACGAGATTCGACACCCATTCAGTCAATTCGATGGGATATATGAAACCAACTTTGAGTAGCTTCTCTACTTCAGCCTTAATAGTTGTTTCTTTCCAAGGATTACCCAGACGAGTTTCTGCCGTACTGGCTTGGCATCAGGGTAAGTCATGATTTCATGTTCAACAATTATTGGATCAATGCCTGGCATTTCCTCATAAGACCAGGCAAAAACGTCGTGAAATTCTTTAAATAAATCTGTATAGATTTGAATCTCCTCAGGGGAACAGTCTACTCCGATGAAGACATTCTCCATGACGCCAGGGGTTCTGTAGATATCAATAGGTATCATTTTACGATGGTTTCCATATTACCCTCAACATAAACTACATGTGTAGCCAGGGGATTAATAAGACAAGACCTATCTCCAGTCATAGTCAACACAAATTCTCCTTTCTTTATTATTCCTAACTCTAGGAGGAAGTATGATCTATGATGGAGATCATCCCAGGGTCTGTCCGGACTAGTCAACACCTCTAAAATTTCCTCATCAAAGGGAAAGACCAATTCTAAGAAATTGGTAGTGGCAAGGGAACCTTCATCCTAGGCAGGCTTGAGAACTGGATTTAACTCCGGTGCAAGAGTCAAATCGGGGTCAGCTGAAGCTTGATGGACTATAGAGTACACAACTTTTGTTGTGGAAAAGGGCATGGACATGCCATGGTGCCATGTCCCTTCCATCATGGATGATGGGGAAGGAAGAATCCATGGATCATTAAAGTAAGTCGTGCGGAATGACGACACTCAGCCTTAGGCTGGTTGGGACAACCGATATCATTTTGGCATCAACGAAAGGAGGTAGGTAATTGAAAGTACCCATGAGATGTTGGCACAAACCAACCCCCACGTTGACGATGCCAGGCTATGGGTTATCAATCATCGAGACCGTGGATGGCCCCGATGCAGGGTCAGGTCCGAAGAAATACAATTGATCAATGGTCACGATTCGACCCTCATGTGGAAACAACAAGACCCGAAAAAATGTAGCAACCACTACATGCATGGAATATGTCCAATTCCTTCCTAATAGGAGCTTGTAGTCGAGAGGCGCATCGACCACTTCAAATTTGACGCACACGGTCTTCCCTCCTAACTACATGGGGAAAGAAGGAATGATTCCATGTGGTCTGAAAGAATGACCATTGAAAGCCATGAGAAGAGTAGGTGAAGGAGACAGAACAGGTTGGCCAACGGCCTTCCAACATGCCAATGACATCATGCATGTCGAGGCACCCTCATCAACCACCGTGAGGAAAATATTTCGGGTCAACAATTTCATGGGGTGAGCCATTACTATCTAAAATGCGACATGGTATGGGAGATGATGTTTCAAGTCGGTTATATCAAGCATGATAGTTCTCTGATTACATGTCTCGACGGATCCTACGGCAGCTAGAAAATCCTTTCTCTATAAGGGAAGCTCTGAAGGACGTCCAAAGAAGACATCACACAAGGGGTTTGTGACAAATATTCCACAACATAGTAGTTTTTGGAAGCCCTCATGTTTGGATTATGTGAAGCTTTCTTGAATGCCCCTTTTGGGATGTGTTTCATTGTTTCACCCATCATTCTCTCAATCTAGAGAGGAACATACAGGTTTTGGTCTTCCTTGCCCTTTTCTGAAGTACTTGGCGTTCCATAATCCTGTTCCCTAGTAGATATGTGGGCTTCACATTTCAACATATAGACGTTTGAAGTCGAGGGATTTCTAGATGATGAAGGGGGTCCCTGACTACCCCCATCTGTGTTCGTAGAGGCTTGAGTTAAAATTTTCCCATGAGGAAATGGGTTTGTTAACAGTGTAGGTTGTTGTTGTGCCAATAATGTTTGGGCCTCCATAAGTCAAGGGAACAGGTGAGTTGGGTGGTCTTTCACGCAGAGGTTGCACATATACTTTGTCTTCTTTCTCTCTATGTTTCCCCCTCCAACATTATCGGTGGGTTTTTTATCCCCCTTACCCTTCTTTCACTGATTTTTCTTCCCTTCGACTTGTTGGTTGGCCTTTGGTTTTGCCAATTGCACATTGTTTACATCCGATGTTTGATCATGGGGAGTAGCCGAACTAGGAGTTGGGCTAGCCACTATTTGTTGTATTGAAAATTGTTGCAATTGGTTTGATAGTGGATCAGTGGGATTTTCTTGTGTTGAACCAAAAAATTTCATCAGCATGTGGTCCAGACTTATGTCTGGTCTTATCAAGAATAGATCATGGCACATCTAGAAAAAATCCGTAAAGAAAACCAGAATGAGAGTAAATAATCTCTAGTCGTTGAGCTCTCATTATCACTTCTTCCTCCAAAAATACCCTTGATGTTTCTATGTCCTTGGATAGCTGGGGTACCAAAGACTTAAGGAACCATTCTAGCAAGAATGCTGGTGGAGCTGGTACTTTAATCAAACTCTTCTGGCACCACCATTCTTGGATGTGATTAGAGATATGGTCGGCCTTTGTCTGCTCAAAGTTGGCCAGCAATTCTGTGTCGGCATTGTATCTCACACGTAATTGAAAATGGTTTAAGAAAACCATGGCCAATTCACCAAAAGTAGAGTACCTTGAGAGGTCTAGCTCGATGTATTTCGCACCACTCCCGATAAGAGTGTGTTGAAACAGACACAAATGAACGGAGTCGTCCCTCAAAGAATTGGACGAGCACCATAGATGAAAATTGGTCACATGATCACTTGGATATTCGTTAGGCTTGCCTTCGAACTTTGGAATGTTTGAGGGAAACTTGGTCAGCATGGCAGGCCAGCGTGGATCATGATAGATTGGGTCATTCAATAATCTTGACAAGTCTAGCAAATGAAAAGTTTCCAGAAACAATAGCTTAGTTTGTTAAGTATGTACAGGATGATAGGAGCTTGGGATTTGGTTGGCACCAGGTTGCCAGGAAAATTTAGGTTGTTGGACTGGGTTCTGGTAAAAACCATGGCCTAGGTCATCATTCAGATGTTGCACTTGTTGAGACA
This sequence comes from Picea engelmannii, assembly GCA_009831015.1. NCBI lineage: Eukaryota > Viridiplantae > Streptophyta > Pinopsida > Pinales > Pinaceae > Picea > Picea engelmannii. Next base: position 294,004 of record ML791236.1, read on the forward strand.
TCATTGGCTAACTCATGTAGTAGGACGTTGAGGGTGGAGAAGGGATTTCTCTCGACATAATGTTCCAAAGGTTCTGGAAAGAATTTCCCCTTACCTATCTGACGGGCATAGGTCCCGAGCCTTTCCCGGGGTTCTATTGACCATGGAAGGGGTTTCCCCCTATCAGCATCCCTGACGAGGGAACTGATCCCTGCCACGGATTCCAAGGTCCTTGAGAAGTGTGTGCCCCCTATGCAGGAATAGTACACTGTGCAGGATTTTGTGATCCAAAACCAGGGTTTCCCCCAGCCAAGGTGGCAGTTCACAAGAATGCATTGTTACCAAACACACCGAACAAAGATAATGACAAAGAACCCACCGATGTAGTACTAGAATAAGGTCCTTGACTACCTACTCTAGACAAGTTGTAGTTCATTGTTGGCCAAATGGGTTGCTGAGGAGCGTCACCGAGCGAAGGAGACGATGGTGGTATATGAACCATGTTGTAAGGGAAATCATTATAAGGGGATGAGGTGCCCCCCATGGACCCTTGCAGAGGAGTTTTTGACCTCCCTACCCCCAGACCCAAAGTTTGTAAGGTGGAGTATGAGAGGACCAAGTTCATGTCAAAGTTGGGCATCCCATATGAAAACGGAGGGCCCTTCGCACTCTGTGTAAATGGTGAAGTGATCGCCACCATGGATGGAATCAGACCACTCCCGAGGTAAAGGTGATCGAGACCATAGTGGCCCGGACCTGTGAAGGTGAGTTAGGAGGTGGAACAACCCCGGTTGTGGCAGTCATAGAGGGAGTATGAGGACTCCCTTACGAAGTAGCAACATTTTCTTCCATTGTTGCTTGTAGGATTATTTGACGCTCGTGATACGTTACCCTTGGAGGGGAAATTTGTATCAGAAGTGGCACCGACAATTCAGTGATCGAAGAGTTATATGGACTGAGAGCTTTCTCTCCAAGGTTAGAAATAGTTGGTCCCTCTAGAAATGAATGTTATCCTCTCAGAGATGGCTTAGGTACAACTTCCTATGGCCCGGTCGCCTCAAATGACCCTTCTTGGTCAAGTCTTCTCCTTCGCGGTGGCGGTAATGACTCCAAGTTAACCGATTGAAAGCCCAAAATCCTTTGTGGCCGGTGGAGCTCTTGATCTTCCACTATGTGAGAGGATCAACGACACACTAAGGATTTCTATCGTTGAAGACTAAAACACACACTAGAAAAATATCCTATGAGATGTAGCAAGAAAACCATTATTACTAGTTGGAAGAGAAGTTACAACAGCCAACACTAGAGAAACTTACCAGTGCAAGTGAAACTCGAACACAGAAGCACCCTACGGGTATACTCTGAAAAGAGTGGCCCGATGTCTTCCCTAGGTATGGCAGTATAACCCCACAGTCACCTATGTAAGTCCCTAAAATCAAAGGAAACTAGGTTGTCAGCTCGTGAACAACTACCAGGCAAGTACAGTTGATAGTTGGGTGGACTGTAATGAGCAAGGTATCAAGCTCGAAAACTATCGAGGGTATATGTTGTTGGGAAAAACACCCTACATACTAGAAAAATAGAGTTCAGACTTTGCATGCAGATTTGACCAAATAGAAACTACTTTTTTTTTACCTACATCCCAAGATTTAAATCCCATTTTCTCAGTAAATGCATGGAAAGGACCACCTACCTTATTACCAGCGTTCGATGTTGATCCTGCATTGTGCTTGATTCCATGTTCACAATGCTCCTTCCAAAGATGACCTGCACTCAAGACAAACAACAACTATGCATGCATGCTACTTCTATACTCAAGGGTTAGAAATCAAGCATAAACTAATAAAATCATAGACAGTTCATAAATTGGGACGAGAAAAGCATTCTCTTTATTATTTAAAGTGAGTCAAGTTACAAAAGCTGAGACTGGCCACTACTCGTTGAACCTGATCCTAGGCTCCTCTTCTTCTGTCCTTCAACTGCTTTGCGTTAAATATCCTTTGGCATGAGGAAAGGCTAAAGGGTTGGGACAATGGAATACGTAAATGGGAAGAGTTTCTTTGCTATATTTTTTCCTCCTCCAAATGGTACCCTTACCCCTTCTTTTATAGGCTAGAAGGAGCTAGGGTTTTGGATGAACCCTCGGCCATGCATGGCCCGGAGTTTTAGTTAACTCACCCATAGCTTTTTGTTCCGTCGGAAACTTTCCTTTTTTCGTGCTTTTGTAGGTACACGCAGGATGTTGTGAGTTAGCCAGCGTGTGCACGTGTGTAGTAATGGGTTAGGGTACATGGGCCTTTACACAAGGGGATTTTCAAAGAGTTGTTCAGCAGAGTTTTGGCAAAGAAGGGATATGAGTTGGCCTGATGCCAGGTAAGCATGTGTGGTGCAATTTAGGGTTATAACAGATGCCCCCTAATGTGTGAGGTCAGAAGAGCATCTGATGGTCGAAATACATTACCAATATTTACTGATGTGCCAAATGATTGAGCCCAAGGATCAGGAACCAAGAGGTGTCATATGCAAAATAATAAATGTCTCACCGAGGTTGGCATACCCATGCTCAGGATAAAACAGAACCATGGCTACCAATCAAAGAGTAGTCGCGAATAATACACAGTGGAGCTACATCTCGAAATCAGAAAGATATATATATAGAGTATCCATCTTCCAAAAGATGATCCGGCCTTATGGCTAGACTTTAGAGCTCAAGAAACAACTTCAAAATATTCCAAAAATCGGGTAGGAGTGTAATATGAGTGTACGACTGCACTACTCATAGGTCTTCGATGACTCCTCGGTCATGGACTTGATAATCTTGATGATCAGACTGAAGGATTTAGTGATTTAGAACAAGGACTTGATTGGACATTCAGGATGGCCAGGTATGCGGACAAGAGATATATTGCAGAGGGGTCGACTCAGGCTTAGTGACAAACTTCCCTTGGACAATAGCATGACAAGTGATGAGACTCAGGCAGCATATATGTTAATCATAAGTCTACGAAGCAGGAGGCAACGCAAACTCTCCATATGTTTGGAAGAATAATCAAACGGTGGAGGACACAACTCTATATAGTGAGAAAATATTCCTAAGGTCGTACTACATCCCATAGTCTGATGAACAAACGGACAGATGTGCTTTATCCAAGGGCGACTCATTATGCTTCCAATAAAGAAAATACCTTTCCCTTCCTCTTTTTGGGGCATATTTGATTTTTTTGTTCTTTTCGATAATTTTGGAAAAAGAATAAAGGAATATTATGTTACAATGGAGGAATGAGTATTGCAAACATACAAGTTCAAGGCACAAGGACAAGACTGATGTTCTGGTAAAATGATACTCGGGGAAAATCCTCTGGTGGCCAAAGGTGTTAACACGCAGAAGAAAATTGTCACAAGGCTGGGGGATAAGGTATGCAAATGCAGTTGATAGAACACACAATGGTAACGTCCTTTGATGTAAGTTTAACAAGCCTAGAGAAGGTAAGCTCAGTGGTTTTTCATATTTAGAGAGTCTGAAAAAACATAAAAGGAGACTCCATTGGAGTACCTTTTTCGAAGATAGTCTAGTCGGTTCGAAAAAGGGATAAACTAGCACCGATTCGACGTCGATTCAAAACCATTTTAATGAGTGTGACAAGGACAAGATCACTCGGCCATTTTTTCACTTTTAAGGAGTCTAAAAAAATCTTAACTATGGACTGCGTCAGGAATATTCTTCTGGACCAATTTAACAAGTGTGAAAGAATAAGGTCACTCGACAATGTTTTCAATTTTAGGGAGTCTGAAAAGAGATTAACTATGGACTCTGTGGGGGTTTCTTTTTCGTAAGTTTAGTCCCCCAGGCCCGAAAAAGGGATAAAATTATACCTGAGAGTACTCTTCTAAAGAACGGAAGTTCTATAGATTATACCTTTGTTCGTACAGTTGATCGTTCAGACCAAAAGAGTGGTAAACTACTGTCGGAAAGACGTGACTTCAAATTTAATTTTAATGAGCATGAAAGGCCACAAGATTGCTCCACAATCTTTTCATGTTTAAAGGGTCTGAAAAGGGCTTAAAAGAAGACCCGTTTAAGGAACATTCTTCTGGACCAAATTAACTAGTGTGAAGAAACAAGGTCACTCAACAATCTTTTCATCTATAAGGAGTCTGGAAAGGGCTTAAAGAAGACTCCATAATGGTTACTTTTCTCAGTTAATCCTGACGAGATCGAAAATCATAAATGAAGTCTCGCCGGATGTTTCTTTCGGATCTCAAAGCGAGATTGAAAAACAACAAAGTTAGCTCATGATAGACTCTTTGTGGGTCGATGCCTGGCATCTCCTCGGGGGAGCTGTATGCTCCAACGAAAACATTGTCTATGATGCCAGGGGTTCTGGAGATATTGATAGGTATCATTTCAGAAATGGTTTCCATATTAACCTCAACATAGATCTTATGTGTAGCTAAGGGATTAGTATGACAAGACCTATCTCCAGTCATAGTCACGGTGAATTCTCCTGCTTCGATTCGGCTTAACTTTGGGAGGAAATATGATCTGTGATGAAGATCATCCCAAGGTTTGTCTGGACTAGTCATTGCTTCGATTATTGCTTCATCAGAGGGCAAGACTGAGTCTAACGAATCGGTGTTAGCGAGAGAACCATGAGCCCAACTAGGCTCTAGAAGTGGATCTAACTCTTGTCCAGGAGTTGGATCAGTGTTAGCTGAAGCTTGCTGGACTAAAGAGTATGCTACTTCAGTGGCGAACAAGGGCATGGACATACCCGGGTGCCCTTCCTCATCCATTGTGGCTGATGGGGAAGGAAGTCTCCATGGATCCTCGAAGTACGTCATGCAGAACGACGAAACTTGAAAAATATCAACCTTATGGTGATTAGATATAAATTTGATATCATCATGAGGAGGAGGGTAATCGAAGGTACCCATCAAGGATGGGCACAAACCAAATCCTACGTTAACAAAACCTAGTTGAGGATTATCAATCATCGGGATCGTGGATGCCCCCAAAGCTGGGTCAGGTCTAGAGAAAGACAATTGATCGATGGTCACTATCTGACCCTCATGTGGAAACAACAAGACTCAGAAATCTGTTTCAACCACAACTCGCATAGCATAAGTCCAACTCCGTCCTAACAAGAGGTTATAGTCGAGGGGAGCATTGACTACCTCTACTTCGACACACATGGTTTTCCCTCCTAACTGCACAGGGAAAGAAGGAACGATGCCATGTGGTCAGAACGAATGACCATCGAAAGCAGTGAGGAGAGTAGGCGATGGAGACAAAACAGGTTGGCCAATGGCCTTCCAGCATGCTAATGACATAACGCATATTGAGGCACCCTCGTCGACCACCATGCGGAAGATATTCTGAGTAAAAGTTTTTGTGGGATGAGCCACTACTATATGAAATGCTACGTGGTAAGAAAGACGAGGTTTTAAGTCGGTTGTATATAACATGATGGTGCTCGGATTACATTTCTCAGTAGAGCCCAAAGTGGTTAACAAGGCTTTCCACTGAGCAGGGCATCTTTAGAGGACCTCCAAAGTAGACATCGCACAAGGGGTTTGTGATAAATCCTCCACCACAAAGTAATTCTGGGCAGCACTTGCGTTTGGGTAGTCAGAAGCTTTTTTAAATGAACCCTTTGGAATGTGTGTCATTGTTTCTCCCAACGTCTTCTCAATCTGTAGAGGAAGAGATGGGAGATCAGCTTCTTTACCCTTCTCAGAAGTGCTTGGTTTACTATAGTCATGCGCTCTAGTTGATATGAAAGCATCACCCCTAACCATATATACATTCGCAAATGAGGGATTGTTTGGAGGCGGGAAGGTTTCTTGGCTGCCCCCTCCTGTGCTTGTAGAGGATTGAGTTAGATTTTGCCCATGTTGAAAGGGATTAGTCAACACTGCTTGTTGTTGTTGTGTGACAAACTTTTGGGCCTCTGCAAGTTGAGGACAAAGATGGGTCGGGTGGTCTTCCGCACACAAGTTGCATGGATACCTCACCTTTCATTTTTCTGTCTTGTCCCTGCCAGCATTATCAGTGGGTTTTTTATCCCCCTTACCCTTCTTTCGTTGTTTTTTCTTCCCCTCAGGCTGCTGGGTGGCCTTAGGGTTAGTCGACTGCATGGTGTGTACTTCCGACGTTTGGGTAGGGGGAGCAGCCAAAGCAGTAGTTTTGATGGTTGTTGTGTGTTGTATGGATAATTGTTGCAACTGTTTTGTCAATTGCTCAGTGGGCTTGGTTTGTGTTGAACCAACAATACCATCGGCATGTGGGCCAACTCTCTGTCTAGTTTTATCCAGTATCAAACGTGGTGCATCTGGAAATATGTTGTATAATAAACCAGACTAAGAATAGATGAGCTCAAAATATTGAGCCCTCATGATGGAATCTTCCTCGGAGAAAACATCGAATGTCGCGACGTCTTTGGATAACTATGGGACCAAAGACTTAAGGAACCACTCAAGCCGGAATGTTGGTGGGACTTGTACCTTGATTAAACTCTTCTGGTGTCTCCATTCTCAGATATGATCAGAGATATGGTCTGTTGTTTTCTGTTCGAATTTGGTGAGCAGCTCTGTGCCAACGTCGTATCTCACAGGTAATTGGAAATGGTTAAGGAAGGCCATTACCAGTTCGCCAAAAGAAGAGTATCTTGAGCGATCACGCTCCATGTACCATTTTGTGGCACTCCCAATAAGAGTACATTGAAACAATCACAACTATATAGAGTCATCTTTCAATGAGTTAGATGAGCACCAAAGATGAAAGGTAGTCACATGATCACCTGGATCTTCATTAGGCTTGGCTTCGAACTTTGGAATGTCCGAAGGCAACTTCGTCAGCATAGGAGGCCAATCTGGATCATGAAAAATAGGATCATTTAACAACCTTGTCAAATCTGGCAAGTGTAAAGTTGCGAGGAATGGTAGTTTGGGTTACTGCTGATAACCTGGGAAAAAGGGTCCTGGAGTTTGACTGGCACCAGGTTGCCAGGAAACATTTGGCTGCTAGCCCAGATTCTGATAGAAACCATGGCCTTGACCAGCGTAAGGATTTTTCATCTGTGGAGACATCATCGGTTGATTTCCCAAAAATGACATAGAGTGTTGGGCATGCATTGTATTCGAAGGACTTTGGGAAGGATTACCCCCTGCCGGTCCTGCGGGGAGAGGCATAGTAGTCTTTCTGGAGTTCCATTGACTGTGGAAAGAATTACCCCAGAATGACATTTTGGAGGAGGGAACGGATCCTTGTCCTGAGTTCCAAGGTCCTGCTATGTGTGCCCCCTGTGCAGGAATAATACCCTGCGCAGGAGTAGATTGTCCAAAAATGGGGTTGCCCCCGGTCGATAAAGAGAATAATGAGAAAGTTTTATTACCAAACGTCCCATTCCAAGAAAATGGTGTCAAACCTACTGGCATACTGTGCGAAGGTGTTCCTTGACTCCTTGATCCAAATAAACTAGTGTGTGTAGGTTTCCCGACGGACCGCTGATGCGGACCACCAAGAGAAGGGGATGAAGGAGAGATATGACCTCCTGCATAAGGAAAAGAATTAAAAGGGATAGGAGTGCCCCCAAGGTGACCTTTCAGAGGAGCGCTAGAGCTCCATGCCCCCAAACCCAAAGTCTGTAAAGTGGAGTAGGTTAGTACAGGACTTTCACCTGAACTAGGCATACCATATGAGAATGGAGGGCATGTCACACTAGGTGTGAAAGGGGTTGTGGTTTCCGCCATAGACGGGTTCGATCCACTGTGTGACATAGTTGCGGCCAAGACCATGGTGGCTTGAACCGACCACAGTAGGTTAGGAGATGACTCTCCTGTGGTGGAAACTGTGGTGGGAATTGACGAATTCCCAGAAGGAGTAACAACATTTGTTTCCATTGCTGCGTGAGGCACTGTCTGGCGTTCGTGATATTGGATTGGTACAATAAATGGTGCCAAGATATTAGTGGTTGGGGTTTCAACCGAGCCAAGAGAAGTTTCTTCAAGGTTCAAAACAGTTGATTCCTCTGGGAGTTGTTCGGGCACAAAGGTTTGTAACTCGGTCACTTCAAAATACCCTTGTTGGTCTAGCTTCCGCCTTAATGGTGGCGGGGGTGGCTCCAGTGTAACCAGCGGCAGGCCAAGAAGCCTTCGTGACTGGTGGAGCTCAGGATCCTCCACTGTGTGAGAATATCCAAGACACGCTAAGTTATTCTAAACATTCAAAAGTAACACACACTAAAAATAATCCCCTAAGAGATAAGATAAGCAATCACTAAACTATTTGGAAGAACAGTTACAACAACCAAAACTAGAGCAACTTACCGGTGAAAGTGAAAATCGAACATGGAAGCACCCTCTGGGTATACTCTACAAAGTGTGGTCCGATGTCTGTCCTAGGTACCATGGTATACCCCCACAGTCACCTGTGTATGTCCCTAAAAATATTGGCAACTAGGTTGCTAGCACACGAACAGTCACCAGGCGGGTACAGTCGAAAGTCGGGTAGACCACAATGAGAAGGGTATCGAGCCCGAAACCTGTCAAGGGTATTGAGAGAAAATTTTCTGGAATACAACTGAGTACCTTGAACGTATTCGAGACCCACGAAGCCCCGTGGCAAAGGAAAATGACGGAATCCCAAAACAAGCCCTCTATATGTGTTCTCCACTACAATTGGTTCGACTTTGGAGGGGTTATCTCCGCTACCTTTCCGCACGCAACCTCGTGTTTATCCCCTGTGTTAGAGGGGGGTCTTGGATAACTTCCATGAAACTAGACTTAAACACTCCCTATCTTAGACTCTAATGTTTGGTTTTGAATGGCCTTGAAGAGTTTCCTCTCCAACCTAATCCAAGGCCCTAGTCCTGAACTAGTTTGTGAACCCTACAAACATAAAAGTCTAGTAGATTTTAAAATTAGCGTTTTTTTTATGGCTTTATCTTACTTCAAGGGGTATGAGGGTGAAATTGATGATGTGTAAAAGACGAAAGCAAAAAATGAATGAAAAAGCTGGAAACAAAAACTTTTACGAAATGCAAAATTTCAACAACTTTTCACAAAGAAAGATTTTTAATTTTTCTAAGATTTTAGAAAACAAACTCAAAGGAATTTCACTCGACTACGAGCTACTTATGATCTAAGTGAACTACAAAAAATTATGAAATAAAAGACTTTTCCCTAGCTAATGATGTAGAAACACACTCTTCAACCAAAGAAGAAAATGAAAAGAGATTTTTATTTATTTATTTAAATGCTAGTAAAGCAAGAAAGGGAAAATATCGACAAGAAAAAAACCAAGAAAAACAATTATGGATTAAAGCGCAGATCGCAAAGAATCAGATTAAAGAATCACACAATGGCAATTAAAAAAAACAATGACTCTCACGCTTGTCTAAAAACCATTAAAAAAAAAAAAAAGTTATTTTTCTGTCAACTATTAACTGAGAAAAAGCAGGCTAAGGGTAAGATGAATCCTAAGCTACTGACTGTTCAAACATCAATTCAAGCACCTGAGAGGAATACTTCTTATCAAAGGAGGGGATGACTGCCCCACCCTGAACAAAAAGTAGCCTGTACACGCACGTGACTGCCACTCAAACAACACGCGTGAAAACACGTGCTGAACAGAGACAGAGAGCGTGTACACGCGGGCTGACCTTGTACAAGTCGCGTGTATATCTAAACTCTAAGGAAAAATATGAAAACAGACAGACCAGACCAGGAAGAGGCCTCTGGTATTGATAACCAGGATCCCTTGAAGGCTTGAATACTCTTTCTAACAGAAAAACAAATAATGAAAGAAAAAACAATAATGCAAAAACCAATTTGAGATAGGATTGTTAGCAAACAAGACTCAGAAAGAATTCCAGAAAACCCCCTGAGAATGTTTGATTCTGACAGGGAAGAGGAGGACTGCCTCTAAGGTTCTCTGAACTCCTACACGCTACTACTATTTCTACAGCTAGCGTTCACATGTGGGCTTTCAGAGGATAGGACGCGGGTACATGCATTCAGGCCTTCTGCAGGCTGCGTGTACCTCTATGTGTCCCGAAAAATATAGTCAAGCAAAAGTCAGGGAAAGATGGTATGGAAAACCAGACTCCCTGCTAGCTTAGACCTTACAGAAAAAGAAAATATAGGCAAAGAAAAAACAGAAAACCTAGTCTTTAAACTACCCAAAAACTTAAATAAATCCAGGAACCCTAAAGAGTATTCTCCCCAGTATGGTCACCAATTCTGTTGTTTGGAAAAACACCCTACGGACTAGCAAAATAGAGTTCAGACTTTGCATGCATATTTGACCGAATAGAAACTACTTTTTTTTTACCTACATCCCAAGATTTAAATCCTCTTTTCTCAGTAAATGCATGGAAAGGACCACCTACCTTATTACCGGTGTTCGATGTCGATCCTCCGTTGTTCTTGATTCCTTGTTCGCAATGCTCATTCCAAAGATGACCTGCACTCAAGACAAACAACAACTATGCATGCATGCTACTTCTATACTCAAGGGTTAGAAATCAAGCATAAAATAATCAAATCATAGACAGTTCATGAATTGGGATGTGAAAAGCATTCTCTTTATTACTTAAAGTGAGTCAACTTACAAAAGTTGAGACCGGCCACCACTCCTTGAACCTGATCCTGGGCTCCTCTTCTTCTGTCCTTCAACTGCTTTGTGTTAAATCTCCTTTGGCATGAGGAAAGCCTAAAGGGTTGGGACAATGGAATACGTAAATGGACATAGTTTCTTTGCTATATTTTTTCCTCCTCCAAATGGTACCCCTACACCTTCTTTTATAGGCTAGAAGGAGCTAGGGTTTTGGACGAACCCTCAGCCATGCATGGCCAAGAGTTTCAGTTAACTCACCCATAGCTTTTTGTTCTGTTGGCAACTTTCCTTTTTTCATGCTTTTGTAGGTACACAAAGGTTGTTGTGAGTCAGCCATCATGTACACACGTGAAGTAATGGGTTAGGGCGCGTGGGCCTTTACATAAGAGGATTTTCAAAGACTTGTTCAGCAGAGTTTTGGCAAAGAAGGGATATGGGTTGGCCTGATGCTAGGTAAGCATGTGTGGTGCAATTTAGGGTTATAAAAATATCGAAAGAAAGTTTTCTAGAAGATGACTAAGGATCTCAAACATATTCGATATCGACGAAGCTCCATGGAAAATGCGATCAACAGAATCCCAAGATAAGTCCTCTATATGCATTCCTCTGCTACGATTGGTTAGACTTTGGAGGGGTCATCTCCGCTACCTTTTCGCACGTCACCTTGTGTTTAGCAGCTGTTTTAGAGGGGGGTCCTAGATAGTTTCCACGTTACTGGACTTTTTCACTCCCTAGCATAGACTCCTATGTTTTTTTTATAGTCTTGAAGAGTTTCCTCTCCAACCTAAATCAAGGCTCTAGCCTAATCTAGTTAGTGGACCCTACAAACACAAAGTATGATTAATTTTAATTAAGAGTTAATTTTAAGTGATTTATCTTAAGTCAAAGGAACGAAAATGAAATTGATGGTTTTTGTTAAGAGACGAAAGAGAAGAACAAATGTTGGAAGCAAAATTACTTTTTTTTTCAACAAACAAAGATTTGCAAATTGAACACTCTTTAACTAACTTTTATTTCTAATATCATTTAAAAGAAAAAACTCAAAACTGAATTTCACTCGACTACGGGCTACTTAAAGTCCTAAGTATTTAGTAAAGAACTTAAGAAATCACTCTTCTTCCTGAAAAAACAACTGACCTAACTACTTAACCAAACAAGAAACTGAAAACCTTTTATTTTTATGCTCCAAAATAAGAAACTTGAAAATGGATTCTTTTATTTTCTTCTAAAGCAAGTAAAAAGGGAAACGTGAAGACAATACTAGATCAAAATCCAACTTATGGTCTATTGCAGCTCGCAGAGAGTTACTGACAATACTAAACACGTTAATCAGAAAAAACTCACAAAACTTATCTCCAACCCTAATCAGGAAAACAACAAATCTTAATAAAGAAAAAATCTAACTGCTATTAGACCTAGGCCAAAGACTGTACAAAACAGAGACTAGGGCTAAATCAAGAAAACCCCTAAGAAAAATGGCTTCATAGGGAAGAGGATGGTTGCCTCTTATTTAAAAATATTTTTCCTGACACAGGCATGCAACTGATACTTCAATAGCCTGCATATGTATGTGGGTTGTCCAAAGATAGGGCACTTATGTGCATAGGCTGTCCAAAGATAGGGCACGTATGTACGTGTGCAAACCCACTGCAGGCCGCATACACCTCTGTGACTTCTCTAAAAAGAAAAAATTAATAGTCAAGCATAGGCAGTGAATACTGGTATGGAAGACCAGAATCCCTTACAGACAATGAAACTTACTGAAACTCAAAAAACAGTAAATAAACCAATTAAAAATACCCAAAAATAGAAATCCCCTAAGAATCCTAGAGGCTCCCCAGTATGGTCGCCAATTCTACTAAGGTGGGAAAACCCCCCTACGGACTACACTAGGGTTCTAAAGTGAAGGAAGAGATAACCATCTAAAGTCTCCTACTTTTAACCATTATCCCGACAACACCCCACATTCATATATAAAGTACAAAGTAGAGGGATACGATAGTCTTACCTTGAAATCTGCGTCCGGTGTTGATCCCAATGCGTTCGGTCGCTTCCCGACTGCAAATCTCCTCCTAAGGTTGAATTTCATTAACCAAAACATAAATAAGAAACTACGAACAAACATTATATATATGGATTAATGGGTTAGATGCCATAACAAAATGTAAATCATACAAAGAGATAAAACACATCATATGGCGGGATGACAAAAGTACTTCTTTATATTAATCTCATAATGTCACTTACAAAATGAGATCGATGACTGCTCCTTGAACTCGGTCCTAGCCTCCTCTTCACCAAGCTCCAACTGCTTCCATGTATCCTTCTTATCTCACACTTCTCTCTATAGAATAGGCATAGGTTTATGGATGAGGAAAAATGGAAAGAATGGGGAATTCTAGCTCAAACTCACAATGTGGCTGCAAATTCTTGGGGCAAGGGAGGATTAGGAAATGGGTAGAGTTTCACTACGTTCATGCTTCTCCCTAGAATGGGACCTCAACACCTTCTTTATATGCCAAAAAGATAGTTATTCGGTTGGGTGATGGGCTATGGGCAGTCAATTGGTTAGGAAACTACCCAAAAGCCCATATTCCCTTGCAACTCTTTTTTTTTTCAACTTTTGTGGGAATACATAGGTTGTAATGGTGCAGCTAGCATATGTATGCATGCAGTAATGGTGCAGCTAGCGTACATACGTAGGCAGTTGTGGTGCAGAGCGCGTACATCTTCAAAAAAATGGTTTTTAAGAAGAGTTATTCAGTATTGGCTTGGAAAAAATAGTAAGTAAGATGGCCTGCTGCCAGGTATGCATTTCTGGTGAAAATTAGGGTTATAACAATACTACAGTGATGAAATGCCCAAATTATTAACAGGAATTTAGATGTAGTAATTTTGCAACCTGAATGCATAAGACACAATTGTGTGACGATAGATCTTGTTTGTTATGTTCTTGTTTCCATCCCAAGGGTTAGGGTATTCAAGGGTTCTATAGAAAAGGTCTTTCCCTATGTTATATCTATTTGATATATGTGTGGGGTCCAACAATAGTACTTGGCCCAATATATCAAGTGTAACGTACCCAACCACCAACAGGTCGGACAATGTCACTCCTCGGAATGTCTCTGTGATACCATTTTGTGGCAGCCCCGACCACCCAGGTCGGGCCATGTAACACCACAAACAGACTGCTAATCACTGATTGTAGGTTAATTTTCATCCCGGAGTACATATATATTACATGCATTTCTAATGAAATAAAATTCAATAAAATATACTACTACTATACTAACTCATGTGAAATTGACTGTAAATCATACATGCAATGAAACCACATGATAACATTGTAATAATCAAAGACATGCAAAAAAGACATCATTAAACACATAATTGATACTTATATTTGGATTGTGAATACCACCAACTGCGTGTAGACCTTCCACGAACCTCCCAGCCTTAGGCCACACTACTCATCACTCTCAGTAGTGGGTCACCCCCGAGCTGGGACTAAACTCCACCGGGAAAAGGATTCCTAGGCTTGGCAAGGCTAACAGGAATGTCACATAGTTCAACAGGAATTATTTTCTCAGGAGCCACTTATGCCCACTTCTCATAGACTCTCATTCCCCACATGCATGTCCCACCCGAGGAGTATACACCTTCACTCTCACACAGTTCATCGACTTCTCCACCTCCCTTCTGGGGCTTCATCAATAGGATGGAAAGGAACTCTCAGAACTCTGTAGTTGTTACTGGACTCCCTCTAGGAGAATTCATTTCCTTATCACACTCTCTCACCTGGAGAGAGTTTCTCATAGGCCTGACAACTTTCCTCTTCAATCTACAAGACTAACAACCCACCTTTGCAAACCACAGGCCTGACAACATGTTTATTCTATACAGGTCCTAAGACAAATGGGTACAACAGAACTCAGGTAAGGAAGACTACAACTCAACAAAATACCAGTGCGTGCAAGTTACAGAGGTTCACGATGGTCACTGGTTCAACAATGGTGGAAATGGTCGGCTATGTGGTTGCTTAGTGCATGAGTGAACTTGTCAGGATAAAGGTGGTTGGCTGGTAAAAGAATGGCAAGAATGGTGAGAGTGTGAGAGCCTACTATGTGTCCTTGAGCCTTCGTGAGTTCCCCTCCCCCAAACAACTAATTCCCACTTAAAAATTCATGTTCCTAAGTTGACACATCTCTCTCATGAAGCATGTTCCTTTCCATTTGGAAGTCATTCCCTCTTCCCAAAGGAACTTATGATGTAATCATATCCTTCTATCAACATTTAGAATAATAATAAATTATTCTTGGACTTAAGATCTTAATCTTAGTCCCTATTTCCATCCTCTCAACCCCCTCTCCCTTACCCAGCCTAGTGGGGCTTAGTCCCCTATACTCTTTCTTCGTGGTCGGTCTACACGTAACAATGTTCTTATATTAATAATACAAATATTTACATGTACAAAACATGCTCCTAGCCTTCAACACCTAGGCTCTCCGGCCTAATAAACACATAATCCTATAAACTTATAATTACTTGGCTCACCAGCCTAGAAAACATGTTACAATTCATAAATAAAAATGGGGCTCATCATTGGGAATATTACAATACCCTCCCCTTATTTTTGCATTGTCCTCATTGCAACTTATTTACACAACATCAACAAGATTTTCAAAATCTTCAAAAATATGCGGGTATTCTACCCGCATAGCATCCTCATGCTCCCATGTTGCATCCTTAGGACCATACCAGGTCCACTGGACCTTTACAAGCCCAATGGATTGATTCTTGAGCTTCTTTCTCTTCTGTTCCAATATGTGCACCAAATGCACTTGCAAGGCACCTTCTTTCTCCACCTGAATCACATTCTAATCAATCACATGATTAGGATCAGGTATATACTTCTTGAGCAATGAAACATGAAATACATTATGAACAGTCATGGATGCAGACAATGCAAGCATATAAGAAACTGGTCCATTCCTTTCTAGGATTTCAAATGGTCCACAACATTTGGCTACCAACTTGGAACAGTTTCCCAGCTTCAGGGAACTTTTGTTGGCTTTTACTTTCAAGAAAACATGATCACCCACTTTAAAATACCTGTAGGTTCTGTTCTTATCAACATAACTTTTCTTCTTGTCTTGGGAAGCCTTCAAATTCTACTTAATCTTCAACATTTTCTCTTCCATTTCCTTGAGAAACTATGGCCCAATTATTTATCTATCAACTGGATTGTCCCAGCTTATTGGTGTGTTGAACTTTCTACCATAAAGTGCTTTAAACGGGCTCATCCTCAGTGATGCTTGATACCCATTGTTGTAATAAAATTATACCAAGTGTAGATAATCCTCCCATTTAGATGGTTTGTCCATCAAATACATCCTTAGCATGTCTTCTATCACTTGGTTCACCCTTTATGTTTGCACATCAGAATTAGGATGATAGGTTGTGTTGAAGTTTAGGCTCATTCTGAACCCCTTGAATAACCCTCTCCAAAACTTTGAGGTAAATTTTGGGTCTCTGTTAGACACAATTTTCTTGGGTATGCCATGAAATCGTGCTACTTCCCTCATATAGATATCATCAACATTAGTTTCCTTGTGAGTAGTTTTCAATGGAATAAAATGGGCAACTTTAGTAATCTTATCCACCACCACCATGATGGATTCAGGTTGCTTGTTTTTTCTGGGTAGTCCTGTGATGAAATCCATTATCACCACTTCCCACTTCCACTCAGGAATGGGTAATGGCTATAGTAATACAACTGGGTGTCTATGCTCAGCCTTGACCCTTTGACATTCTAAGCATTTAGCTATGTATTCAACAATCTCCTTCTTCATGTCTAGCCAATAATATTGGCTCTTGACTTTTGAAATTGTTTTCTGATATCCTGGTTGTCTTGCATAAGGCACATTATGCATCTCTTTTAAAATCACACTCCTCAATTCCATAGAATTGGGTACATAGAATCTCTTTATGTACTGAAGGATTCCATCAATTCCTAATTCATAATCCTCAACCTTCTGTTGTATTTTACCTTGCTGTAATTTTGTTACCAATTCCATGTATTGCAAATATGAATTTGTAGCTTCATAAATTTTGCCTTTAATATCCGTCTGATACATGCTAATGGTTGTATCATGCAGTTCATGCACTCTCTTTCTGAGTGCGCCAACCACTTTGTTCTCCTTTCCTTTGATGTGCTTGATATCAAAGTCATACTCATAGAGGAATTCCAACCATCTACTCTACCTAGAATCCAAGGTAGGTTGATCAAACAAATACTTCAAACCATTATGGTCTATTCTCAACTCAAACCTCTTTCCCACAAGGTAGTGCCTCCACTTCTTCAAGGCATGCACTATTTCTTCCAACTCCAAATCATGAGTGGCATAGAGCCTTTCATGCTCTTTCAACTTCCTTGATTCATAACATACAACAAACCCATTTTGACTGAGGACTCCACCCAGTCCTTATTTACATGCATTTGTGCATACAATGAAGTCTTTATTTGGAAATTCAATCCTCAGAGTTGGAGCACTGGTTAACAATTGCTTCAATTTTTGGAAGCTTCTTTCACATTCTTTTTTGCATTGAAATTTCTTCCCCTTCCTTTGTAAGGAAGTGATGGGGTGAGCTATTCTTGAAAACCCTGCATTGAACCTTCTGTAATAGCTAGCTAGATCCATGAAGGATCTAACTTCTATCACATTCTTTGGAGATTACCATTCTCTAATGGATTCTATCTTTTCAGGGTCCACTTCTATCCCATCCTCATATATGATATGCCCAAAATAGTGAATTTTGTTTTGATAAAATGAGCATTTTCTCAAATTGGCATACAGTTGATGCTCCCTTAGCACTTGTAGCACCATCCTCAAATTATGCTCATGCTCTTCTTCCGACTTGGAATATACAAGAATGTCATCCAGAAAACAATGACCAATGTGTCTAAAAATTCCCAGAAAACACCATTCATTAAGAACATAAAAAAAGTTGGTGCATTTGACAACCCAAATGACACCACTGTGAACTCATAATGACCATAACTTGTCTTGAAGGTAGTCTTGATGATATCTTCCTCTTTAATCCTTACTTGATGATATCCTGACCTGAGATCTATATTTGAAATTATCTTTTCATCCTTCAATTGATCAAAGAGATCATCAATCCTTGGCAGAGGATAATTGTTCTTTATAGTTACTTTATTCAACTGTCTGAAATCGATGCACAATCTCAATGTCCCATCTTTCTTCTTCACAAACAAGACTGGGGAACCCCAATGTGACACACTTGAGCGTATATACCCCTTCTTCAGAAGTTATTCAAGATTCATCTGCAGTTCTTTCAACTTTGTTGTACTCATTCTATAGGGAGTCTTTGACATCAGAGCTGCTCCAGGCATCAGATTTATAGAGAAATCAATATCTCTTTTAGGGGGTAGTCCTAGAATCTTCTCAAACACATCCCCAAACTCCTTTAATACTATATGATCTTCAATATTTGACACCTTACCTTTAGGTGCTTCTTCCATATGAGATGAAAATATCTAGAAGCCCTTCCTGTAACACTTCTTCAGCTGTATTGTTGAGATTTCTCTGACAATAGCTTCCCTGGGAATTCCTTGGACTGCTCTCTGATTTCCTTCCTCATCTAGACAAGTAAATTCCTTGTTATGACAGTATGGTATGGCATGGTGTTGTTCCAACCAATCTATACCAATCAGGAAGTCATATGATCCCAAAGGAAAGATTTTCAAATCTGCCTTGGCACTCATTCCATTCATGCCCACTGAACATGATTTAACCAACTCAACAACCTTTCTCTTGGCTCTTGTAGCTAGCTACACCAACCAAGATTTCACATGCTTTATTCTTGGCAATTGCAACCTTTCCACTACTTTGGGATCTATATAACTATGACTATCCCCTGAATCAATTAAAATAGTAAAGTCATGGTTATTGATCATACATTCAACTTCAATCATGTGTGATTGAAACTCAACTTGATTTTTCTCCAAGGATGCATAGATCCTTGGTATTCTACTGCCCATGTCCTCCATTGTTTCTGATTGCTGAAAATTGTGGACAAATCTCACTTTGTCACTTATGGGAGGGAAATGTCTATAATTTTGATCCCCTTTACAACCCCAACATTTCATAGGTGGTTGTCTTGGCCTTTATCCACCTACTTTATCCATCCTGGGCTCTCTAAACATTGGTTGTCTTTGAGGATTATTCCTGAAAAAGGGTGGATTGTTCCCCTTCTACCTATGTTCCCTCTTAAACTTCTTCTTGTCTTCCCAAGATCTTTGGAACGTAGGCTTTCCTTTATGATGATCATATAAGAATTTCTCTCTCCTTATGGTTTCTTCCATAGTTTTAGGATCATCATATTGGATCTTGTCACTAAGGAAAGCTAGCAGTCCACTCAAATATATTTGTATTTTGACACTCTCATATTCGATGAAAGGGGCATACTTCAACAACTCTAGGAATCTTCTTTCATATTCATCTATATTCATGCTGCCCAATTTGAGTTCAAAGAACTCTTTCATATTTTTGTCATAGTATCTCTTAGTTATTTATTTCTTTTCAAAGTGTTTCTTGAATTCCCTCCAGGTAACATTCTTCTCTTTGATATGTTGTACTTTCACAAGATGGTCCCACCACATGGATGCCTTTCCTTTTAGTTGATACATTACAATTCTTCCTTCTGCATGAGAGGAGTAATTATGTAGTTGGAAATATTTCCTCATGCCAAGAAGCCATGTCTCATCATCTTCCTCCTTCTGGTACTCTCCATCAAACGTAGGAGGCTTAATCTTGTTCATTTCACCCTTCATTTCATCCACTCCAGATCTCCTATGCTTTCTGGTAGGATATGTGCTTGAACTTTTGTGTCCCCTCCTCTTGGAGTTCCTTTGGGAGTGATGATGGTGTCTACCAACACTCCTTGATTTTATCTTCTCATCAGGGGACCTGTGACTTCCTAATTTACTAGAGTCACTCTCCTTATCCAATTTATTTTCTATTCTTTCCAAGATCCGTATCAACTTTATGTTGAATTCTCCCTATTGTTCCCTAGATTTCATGAGCTTTGTTTTATCTACTTGGTGATTCTAGACATCTTTCTACAAGTTTTCAATGATTTTCATCATGTTTCCTTCCTTATCTATCTCTTATTCATTCCCTTTGGAGTTCGATCCTTCAACTCCTATATGGGCATCCATTCCTCTAAATTCATTTTCCAAACTATAAGCACCCTGTGCCTTCCCCATTTCTCTACACTATGAGGCAATTCGGTTCGGTTATGACAATCATTAACTTTGCAAAATGTGCAGTCAACCGATTTTTGTTAGGTTATCAAAATTTAATAATTTTCTAGAATAAACCAATATGATTCAACAAAACAATATCAGATTCCATTTTCTGTAGGTCTTGGTCAGTCAAGAACCCCTTGGGCTTCAATCTCTAAGCTCAGTTATGTTCTGCAAAAAATTTCGGGTGCTAGCCCCTTTTATTCAACCCTTGGTTTGCATGTGACCACATTGGCGACCCAACACTTATGATTTGGGATCTTATCTAGAGCTATGAAACTTTGGTCTCTGACCTTCAGAGGTTTCCCTTTCTTCGTATGTCCCAACATCACAAAACAACGAATTGTAGAATGCGCAAACAACGACGGATCTATGGTCCACCTTCCTTCATGCATGTTCTAGCTCGACCAAGTTTTGAGGAAACATTGGTCAAGTTTTACAACTTTTGTACTTCGACGGGCTGGTCAAAGATGGAGCACCCATGCGTCACTGAGATTGTGGGATCTCACTATTTTCTGGACCCAACAAGGGGTTCACTAGGGTTTTGGGTATTAGGTTTTTGAGGATGTCGGCCCATGGGTTTACCCATGTTTAGGCCTTTTTGTAAGGGATGTAAAAGTATAAATAAAAAGGAATTTAATGTAGAAGAGGGATTAGGATTAGAAGAAGAAGTGTGAGTAGCTAATTGAAAGAGGAAATTAGTTCCGAGTTTCTTTATGCAACAGACTATGTATGTAAGGATTTGTGCATAATAGAGGAGTTGGATCTATTCCTTGACCTAATTTTGGGAAGGTGGATCTGGTTCTTAGTTCACAGATCACATTTCCAGTGCGAAGCTTGGTTTTGTGGCTTAGTGCACAGGAGCAAATGGATGTAAGAGATTGAAGACTAATAAAGAATAAGAAGTCATTGGTGGACGTATCCCCACACTGGGGTGAACCACATAAATCTTGTGTTGATGGTTTTCTTTGTGCTATAATGTTTATGCGGTGAATATGCTTAGTGCATTGAATGTTATGAATGATAGATATATCTATGAATGTTTAATGCTTTGTGTTGGAGTTGCCTTCTTCTAAATAAGTGAGATGTTATATTTAAGCCCATAAAGCTAGTTTTGGGAGTTTGCTTATTTTGTGACGTTTCCCACTGTCCTTAGTATCCCGACATGTGAAGTGGCGAAAACAGTTTTAAAGTTTACCCGGGTTAGTGTCATGAGTGTGTCACTTTAAACCTTAGTTAATCATTGTCGGGATTTTGTGACTCGATGATCGCTCTCCCAAAAAGAAATACCTTTGTAGATCTAAGTCATGAAGTCACAATATTCATTAATTAAGCGTGGATTAATTAAGAGCTTAAGTCAGATCACGAATAATTAACTAAATAACATCATTGTGATTTTGGGTTTTGGGGGCTCAAAGGCTAGGAGTGAAATATTTCTATACATCGAACGCCGAAAAGGGGGGATTAAAAACTAAAACACACTTAATTAAAGGAGATAAACTGGATTAATTGATGCATTAAGAAACCTTTAACACGCATCGTCTATAGAGTAATTTTTAAATGTTTTTGTGTTTGTTCATGTTATGACTCGTCAAACATTTATGGCATTTATTTGAACTGCGGCGAGGTGACAGATAGTAGGATCTCGTTTTTACTTCTAAATCTTTCTAGTAAGCAATTTGAATATTCTGTTCACAAGGAAACTCGGGGTTTAAATGACCAAGATAGAGAGTTTTTCCTTCATTATTTCAGTTCTCATTTCTATTTGCGTACAGAGCCATTTTACCAGGTTAACCGTTGTTTGTGATTTTCAAATCTTTTCGACAGGTGGTCCAGTTACAGGTTTCACTATCATGGCTCCATGAAAAACTCCCAAGTCAGCTGCCGAGAATTCAGGTCAGGGTTCAGACATTGTTTCTGATACCTCGCCCCGAAGTATTAATTCTATCAAGACATGGTCATATGTTTCCAACATCCTACAATCCAAGTCGATAAACTGTTCGGATGATTCTAGCAACAACGAGAAGGATGATTTATCCACCAAATACAAAATCGTCTCTCAAGAAGAGATGCACAAAATAGCGGCGAGGCCCCAGCTTCTTCCCTATTGTGATATGATCAGGTGGGCGCTGGACCATGTGGACATCCCAACCAGGACGATTATCAACGAATAGAAGGTGATGATTGGTACCTTCAGGCCAGAACATTTGCAGGCAATGTATAAACTGTCACCCATGCCGAACCTTACTCACAATTCCAAATTCCTAGAAGGTTTCAAGAAGAAACAGTGCAAGCAGTATGCAAAATGTTTATTCGATATGATCAAAGATTGGGTCTCATAGCCTACAAAATTCAGGGCTGACACCAACGGGATCTATTCAATATCTTCCTTGGAGCCATAGTTCAAGTACATAACAATGATGACTTGCAAGTTGTATGGGAAGGAAGACACCACCCATTTTTTCCTCCCATGGGTGCCACTCATTCATGCAGTCATTGAGGGTTTCTCCTTCCACCGGGCCAAACTGTTGTCCGATAGTCTGACCAGTCGAATTACTGAATATCGAGCACAGAGGGTGAGTAAGAAAGCAGCTTCGTTCTTTATGTCTGCTTACATCATGGATGCCATCTACTTCATGACACCCTTCCCACTAATGAATTGGAGTTGGGCTCCATCTAATACAGAACCTATTCATGTCTACCACTTGAAGCTTTGGGAGGATAAGGCCAAAGAATTCATCTACGATATCTTCAACTGGGTAATGGTGCCATTGTATGTCGCCATATTTGGCCAACCCCCTCCCAGGATTTCAGATAGCATCGCGACCAACCTAAGAAGTGTGGCAGATTGGTATTTAGAGGCAGAAGTTTTGTATATCAGGGCTTTTGGCACCTCTGTCCCTCCATATGCTCTCCCGCTATTCTTTCCAGATAAGCTATTGTGTCGTGAGACCGCCAGACAAACTGTGCTTGGTGGAATAAGAAAAGATCTCAAAGGAGTATCAAAAAAGGTATGGCCACCCTTCCCTATTCATATTGTTGTGTATTCCTTGTTAGATTTTGGCCATGCCAAAGCTGAGGCTACGACTTTAGAAGAAATGAGGATGGTGGATATTGAGTTCAAGAAGAATGACCCTAGCAAGGTTGTGAGCAATCACCTGGTGAGTTGCAGCCTAAAGAGATATGAACACGAGGATTCCCCTCATGATGAAATATTCTAGGGCATGAGTTCCATCTCTGAAGTCCTAAGTCAGATCCAATCCCTACAACCCAGAAATATGGACAAATTTTTGAAATTCCAGGAGAACCGATGGAGTTGTCTCCCCTCGATTTTATAGGGTGAAGCCCCAAAGCTTCCAGTTAGAAAGTAGATGAAGGCCAAAAGGTGCAAAGGACTCAAGTCCTAGTGGAGAGAAGAACCAAGGGAAAACACTGGAGGCTGGAACCTCAAAGAAAGGAGCCGAAGTCCCCAACAAGAAAGAAGGAAACCCTGAAAAGGGTACGCCAGGCAAGCAGGCCCAAGGCCAAGAAGAGATACCCTCGTAGGGATCGGGTGACTCACTGTCACTCACGTCAAACAAGCCAGTCACAGAGGTCACCCCGAAACAACCATCCAAGGAAATCGGCAGTCTGATTGCTATTATCACACCCTTACAGTTCACAAAGGGGAATCCCGAAGTGGGGTGGATTTTCAATGAAGGACTGACACCCATTTCTGTAGAGGAGATGCCTCCTAACGAATTTTTCTTTGACAAAAAAAAAGGCCATGGTGAGGCAAGAATTATATCAAAAAGAGGGCGTAATGGCTAAAAAATTTAAAATCATGAAAGATGGGAAGGCCGCAAAAAAGGAACAATTCATAGAGGAGATAGTCGGGACACTAGGGGATTATGCTATAGCCAATCAATACTTAGTTGGGACTTTGAAGGCCCAGTTGAAATGAAAGAACCTCCTAATCAGTAAATTGGAAGCTAAAGTGGCTACTACTAAAGTGAATGTCAGGGACGAGGTGAGAAAGAGCCTTGAGGAAGCTCGAATAGCTGACCTGCACGAGATATAGAAGCTCAGGTCCGACCTCGAGCAAGTGTGCCAGTCGACGCAAATTAGCCAACCATAGGTAAGCCAGTAGGGGCAAAAAATTATGGATTTGCAATCAAAATTGGATGTGACCGAGAACCAGGTTTTAGACATAAAAATGTTCAGATCCTAGGCCACCAAAATCCGAAATAAGGTATTAACGGCTCAACAAAACCTACCTATAAAAATAGGAACCATTCAAAACCATTTCTAGATCATAGATCAAGTATTAGAAAATATTTCTTTGAGAGAAAGAGAATTCGGGGAAGCACAGGTCGCTTTCCAAGATGTTGTTATAGCTACGACGAAGATAGAGATGGTCGACAGCTCCAAATTATCCATCGTAGAACAAACCAGAGGAAATATCCTGTTGAATGTCTGGGAGCAGAATATATCACAAAGAAAAGGGAGAGCTAATGAAGTGAAGAATTCTTGTGAGGAAACATTCTCTTTGATAAGTAAAATTTTTCTATACCTTGATAAGGAAAGTAGTGCTGGGACGCCGGGAAAAATAAATATAGCTAAACATCTAATGGACATCAAAGAAAACATGGAGAAGGAACAAGTGGAGATATCCCAGATAAGCCAGGTCGATATGGCGCAAGTGGACAAATGGCTAGTACAACCAAGTTTACAATTATGCTCCATCATCATGGAGGACTGATAAGTAGGAAAAATTTTTCCATAGCTGGCGAAGAGTTGTTACAACTTTCAAGCAAGCAACCAAGCAAAGCCTTCCAGGTTGATAGCCCATTTGGTGGAGAGGTGTGTCATTTTCATTGAGCAGGCGAAGGGGCAAGTTTCTGGTGCTAAATAATGACATATGTCAACCTATTCTATTTCTAGAGCTTGAAGGGTAGGGAAAGGAGGGTGCTCCACCCTTACTAGGGAAGGAAAAGAGGAGGAGATGAAACGCTCCAATTTTCCATTTGTAACTGACAATTTTCCAGAAGGATCGGAATTCTAGAGGTTCATAAGTTTGTTTAAATAAAAGAAAGATTGTCATAGAAAAGTCTTTTTTCCATGAGTATATTGTAATAGAGAAAGTTCTTTTAAGCCAGTATTAATACAAAGCGAATTGAAGACTCCATATTTCGTCAAGATTGAGTTATGTGTTTTTCCTCTGTATTTCATGCTTCATGTCATTTTTACATATATGTCTTTGATGAATGTTTTAGCTGCAATTTAGTATAACTTCTACTGTGGTGATCAGGTTCTAGGTATCAAGTTATTTACAGTTTTTCCTCTGTATCAACTACTAGAGGGTACAAGACTTGTGAATTATTTAGATCTCTACATTATATGCTTTCATCAAGGTATTGCTATCTTTTCTTCTTCTGCCACAACGTGGGATTCCTTTAAAATTGATTCCCCACATTGTTGACAACTCTATGTTTTCGCACTCGGTTTCAAGATTTTAAACTCAGTTACGGAAAAAGACCTTCATTTTCATTAAACCCTTCAATTGGCTTCACTGAATTTTCCCTGTATAATCTAAAGTTGAGATAAGCACTTTAAAGAATATACCTTCTTTTAAAGCTCTATTCTTCCCATGACTGTACCCATCATAAGACAACCCAACATCGGACCCAGTCTATCGGATCAAACCAACATCACTTTAAATATTTTCCATACCATACTCAAGACGGCCACCACCCGGACATAGCTCGAACGTTCATGGGCCACCATCGAGCGGGATATCAACATTCAAGAATATTTGTAAGCTAAAAAATAAAACTCAGAGATCGTCCATAGCTTAATCCCCCCAAGTTGTTTCTTCCCCTTCCTTTTCTTTCATTCTTTTTAGATTCTTAGACTCTACACTTTATATCCCTAAGTGTAGACTCGGGAACAACATATTTCTGGTGCTGCTGCTGGGGATGGAGAATCGTAGTCACTTTCCCCTAAGAAAATGACATTTCCAAGTTTCATTTTTTGATAGTGAACAAAGAGCGATCACCTTGTTAAGTCTAAACCTTCATCATTCACTTGGAAAATCCACTCTTAAAGTAAGATGCCATCCTTTCGGAAGAACACTAGACAAAACCCAGATGCCAAACAGACAGCGCCAATTGCTGACCCTAAAAAAATACTAAGACCAAGGGGTCTTTTTAAACAAAATGTGGTTTCATATCAACCCAAGTCTAATCAGTATCAATATAAGACCTCTTTCAAACCTTCATCCTTGCGAGAAATTCCTCTCAGGAAAATATCGGACAGTGCCATCAAAATCGAGATCTCTCAAACTACCTCTTACGTTATGAGGGGTGACACACCTGCCTCAAAGCTCATCCCTATCGATATCCCATCAAATATCAATATAAACCCCTCCGTCACTGAATACCTGGAAGAATTTTTCACGTACACAGATTCGACATCGATGGGTTCTTCCATTTACATATACTACAATTCGGAGGAGCCGAGTCCACGTATACCTTCTTCTCCTTTTTCATCTTTCGCCTCCCCTGGTAAAACATTTCCTGATTTATCGTTTTTCCACCCTGAGGAAGCTAGAGAGTCACTTTACATCTTCGCCAACCCTCTTTATAATGCACCTATTTCCTCTCCTAGGTTATCCATGGCCACCGCCAGAGGAGGATCAGGGGGAATAGGAGGTCAAGGCCAGCAACCGCCTCCCAGGGTTTTCACCAAAGTAGCCACTAGATACACCCCCTTGGTCCTTCCTGTACATCTCCATGATTTACCTGAAAAATATATGAAAAACTTACCCAAGTTCACAGGAGAAGGGGATCTAACTGCAGCCGAACATATCAATTTTTTTTATCAATTTGTTGATATTATAGGTCTCGAGCATGAGGACGTGTATTCCCGATTGTTTGTCCAAACCTTCGAAGGATGGGTAATAACTAGGTTTCAGAGCCTGCCCCCAGGTTCAATCATATCCTACGATGTGCTAGAAGACCTCTTTCTCAAACAATGGGGCGAAAGAAAGGATCATTTATACTATTTGACTGAGTTTGGGTCTTTAAAGAAAAAGGGATCTGAAACTGTTATGGAATTTATCCAAAGCTTTAACAAGTTGTATAATAAGATCCCTATTGAAGTTAAACCATCTCAACCCGCCGACAAAGTAACTTTCGCAGGAGATTTTGAACCCAATTTCTCTCTACTATTAAAAGAAAGGAGAGGGGCTGACCTAACCCGAATGCAGGATGATGTTGTGGAAATTGAGTCAAACATGATGGCTTCGGGTAAATTAAAAATAAAAATTGAGACAGGAAATAGGGAAACTAGATGTCTCAGAGAACAAGCAGGTCCCTCTGGATCTAGAAGATCCTCAGATGACAAAATGGATGACATGGCTAGGATAATAAAAGAACTATCAAAAAAAATATCGAGAATGGAGCTAGATCAATCCAAAGTTGATCAATTCATTAAGAGAGATTTCAGAAGAAATCCCAATCCTCAGTTCCAACCAAGACAAATTAAAAATGAAGACCAAAAGATCCAAGCACCTCTGAAAAATGAAAATTTTATAGGGGGAAATGATATGCAAGAGTTCGAAGACTTGGAAGAGGACATAAACAACTTAGGCGATGACTTTGTACAACCTCATTTGACCAAAGAAGATAATGAGAAGTCCCCGAACATGGAACAATCATCGATCGAAGCCAAAAACAATGTTGATGACATCGCTTATCAAGGAATGGCTGACACCATAATGGTCGAACTCTAGCACAAGTATAATCTGTGGCCCAGAAAAAAACCTGTGTCGACTGCGCAACCCAAGAAATTTTTTTCTAGGGGCGAAATATACGAGCTCATCTAGAAAAAGACCGAGATGAGAAATAACATAGGGGTAGATTCGAAGAATACCAATGTAAAAGGGGCCGAAGCCAAAGCGAGAAAAAATAAGGCAGCTAAAACGCAGACACCTGAAACAAGAAACACTAAAATTAAAACAGTGCTAGTAAATAAAATGGATAGGAAGGAGTCTGAGGTTTCGGCCAAGGAAACAGATAAAACCACGGGAGTTTTCTGCCTAGAAAGTGAGATAAAAAAGATAAATATACCCATACCTTTGGTCGAGTTGGCAAAGAATCTTGTGTACTAAAAACAAATAACCAAGGTGATAAATTTTTTAGATCTGGAAAGTCACTCCGATGTAATAAATCTAGAAGATGACAAGCCTAATATCACTTTTGGTTCACATTTTGAAGGCGCCAGAGATACTGTCACCCCTTTCTATATTACCCTGAAAGTGCACAATTGATTGTTGCATAATTGCATGCTGGACTCTGGGGCCTCTCATAACGTAATGCCCAAATCTATTATGGATATACTAGGCCTTGAAATCACCAGACCCTATGGAGATATTTTCTTGTTTGATTCAAGGAGAGTTAAGTGCATGGCCATGTTCAAATATCTAGTAGTCACCCTCCCCCAGATTCTGGCGAAAAACATCCTAATGGACGTAGTTGTCACCGATATACCCTCAAAGTATGGTTTACTGTTATCTAGATCTTGGGGAGCCAAGCTTAGGGGATCCCTTTAGCTAGATATGACCTATGCCACAGTCCCTATTTTTGGTGGACAGTTCACATGGTTATACAGAGAAACACATTTGGCATATACGGTAAGTGATCCACATAATCCTAACGATTACCCAATTTACATCGCCGATCAAGACCTAGGAAATTGTATTCTGTCCTTTGACGATACTGAAGAAAGTTGTGCAGAAGAAGGTGACATCGATGAAATCGGAACCGAAAAGACAGCTAAAAATATGCACAGCACTAGAACTTGGAAAATGTTCTTTGATGGAGCTTCGTCGTGTGAAGGATCAGGCGCAGGAGTGCTTTTTGTAGCACCTAAAATTGAATTCGGCATCCCTTTCTCATATAGGATACAATGGGACATAGACTACACAAACAATGTTTGTGAATATGAAGCTCTAGTCCTAGGTATGGAAGCTACTGAGAAGCTGAACATAAGGAAATTAGAGGTCTACGGAGATGTTGAACTAATTGTGAAGCAGGTAAATCAGTAATATCAGGCCAAGCACCCAAGACTAAGGTCTTACAGAAATTTCGCCTGGGATCTAATGGAAAATTTCTTTTCATCGGTAAAGGTTCATTTCATCCCATGAGCCAAAAACTAGCAAGATGATTCACTGGCCAAAGCGACTTTGACTTTCGTACCCCCTAACACTTTCAAATTAAAGTACCACATAGAGGTAAGGCATAGACCATCCATACCAAACAACATACAACACTGGAAGGTCTTCGAGGATGATGAACATATCAAAAAGTTCCTGGAAATGGTGGGTGATTTCTCCGAAACCCACATTGACCAGGAGAACCAAAACAATCATACCTGGATTATGTAGGAAGAGGAGGAGCCCCATAAGTTCCAAGAAAAAATTGCAAATCATCGCCTGCTAGTGTTAAAAAGTAATCATATCCCTAAGGGCCTGATACCTCTGGAAAGGTTGTTTGATCAAAACCACATGCCTCTAAAGTTCACCTTGTAGCCCCAACTGGAGGAGGTCGAGGACTGTGACGTGGGCACCACCAAAGAGCCTAGAATAGTGAAGTTATCAAAGTACCTTCCTCCTGAGATAAAAAGAAAGTATAAGGACTTACTTGGGCAGTATAAAGATGTCTTTGCATGGTCTTACGATGAGCTTAGAACCTATGATACCTCTATAATAGAGCACAAGATATCTTTGAAACCTAGTGTTAAGACCTTCAGTTAGAAGCTCAGACAAATCAACCCCATTATACTACCTGTGGTCGAAAGAGAAGTGAAAAAGTTGTTAGACGCAAAAATTATTGTACCTCTCAGGTACTCTGACTAGGTGGCGAACTTAGTCCCGGTTAGGAAGAAAAGCAGGGAGATCAGGCTATGCATAGAATTTAGAAATCTAAACAAGTCATCCCTCAAATATAACTATCCTCTACCCAAAATGGATCACATTTCGGAAAAAGTAGTCAGGGAAAATAGGATGTCAATTATTGATGGGTTTTCCGGTATTAATCAAATTGCCATCAACGAGCATGATAAAGAAAAAACAGATTTCACCACCCCTTGGGCCACATTTATGTATGACAAAATGCCTTTTGGTATGATTAACATAGGTGCTACCTTCTAGCGTGCTATGGACATCACCTTCATCGGTGAAAAAGATAAATTCGTGGTTATCTAACTTGACAACCTGATTGTCTTCTCCAAATCCAACGAAGACCATCTGCTGCACCTGAAGAAAACATTTGAAAAATGTCAAAAATTTGGTTTGTCTTTAAACCCCAAGAAGTCTCACTTCACAATGTAGGAAGGTAAACTCTTGGGCCACATTGTGTCTCATAACAGAATCAAAATTGACCCTAAAAGGGTGGAAGCTATAGACACCATAAATATTCCTAGGAATATAAAAGAAATTCAGTCATTTTTAGGAAAAATAATTTTTTTGAGAAGATTTATCCCAAACTTTGTTGAAATTGTGAAATTGATCACAGATATGCTCAAGAAGAACAGTGAAGTGAAATGGATGGCGGAGGCTAAAGCGTTGTTTGCACGTGTCAAGAAAGTTATCAACGAAGCACCCATATTAGCAAGCCCTGATTACCTAAAGGATTTCCTGATTTTCTCATTCGCCTCCGAAAACATAGTGGTGGCAATACTCCTCCAGAAGAATGAAGAGGGTTTCAAGCAACCAATAGCCTTCTTTAGTAAAATTCTTAGAGATGTTGAACTGAGATATGATATAATGGATAAACAAGTGTATTCTATGGTTAAGGCTTTGAAGGATTTTAGAAATTACTTGCTACACTCCAAGGTAATCACATACGTTCCCACCATTTCTGTGAAGGATATATTGGTCCAGCCTGACAGTGATGGGAAGAGGGGTCGGTGGCTCGCTAAAATTCAAGAGTTCGACCTAGAGGTAAAATCGATGAAACTAGTAAAGGGACAAGGTCTAGCTAAGCTCTTGGTAGAATCAAATCTCAAAGCGCTCAGAATAAATAACCTGCAAGGATACGAGGGATAAGGGGACGTAAACGAGCCTGATGACCAAATAGTGATCTCCAGAATCGAAGAGAAGTTTGTCTTATCAAATTGGTATAAAGATATAGTGTCCTACCTACTGACCCTAAAATGCCCTAGTGATCTGTCTCCAGCTAAGGCCAGGACACTGAAGCTACATGCGGTGAAGTAATGCATATCCAAAAGTCAATTGCATGGGAAGGACCCCTTAGGTTTCCTACTGGTTTGTTTGGTAGAATCAGAAACAGTGGGGGTCATAAGAAAATTCCACGAAGGTGTGTGCAGAGGGCATCATGCCTCGAGGGAAAAAACTTATAAAATCCTAAGGGTAGGATATTATTGGCCTAAACTTTTCTCATATGTCAACATCAAAGTCAGAGCCTACAACCCTTGCTAGTTGTTTGTAGGAAAACAAAATCTCCCAATGCTACCTCTGGTTCCTGTCAAAACCGAAGCCCCTTTTCAACAATGGGGGTTAGATTTTATAGGCAAAATCAAGCCACATTCCAACGCTCAACACAAATGGATCCTCACCACCACATATTATGTTAAGGTCCTAACCCACACATAGGTAGATCAATGTATTCGTATGTAATAAAGGTCAATATTAATAAGACCTTTCAATAAAATAGAATAAGGCGGATGTAAGAAGACCTAATAGAAGCTTCCACTTCTAGAAGGATATTCCTCTAGATGATTCTCTTAATAGACATATTAGTATAAATAAGAGTCGAGGGTATGAAAACCCTAGATTGGAGATTATTGTAATAGAGCGCTGCTCGACTGGAGGTTGCCCCCTCGAAGAGGCCTGTGAACATTGCTATCTGATTCAAAGTGTTATTTTTGTTGCTATTTCGTATATCATTTCTGTGTATTGTGAAGATTATGCTGTATATTTTACTGTTATTCTGTCATTTCTAGCATTTCATTTCTGTTCTGCATATTTTATATATCTGGTATCTTGCAAGTGGTATCAGAGCACTTTCCTTGGCATCAATTGTGGGTATTTTTTTTCAGGGTAGAGACGTATTCCGACGTCTTTAAGCCACAGAGATCTGTCATTACGCGCATAAACCCGCAGTTGTGGGATTCATACACGCAGGAAATACAAGTGGTTCTTAAGCACACATATGTTGGCCACCCTTGTAACCCCTGTTGGTACCCCTTTGAGTGGTAGCGCATCAGACAACACCTGTGTACGGATCGGCCTAGATTTCCTGAATCCCTCTTTAGATAAACCTATCGACCGCTGGACAGCTATAGTGTCATCGAGAACAACACTCGGGAAGATACTCTCTAGTACCTGGGTAGTCGGGTAGTACGGCTAAGGGTACGGTCTATCCTCCTTAGTTAGTGCCCTGAGATATTGGGTCGAGTACTACTGTTGGACCCCGCA
>ML791236.1:331228-342453 GCA_009831015.1 Picea engelmannii
TCTGATTCAAAGTGTTATTTCTGTTGCTATTTCATATATCATTTCTGTGTATTGTGAAGATTATGCTGGATATTTTACTGTTATTCTGTCATTTCTAGCATTTCATTTCTGTTCTGCATATTTTATATATCTGGTATCTTGCATATTATTTCACCAAATGGGTGGAGGCTATTCCCACTAGGAAGGCGACCGATTCAGTGGTGATAGATTTCCTGGAAGAGAGTATACTGTCCAGATTTGATTGTCCCCCAAAAATAGTGACAGATAATGCCCAAGCATTCAAGTCTATGGCAATGGTCAACTTTTGCCAAAAATATAACATCATATTGGGCCACTCCACAACATATTACCCTCAAGGTAATGGGTTAGTCAAATAATCAAATAAGAGTTTGATTACCATAATTAAGAAGGTACTGAGTGAAAACAAAAGAGCTTGGCATGTATACTTAAAATACGCCTTATGGGAAAATCAGATAGGTACAAAGAAATCCATTGGTACTTCTCCTTTTCAAATGGTGTACGGGACTGATGTGTTTTTACCTATAAATTTGGTTCTCCCTGTAATGAAGCTCTGGCAAGATGAGAGAGAATAGCCAAACCATGTCACTAGAAGAATAAATCAGTTGATCGAGGTCCAACAACACAGGAACGAGGTAGACGTAAGGATGCAGAAATACCAGGACAACATGAAAGCATTGTTCGATCGTAAAGCCAAAAATAGGGATTTCCTCCCCGATGATTTGGTTTTGAAATGGGATGCCAAGAGGGAAGATTCTGCAAAACATGGTAAATTTGATCATATCTGGTACAGACTGTTCAATGTCTCAACTTCTAAAGGGAAGAATTCATTTATGTTAGAGAATTTGGAGGGTGTGACTCTCAGCACCCCTGTCAACGGGCATTATTTAAAGAACTATATGCAATAAATCAGTTCCAAACCTCCATTGTATATACCGTTTTTTTTTCTCTTTTCTTTTCATAAAATTTTTCAGTAAGTTCACTTTCATCTTGAATAAAATAGGTTGTTGATTTCCTAGAAGTAGAGACATAATTTTTGACACCCAGAATCCCATAAATCTTGAAGACCTGATACTCTTCATGTTGTTGCATACAGGCCTTCAAATTACAGCCCAAACTGCGAAAGGAGAAAGGGATGGTCAAGTATCCGGAAAGCGACCCACCCGAAACAGGTGATAAAGAATGTTTTTTCAAGAAGAAGATAAAGTGGTAAGGCATAGAGATGAATTTCCATAGTATTTGGGTTTTCAAATGAATATCAATTAAACATATTAGTAGTCTCACAAGTATGATGTCTTCACCTGAGTCGGGATTGCATGATAGCATCCAATTTTTTGGGGGCCCATGGCCTACTCACTTTCCATTTTTCACCCTTGGCCCTTTCTCCTTAAGCTCTGACACTTGCCCATACCATCCACAGAGGAAAAGCGTTTCCTCTTCCATTTGGGAAATTGGAGAGCATCTCTGGAAGTAAACCGGTCTTCACAACTTCTTGGTCCCTTGTTGAACAAGACCATGCGTGGGCGGACCTTAACTCTCTTAAGTCTTTCAACAGTTTTCAAGTGGTTAAGTCTTGCTCAAAAGAAGGCCCCTAGAAATGAATTCTGCCCTTTTTTTTTTTCTCCTGCGAGCTAGGGCATTGTGAAGGATAAGAGAAAGTTGGTCCAGAGAACTCAAAGAAAGTTGACAGGCCTTTGTTGGGAATTTTACACAGATATCACCCCTGGTATTACTTATACAGTTTGATTGCCCCCACTTCAGTTTCCAAAAAATAAAATATAAGATAGATGGTGAAAGGAAATTCATAATTGATTTCCCCCATCTAGTCCAAAGAGATGATGAAAGGAAATTTATAAAATGATTGCCCTCATCTCAACATTTAAATGCATAATTACCCTTTGAAGTGGTGAAAGGAAATTTAATAAAGGGGGCCAGATAACTTCACTGGGGTACTGAATAGGCTCGCTGGTAGTGAAGCAATGTCTAAATATATCTGTAAGACTGTCATACATAAATCATACTATACTCTGGTAATTAGCTTTCTCGTAATTTGATATACACCTCAGGTTCATTGCAGGTCTCCCTAATCAAAAGCATGGATTGTACTTCATTTTTATGCAAGCCAAAACCCACAGGACCTATTGAATTTTCTAAGATTTGTTTGGACCTCCTTGAGCAGACCCGATTTCAGTATCGAGGAAGGGAAATTTACCGTGGACTGCAGCTGAGCTTAGAAAGAATTCCGGGTTTGAAAGATTTTCAAAATTCGATTTGGAACCTCAAGGTTCTCTCTGTATCCTGTTTCCCAACTAGTTTCTCAGAAGCGAACTGATGACTCCATTTACCCATACAGGCACTCCGTCTACTGTTCTTCTCATCCCGCGAGGAGAAGAGATCCCTAGTTGGAGCCGATGTTGGATCTACCTTCTTCTAAATAAGTGAGATGTTATATTTAAGACCATAAAGCTAGTTTTAGGAGTTCTCTTATTTCGCGATGTTTCCCACTATCCTTAGTATACCGACACGTGACGTGGTGATAACGGTTTTAAAGTTTACCCAGGTTAGTGTCAGGAGTGTGTCACTTTAAACCTTAGTTAAGAACTGTCACGATTTCATGACTCAGCGATCGCTCTCCCAAAAATCAATACCTTCATATATCTGAGTCGCAAAGTCGTGATATTCATTAATTAAGCATGGATTAATTAAGAGCTTAAGTCAGATCATGAGTAATTAACTAAATCGCATCATCGTGATTTCTGGTTTTGGGGGCTCAAAGGCTAGGAGTGAAATCTTCCGATACGGCGAACGTTGAAAAGGGGGGATTAAAGAATAAAACACACTTAATTGAAGGAGCTAAACTGGATTAATTGACGCATTAAGAAACCTTTAACATGCACCATCTACGGAGTAAGTTTTAAATGTTTTTGCATCTGTTCGTGTTATGACTCGTCAAACATTTATGGCATTTATTTGAATTGTAGCGAGGTGACAGATAGTAGGATCTCATTTTTACTTCTAAATCTTTCTATTAATTGATTTGACCGTTCTGTTCACAAGGACACAAGGGGTTTAAATGACCAAGATAGAGAGTTTTTCCTTCATTATTTCAGTTCTCATTTCTATTTGCACGCATAGCCATTTTACCAGGTTAACTGTTGTTTGTGATTTTCAAATCTTTTCGACAAGTGGTCCAGTTGCAGGTTTCACTATCATGGTTCCAAAAAAAATTCCCAAGTCAGTTGCTGAGAGTTCAGGTCAGGGTTCAAATGTTGTTTCCAATACCTCACCCTGAAGTATTAATTCTATCAAGACATGGTCATACATTTCCAACATCCTACAATCTGAGTCGATAAACTGTTCGGATGATTCTAGCAACAACGAGAAGGATGATTTATCAACCAAATACAAAATCGTCACTCAAGAAGAGATGCACAAAATAACGGCAAGGCCCCATCTTCTTCCCTATTGTGATATGATCAGGTGGGCGCTAGACCATGTGGACATCC
Organism: Picea engelmannii; assembly: GCA_009831015.1. NCBI lineage: Eukaryota > Viridiplantae > Streptophyta > Pinopsida > Pinales > Pinaceae > Picea > Picea engelmannii. The sequence goes on from ML791236.1 coordinate 334,753, forward strand.
CAACTAGGACAATTATCAGCAAACAGAAGGTGATGATTGGTACCCTCAGGCCAGAACATTTGTGGGCAATGCATAAACTATCACCCACATCGAACCTTACTCACAATGCCAAATTCCCAGAGGGTTTCAAGAAGAAGGAGTGTGAGAAGTATGAAAAATGTTTGTCCGATCTGATCAAAGATTGGGTCTCACACCCCGCAAAATTTAGGGCTGACACCAACGGGATCTATTCAATCTCTTCCTTGGAGCCACAGTTCAAGTACGTAGCGATGATGACCTGCAGGTTGTATGGGAAGGAATAAACTACCCATTTTTTCCTCCCATGGGTTCCACTAATTCATGCAGTTGTTGAGGGTTTCTCCTTCGGCTGGGCCAAACTGTTGTCCAACAGTCTGACCAGTCGAATTACTGAATATTGAGCACAGAGGGTGAGTAAGAAAGTAGCTTCATTATTTATGTCTGCTTACATCATGGATGCCATCTGCTTCATGAAACCCTTCCCACTAATGAACTAGAGTTGGGCTCCATCTAATACAGAACCTAGTCATGTCTACCACTCAAAGGTTTGGGAGGATAAGGCCAAAGAATTCATCTACAAGATCTTCAACTGGGTAATGGTGCCATTGCATGTCGCTATCTTTGGCTAGCCACCTCCCAGGATGTCAGATAGCATCACGACCAACATAAGCAGCGTGGCAGATTGGTATCTAGAGGCGGAATTTTCGTATATCAGGGTTTTTGGCACCTCTATCCCTCCATATGCTCTCCCACTATTCCTGCCAGATAAGCTATTGTATCATGAGATCACCAGACAGACTATGCTCGAAGGAATAAGAAAATATCTCAAAGGAGTATCAAAAAAGGTATGGTTGCCCTTCCCTATTCATATTGGTGCATATTCCTTGTTAGATTTTGGCCATGCCAAAGCCGAGGCTCCGGATTTAGAAGAAATGAAGCTAGTGGATATTGAGTTCAAGAAGCATGACCCTAGAAAGGTTGTGAGCAATCACCTGGTGATTTGTGGCCTGAAGAGATATGAACATGACGATTCCCCTCATGATGAAATATTCTAGGGCACCAGGTCCTTCTCTGAAGTCCTAAGTCAGATTCAAGCCCTGCCACCCAGAGATATGGCCAAATTTTTGAAATTTTAGGAGCACCGACGGAGTTGTCTCCCCCCAATTTTATACGGTGAAGCCCCAAAGCTTCCAGTTACAAAGCAGATGGATGAAAAAGGTGCAAAGGAATCGAGTCCCAGCAGGGAGAAGAACCAAGGGAAAACATGGGAGGCTAGAACCTCAGAGCAAGGAGCCGAAGTCCCCCACAAGAAGGAAGGAAACCCTGAAAAGGGTAGGCCAGGCAAGCAGGCCCAAGGCCAAGCTGAGATACCCTCACAGGGATCGAGCGACTCACTGTCGCTCATGTCAAATAAGCTGGTCACAGAGGTCACCCCGAAACAACCATCCAAGGAAATAGACAGTCTGATTGCTATTATCACACCTTTACATTTCACAAAGGGGAATCCTGATGCGGGGTGGATTTTTAATGAAGAACTGACACCCATTTATGTAGAGGAGTTTCCCCCTAACAAATTTTTATTTGAAAAAAAAAGAAAGGTCGTGGTGAGGCAAGAATTATATCAAAAAGAGGGCATAATGGCTAAAACATTTAAAATCATGACAGATGGGAAGGCCGTGAAAGAGGAAGAATTCACAGGGGAGATAGTCGGGACACTAGGGGCTTATGATACAACCAATTAGTACTCAGTTGGGACTTTGAAGGCCCAGTTAAAACAAAAGAACCTCCTGATCAGTAAATTGGAAGCTAAAGTGGCTACTGCTGAAGTGAATGTTAAGGACGAGGTGAGCAAGAGCCTTGAGGAAGCCCGAATAGCCGACTTGCATGAGATCGAGAAGCTCAAGTCTGACCTCGAGCAGGTGCACTGGTCGACGCAAATTAGCCAAACACAGGTAAGCCAGCAGGGGAAACAAATTATGGAGTTGCAATCGAAATTGGATGTGGCCAAGAACCAGGTTTTAGACATAAAAGTGTTCAGATCCCAGGCCACCGAAATCTGACATAAGGTATTAACGGCTCAACAAAACCTGCTTGTAAAAATAGGAACCATTCAAAACCATTTCCAGATGATAGATCAAGTATTAGAAAATATTTCTTCGATACAAAGATAAGTCGGGACATCACGGGTTGCTTTCCAAGATGTTGTTATAGCTACGGTGAAGATAGAGACGGTTAGCAGCTCCAAATTATCCATTGAAGAACAAACCAGAGGAAATATCTTGTTGAAGGTCTGGGAGTAGAATATATAAGAAAACAAAGGGAGAGCTAATGACGTGAAGAATTCTTGTGAGGAAATGTTCTCTTTGATAAGTAAAGGTTTTCTAGACCTTGATAAGGAAAGAAGTGTTGGGACGCTAGGCAAAATCAATATAGCTAAACATCTGTTGGACATCAAAGAAAACATGGAGAAGGAACAAGTGGACACATCCCAAATAAGCCAGGTCGATATGGCCCAAGTGGACAAATGGCTAGTACAGCCAAGTTTACAATTATGCTCCATCATCACGGAGGAACGACAAGTAGGAAAATGTTTTCCACAGCTGGCAAAGAGTTGTTACACCTTTGAAGCAAGCAACCAAGCAGAGCCTTCCAAGTTGATAGCCCAGTTGGTGGAGAGGTGCGTCATTTTCATCGAGCAGACGAAGGGGTAGGTTTCTGGTACTAAATAATGACAGATGTCAACCTGTTCTATTTCTAGAGCCTGAAGGGTAGGGAAAGGAGGGTGCTCCACCATTACTAGGGAAAGCAAACATGAGGAGATGAAACGCTCCAATTTTCCATTTGTAACTGAAAATTTTCCAGAATGATTGGAATTCTAGAGGTTCAAAAGTTTGTTTAAATAGAAGAAACATTGTAATAGAAAAGGATTTTTGCCATGAGTAGATTGTAATAGAGAAAGTTCTTTTAATCAAGGATTAATACAAATCGAATTGAAGACTCCATATTTCGTCAAGATTGAGTTATGTGTTTTTCCTCTATATTTCATGGTTCATGTCATTTTTACATATATGTCTTTGATGAATATTTTAGCTTCAATTTAGTATAACTTCTACTGTGGTGATCCGTTTCTAGGTATCTAGTTATTTATAGTTTTTCCTCTATATTGGCTACTAGCGGGTACAAGACCTATGAATTATTCAGATCTCTACATTATATTCTTTCATCAATGTATTCTTGCATTTTCTTCTTCTGCCACAGTGTGGGATTCCTCTAAAATTGATGCCCCACATTGTTGACAACTCTATGTTTTTGCACCCAGTTTCAAGATTTTAAACTCGGTTACGGAAACAGACTTCTGATGTAGGATCATCGTACAAAGCCAAAGCGTGTGCCTAGCCAAAGGAATAGCTGGACACGCAGATGAAAAAAAAAGAACATGTTTTTATGAAAACATTTTGAATTTTGAAAACTGAAGCATTAATGTAATAGCTAGGAAACGTGTACCTACATTTATGTCTTGGATATATGAACAGATCTAGAGAAATTACTCTCATTTGTCGGATGTAATAAGAATTTAAGTCAGTTAATGTAAAGTAGGTAGATATGAATGTTAGATTGGACAGTTTAGAAGAGTAGGAGGGAAAAAGGATGATACACACCCTCACCCTTGTATCAATAGAGGATTATCATCATTTAGATTGGATAAGTTGTAGAGTTGTAGCAGAGAGTTGTAGAGAAGAACCCATGTACAGGAGCACTTGATTTAATATATGAAACTTTGACTCAATTTTGATGGTGTTATGATGCTTACTGTTTACATTAGTTAAATGGTATGTTTACAATTGTTTTGTTTCTCTGTTATGCATTTTATTCCAATGTTGTATTGTGTGTATGATTTCATGTTGAATGTATGAATTCCCTGAAAGAGGAAGAATGAGTTTCAATTATTTCTCTCCCTGAGAAGTCCTGCAAGGACTGCAGTGAACGTCCGCAAGGTGTGTGTTGACGAGGTTCTGAGTTTTATCTCAAAAATCTCAGGAGAGATATCATTGTTCTCATACCAGCTGAAGTGCAGGTGAAGCACAAAGCTATGCAAGGTGTGCGCAGGCCAGTTGAAGCCCTGGCTTTTACAAATCCAGAAAGAATATTGAGAGACTATTGTTGCAAAGAGTGCAGAGGGTCGGAGATTCAAATAACCAAAGGTTATTTGAAGGTTTTCCGCAAGGAGTGTCAGCAGGGATCCTTTTGGAAGCTTGATGATCCAGGTGGATATCGGTGGCCACCCACCTTTTCCAAATGGCTCAAAACAGTTTTCTGGCCATTTTGGCAATTTACTATTTTTAGCAGGTTTTAACTTCCGGGGCCATTTTGAGGGTCCAAATGAAGGTTTTTCAAGATCAAGGTTCTCAATGATATCCGAAGGCATGATTGAGCCCCCAAAATGAATCTCCTCTACAATACCTTTCCAACGAGCTATCACACGCCTAAAACGGAGATCGTATGCAAACGTTACGACCCCGGGAAGTTGATGTACTCACTTACCCAAACGGGGCCCACATGACTTTTGGCGCTTCATCTCCTAGGGTTAGGTTTTTGGATGTATAGGACTTTTGGCATTCCTGTTTATTGTAAAAGGGCCTTCAGAGCCTCATTGTAATCATCTTCTAGCGAATGCAAGTAGCCATCACATCTCTTCTCAGAGATAAGCTACCACCATTCTAGCGAGTCTTTCACTCTGTATTTTACAGTCTCTATACATTTATTTCATTAATAGAAATAATGTATTATTGTATATCTTTGACTCTTGTTATATTGTTGTCTCTCTTGCAATATCTCTGAATATTTCTGTGTTATATCTCCGCTCTCATTTCGTGCCGAAAATAATCCGGATCACTTGAGTTTGCAAGTGAAAGCTCAGGAGGGATTTAACCTTTGAAGTGATCAAGGGGAGAGGAAGGTCAAAATCATCGCACATAATTCATTGAGGAGTGAATCACGCGGTTATAGTTCTCCGTGGAGAAATCACGAAATAAAGAGGACTGTAGGATTCATAGGAGTTGCAAGGTGGTTAGGAATCGAACGAACCACCACCCTAATATCAAGAATCAACATGAACCATTGATCGTGGTCAGTTCGAGCCGTCAGATCATTTCAGGAATTTGGGGTTTGTAATTTTGGAGCACAGGCCAAAATCCTTGGTCACTCTAACTCCTGAATCGCGAAAGGGATTATCAAGTGTGAAATCAAACGACAGGAATACTTTGTGGAGAAGCGCCGAAGACCCGAGAGCCATCGGATCTTGCAAAGAAGTAAGTGGGTTAAGGAGAGTACCTTTTCAATCACCCATAAGCTCAGGAGAGATAGGGGTTGTTGGATTTAGTTCAATGAGAGTCATTGGATCTTGTGCGAATTCATGATTTGGGAATTTGGGGATTGGTGCGACAAGTGATTTTGGAGTCGATAGTTTCAAACTCCCAGTTCGTGAAATCTCGAAAATATCGGGAACGTTGGATCAAGGGAGGCTTATAGTCGTTGATCCCACAAAAGGAAAATTTTCGAAGTTCGGGGAATCATAAGGGAAGAGGAACGACTGTTGGTTGTTCGATCAAAGTCCCTGTTATCACTTAAATTTCGTCCGCACATGGTTACAAGAACTCAACATCGTCAAAACAGTAATGAAGTCATTCATGGCCCTGAATTAATCTCACAGCATTCAAAAAGGTCAAAAACTATACAAAGTAGTGAAAAATTGAAGAGCGCTTTACAGAAGTTGGGCGCGTGCGCACATGCGCAGAACAAGAACATAGAATGTGCGCATAAGTGCATGATGCGCGTCTGTTAGCGCAAAAAGCCATGCACCTACTAAACGACACATTTATGAATGTGGTCGGCATCCTAACCACTTATGGTTCAGCTCCCAAGCTGATTTGACCTCCAAATCTGGGCTGGATCCGAATGGTGGGCTGCTCAAAGACCTAATAATGCCTTAAATGGCCTCTTTTCACACTACAAAGCAGTTACACAATAACCCAATGCAATGCTATAAAAATCCATGAATGCACCTCATTTTCTCAAGGAATTCCAAGTAATGTTATCCTGCCTATATTGTTTTAAGGACTCCATCCTTGATAAGAACAAATTGGCACCATTTCATTGAGCAATCCACCTCTCCATTGAGTGGATTTGCAAAGAGTTCTTTCACCACCATTTTCATTTTTCTTGTTGTAAGAAGAGCTACTAGTGATGGTCCAAGAGCCTTCCCTTGGAGGAAGAAGGGACTCATAGTACCCTTTCTTCTTGGTGCTTTGTTTTCATCAATAGATCAGCCTCAAACATTGGTGACATGGGTCTTTTTGTTCTTGTTATTTATATGTCCCTATGCTTATGATTTTAGTTGTTATTAGTTTAATTCTTGATTATAGTTTTCTTTTTCTTTCTCTAACTCTTTCCTCTACAGCTGTCCTGCTCAGCAGACCCAACTGAGCTTGCAAGCACCTCTTATTTTCTCACCAAGGTGACGAAAAAGGTGCAACAGATTGGCGACTCCACTGGGGAAAGGTATCAAATTCCTACCTCATTTGGGTTTATTTTTCTCTTCTTTTAGTTTGTTTAACTTGCAGGTGCACTAACTGGCCTAAGCCGACCTGCCAGCCATCCAATTCAAAGGAGAATTGAGAGAAATCCATCCATATTTTTCTTTCTCGACCGCTTGTGATCAGTGCACGGGTATTATACCCCACAGACGTGTATCGTGCATGCATGCGCTTAAGTAACAACTTTTCTCTGCGTGCATGCACTTTCGGAGTCATCTATGTTCGCGCGCCTGTTCTCTATGCGCCTCTGTCTTCACTAGGGGCCGCGCATCTGAACAAAATTTCACATTGTAAGTTGTTGGGATGTGGGGAAGGCCATTTTCCTTCTTAAAAATGATGTCAAGCATGCTCTAAAAACAACACCACACTTAGTCCCCTCATCATATAAAGGGGTTAGTCAAACACACATAGGCACTTAGGAGGATAAAAATTAATTTCCCTTATTTTCGTTTTTCCACATGGATGGCTTGTTTTGACTTACAAGATAAGGTGGAAATCATTTTTAATCACATCTAACTTACATTGGGACTAGAAGTTGAATTAAAATTGCTTAGTATGCTCTTCTCTCGCACCTTCAAGCGACCTTGAGAATCAGAAAAAGATTGTGAAACAATTTCATCTCCCTTAAACAAATTTTAAAACCTTTAGGAGAGGACAACGGCCCTTCTTGGGACCCCTCTTAGTTTTATTTTTTTTAAACACATCTTAATATTGTAACGGGCCCATACATTCCCACATGCTACAAATATAGGATAGTGTTTGAAATTTTTCTTTCTTAGATCAAAAGACTAGGGAAGTTTAAAGGTTTGTAACAGGCCCATACATGCCCACATGTTCAATCTAGGATAGTGTCAAGATTTTCTTAGATTACATCACAATAGGGAGTTAAAGGATAGTAACGGACCCACATGTCCACATGCTAGCTTCCTAGCACTTTTGAATTACGCAAGGTTGTACCAAAGGCACTTAGTTAATTAGGTAATCAAACTCTTGTAAGGACCAAGCGAAGTCCACATGCAGCACGGTGACATCTAATTCACTAAAAATTGGCACACTTTCACTCACACACAAAAGTCACTTATCACTCACA
>ML791236.1:343085-353826 GCA_009831015.1 Picea engelmannii
CCTCCCAAAACAACTACATCTAAAATCTTTCTAAAAACTCACTAAGTTTTCCTCCACAGGAGGTGCCAAAAGAAATTTTTTAGTCTAGGTAGGATTTTGGGGATAGGCATCCAAATAACTCCCTGTTATCTGGTTCTCACATTGTCAAAACATAGAGGTTGTCAAATAGGGAACTGAAAATCCTCCAAGTCAAGTGTTCCAATCACCATAAGGCAGGGAGATACCCGTGAAGGGTCGAAGGTCGAGGTCTGGTTGTTTTTTGCGTCCCCCCTTGAGGCACCCACCTCTTGGATGGGATCCAGCCTATGACCCATTTCTTAGGCCGAAAATCTAAATGTCGGACTTTGACCGAGGTACCTAGTGGACAAATTTAGGATATCTACCCTGGTGGAAATTGTGGGCTGCAATTGCACCTTGATTGGATTTTGTGTGGCTATTGGGAAATATCGCCAGCTCTTTCGGGATATGCCCCCTTTACCCTTCATTATAACCAATTATTTCATCCTTCACTAGTTTCTCTTCCAGTGACTTCAGACCCCACTGTTGATTACTATTGGAAGGTCCAGTGTTATTTGAGAGGAAGGACATTTCGTCTTCTAGGACACGAGCATTTGTTTTATTTTGATTCCCCCACGTGGAAAAAACCCACTTACCCACATATATGCTTCTTTCTCATTTTATGTTTGATGCACATCTGATTACAGTTTGATTTGGATATATATATTGTGTAAACATTCAACGCAAAGGCTCTTGTTTCTATATTTCTCTCACCACTTTTTGCACATATTCACACAGCTAGTCTAACATCATAGGGGAACCACAGAACCCCCATCGTTCACGACGCTTGCTCAACCTCCCTCCTATCTTGGGGGGGGTATATGGTCATGCCCTCTCATCGAAACCTCCTTCACACACTCCTATGAGTGCTACTATCTTAGGATCAGCTTTGCTTGGTTCTACATTACTTGGGTCAACTTCCCAAGGTCATTTGTTTACTCGTTCTCCTTTACACGGAAGAGGGGGACCCACTTCCTCTCAAGGAGGGAGAACCAACCCACCTAGTCCCCATCAAGGGTCAGGTTCACAACACACTATGGCCGGAGCTAACCCTCCCCCCNAACGATCCTATATTGCATGACCCCACATGGCCTGCAATGCCAACAAAACTACCTTCAGACATACCAAAGTTTGAAGGAAAGGCAGGGGATGATCCTGCCAACCATGTCATGACCTTTCACCTATGGTGCTCCTCTAACAACATTATGGATGATTCCATCAGACTACGATTATTTCAATGCACCCTCACTGGCCCATCAGCTAAATGGTATGTTGAAGAAAAATCAAGGTCCCACGCAACTTTTGAGTCATTGGCCAAAGCATTCTTGACCTTCTTCCAATTTCCCATCCGCCAAGACAATGGTCTATAACTACTATATAACTTCAAACAAACCTCATCCACTCACATCGCTGACCACATTCATGAGTGGCGCAAGCGACGTAGTTTGTGTAAAGCGAAAACCACCAAGCAATAGTGTCTCGACTGGTTTCTTAGATCACTTGTCTCTCTCCTTGGAAAGGATGTAGCTTCCACCTTCCCTCAATCCGAAGAGGAATCCATCAGTAAGGCCCAACAGTATGACCTCATCTATGCACAGTCAGGGTACTTATACACAGTACTTCCTGATCTTCCAAAACCTGTGCCATTTGGCCAAGATAAACTTGGGATGTCTCACTCAGCGGACAGACTAATCGGTGCCACCACACACCATGGTCCACAACCCCAACCACCACCAATGTATGGAACACCCCAATACCCGCCGGCATACGGGGGAACTTCTTATTACCCCCCACCCCCTTATCAACAACCATACCCTGTTTCTATACCTCCACCCATCAGTGGACAACCACCGACACCTCCCATACATCCACCTATTCCCACAAATAGTGGTACTCCCTCAACATCATCTTATAGTACTAGCGAAAGCACTATGCCTTCCTATGTACCTTATGGATTGGTACCACCATAAAATCCATACTTCCCTTTTCCTGGTCCTCCACCACCCATGGCTCCCCCACATCCTCATGCGGGGGTAAATTTTGTTCAACCCTCTACTGCTCAACAATACCAAATTTTTGAACAGTTGAATACAGCCAACCCAACTCATCCATCAAACGATGCCAAGAAGAAAGGATGGAATAGGAATAACAACAACCCAGGTCAAGGTAGGAATCAACCCCCACAACACCAACCCACTGGGGGCAACCAGAACCAAGGGAACCAAAACCCCCAAGGGGGAAATAATAACAAACTCCAAGGGCGAAATAATGTTAAAACCATCTTCCCTTGTGCCCTTTGTGGTGAGTTTGGTCATTACACTCACCATTGCCCCCAGATCATTGATTTCAAACGGTTGAAAGACTCAGGTAGTCTTCCCCATTCTCCTGCACAACCTGCCCCTCAACAGACACCACAACAATACATGCAACAACCCCCTCCCGCTGTGCTGCAAAATACTATTCCACATCAAGGTGTGATAAACACTCAACAGGACCCACAACATCCCCCACCTCAGGTGGGACAATACCTCAACCCCAACAATCCAGCAGAGTGTACAATTCTCCTCACCAGTGAGGAAGAAATCCTTCTGCAAATGTGTAATCGTCAGTATCATGCACCCGCTGAGTCTACTCCCCTCTCTCCAGAGACAACCCCTACAACAACGGGACCCCCGTTGGTTTTCCCCCACCCTTCCGCCGAACCACCACTACGCATCCCTCGTGTTGAAACAGACCTTGAATTTTTTATCTTGAGGAGGAAAAATTTTGTATCTTTGAGTCTTTGCATTTTATAAATTTCCTAAAGAACAAATTTCATCTCTGACGAATTCGCGATGCCCTTATGGTTCATTTTTAGACAAAGAATGATAAAACTCTAAACGAATATAAGTTTTCCAATATTATGCGAAATAAACTTTTTAAAACGAACATTGATTTAAAACATAAGGAATTTAAATTTACATCGGGATATCGGGATTCAGAGTTTTGAGCGAACAAATGTTCAACACAAATTAAATAGTGAAATCCCGATTCCTGATTTCCCGATACATTAATCCTTAATTAAAAACATCAGTTACTTAAATCATATTTAAAAAGCGTTTAAACTTTGAGTTAATCTCATCGCAAAATCGGGATTCGCGATTTTGCGAGAACAAAGAAACTTGTCATCATATTTTCCGATTTCCTGATTTTGCGATACAGTTAATCCTTAAGTGAGGTTTGGAATTAATCTAATCACTATTAAACATGATTAATAGTAAATAATCATATCGGGATATCGGAGTTCGCGGTTTTGTGAGCAACAGTTTTCATGACATTGGATTTTCCGATTTCTCAATCCCCGATTTCCCGATGAATGAAATCCCGAAATTTTATTAATCTGGATTAATTAAGATAATAAAAAGATTTTAACTTAAATAAAACATCGCGATTTCGGCTATCGGGATTCTTCGATGACTTGTTTCCTTGACATCAAAAGTTCTGAAACTCTGATAAGAATGTTTCCAAATTTAAATCAAGATTAACGCTTTAATCATTCTTACAAACAAGGTTTAAGGTTTAAACTTTTGATAAATGATCTTTAATGCGACATAGTCCGATTTGGTAAGTTTCTATTATATTTGAAAATATCGGGAAAGCTCAAGTACAAACATTAAATGTATATATTCGGGAATATCTTTTGCATTAAGAGCCTTAAATTCATAACAGAGGTACAAATCTCAATGATATCATGATATACTCGAAATAAATTTTTGAAACGTTCATATTATCATTTCGAAGCTAAATTCCACTCTGTTACAGGTTTTCAAGTGAACACAGAGCTATGGCACCCAAAAACGCTTCGAAGAAAACTGAAGAGCAACCAGAAGGTAATATTATTTCAGACACTACTACATCTGGGGTACACTCTGTCAAGTCATGGAATGGAATTGCCGAAATACTAGAAGAGGAGCTGAAATACGCGGCCACTGATTCAGATAATCACCTCTGAGATATCGCCGAGACTGAGCTTCACAAGGTCGCTGCATGGCTGAGACTTGTTTCTTATACCGACATGATCACCTGGGCACTGGATAAAGTAGATGTTCTGACCAGAAGTATTTTGAACGAACAAGTAGCTCTTATCGGCTCATTCAGGCCTGAACATATCCAAGTAATGTATAAGCTCTCGCCCAACTTTAGACACACTTATAATTCTGAGTTTGTAGCCGCATTTCAAAAAAAGGAGTGCATTGAAGGTGGTCAAACATACCCTGATATGATAAGAGGATGGGCCAGAGATGAAAACAAGTTTAGGGCTGATATAAATGGAATTTATGCCACAGCTTCCTTAAATGAATATATGGTGTATGTAGAAATGATGTTATGTAGACTTTTTGGGAGAAAGGATCCTTTTCACTTTAATGCAGAATGGACACCTTTCTTAGAGGAAGTTTCAGAGGGACGCAGTTTTAATTGGCACAAAATTCTGTCAGATAACCTTACATCAGAGGTTATGAATTACAAAACAGCTAGGTCAAAAGGACAACCAATCTCTTTTTATATGTCAGCTTATATCATGGATGCCATTTGTTTTATGACTCCATTCTCATTAATGAATTGGAGTTGGAATGTTTCTTGCTCAGAGCCTGTTCATAAGTATCATTCAGCTCTCTGGGAAGAAAATGCAAAAAATGCTTTTTATGAGGTTTGTCATTATGTAATTATCCCTCTACACAGAATATTCTTTAGATGCGAACCTCCTCGCATTTCAAATACCATCATAGAAAACCTCAAGTCAGTCGCTGACTGGTTCATCGAGGAAATTTTTTCCTATGTGAGAGTTTATGGTTGTTCTATTCTGCCTCATGCACTCCCAAAATTTTTACCAGATAGGTTAATATGCAGAGAAGTGGCTTATCAGTTAGTAAATGGGGGTATTGGGCTAGAACTAAAGGCTCAACAGAAAAAGGCATGGCCATCTTTTCCTGTTTATCTAGGAAAATTTGTTTTATTAAACATAGGCCATTCAAAGGAAGAAGCTGAGTCAATGAATGAAGTAAAATTAGCATATATAGAGCACAGGAAACATGACCCATACCAAATAATCAGTCGACATTTCACACAATGCGGTTTGAAAGCATATGAACATGAATTTTCAGTTTATGACGATGTTTTTAGAAATGTTAAATCGTATGAAGAAGTTCAGAGCAGAGTGCAAACCTTGTCACCTAATGCACAGGTGGGGTTTGCATCTTTTCAAAGAAATAGAAGACAATGTCTGCCAAAGATTTTACAAGGCGAGATGTCAACATCAGCGCAAGAGCAAGAAATAATGCCTCCAGGGTTTGAAACCATCAGTCAGTATGATTCAAGTGACAAGGATAAATTGAAAGATTCTGAAAATCCTTCTCAGAATACAGAGGGTTCTCAGACCAGAGAATCACAGACAGAAAAAGGAAAAGGAATTGAAACAAGCCCAATAATCCTAGATGATATCCCAGAGAATGTTGGAGGAACAGCTTCACAGGAACTCGACAGTCCTATTACAACATTGACTCCACTTTAGTCTACTTTTGGAACCCCTCATGAAGGAGTTCTATATGTGAGTGATTTAGAGCCGATCACCAGAGATGAAATTCCTTCATCTGATTATTTTTTCAGCAAAAAAAGAAGATTTGTTTTGAAACAAGAATTACATCCTGTGGGAGAAAGAATGGTCAAAAAACATAAAATTATCATTGATGGAAAGAAGCTAAATGAAGGAGAATTTGCCACAGAGCTAGCAGGAACCATGGGTGCAATAGCATCAGCCAATATGTATTCTGTAGGAAATCTAACCACTATGCTAGAGCAAAAGGATCGAGATATAATTTAGCTACAAGACAGATTAAAGGAAAATGAAAAAATTATTGGTTAGGGAATACAGAAAGGTCTAGAACAAGCTAGAATCAAAGACATCCAAGAAATCCAAAAGTTAAATGAAAATTTGGATGAGGCAAAAAACATGATACAAGTTACTCAAGAACAAGTGCAAAAGCTGGGCAATGAAAATAAATCTCTGCAAGATAAAATCATTTCAATTACTAATCAAGTGATTGAAACAGAACATTTCAAGACTAAAGCATCAGAGATATATGCAAATATTGAGGAAGAACAACAAAAGATATTCTGTAATCTGGAAATCATCCAGAATTATTTTCAAGAATCTAAAAGGTCTATGGAAAAGGTAGTGCAAAAAGAAAGAGAAGCTAAAGTAGAAAGGAATTCCTTCCAAAAGATAATAACTTCTTTGCAAAAAGAAGAAACTGGAAAATCACAGAAATTATCCATTTCGGAGCAGTTGAAAGGAGATATAATGATAAAAGTTTGGGAAACAAAATTGGAAGGATATAAAAGAATTACAAAAGGAGTCAATGAAGATTGTCAAAAGATCTTCGATTTTATTGAAAAATATGCAGTACATATCGGGACATATGGCTCTTCCAAGTTGTTAGGAGAAATCAACATTAACAGGTATCAGCTGAAAATAAAAGAAGAAATTGAAGAAAAGAAAGCAGAAATCTCAAATATTAAAGCGGTCAACATTGCAGAAATTGAGAAGTGGATGATAGCTTCAAGTTCGAAATTGGAGAAAGTTAAATTCACAGAGAAAACAATAGGAAGCCAGTTGCCAGGCCTACAAAGAAGTTTCTTCTCTTTTGAAGCAAATGAAGTACCCGAGGCTCCTAAAGTCTTGGTAAACTTTTTAGAGAAATATGTTCAATACATTGAAGCGGATAAAGAAAGTTCTTCAATACAAATTTAGGACTTTGTAAATAACTTTATTTTCATAATTTTGAAATAAATTGTAAATGGTTGAAATTAGTCTATGAAACCGTAATATTAGGAAGTTGGTTAGTTACCAACAAAAGACTTTGATAGAAATGTATAAATATAGTTTCAAGAGGCTGAAAAAGGGCTTCAGAAATTTTAGAGAAAGCCAATTTTTGTAATATCAACTTTGAAGTCTATCGGAATCGAAATCGCAAACAAGATTCTGGATCCTGCAATTTTGTGACTATGTTTCTTCCCCTGTTTATCATATTTTGTTAAATCTTCTTCTTAAAGTATGTTTCTAACAAGTGAATCAATTTGAAGTCGTGTACATTGTTGTTTATCGTTTCAGATTGGTTTGGATGTTGAATGTTCTACAGTATTTCCTCTGAAATTACTTTAGTGATTTTAAGACCTGTAAACTTTATGTTCCTTAATATCTAATTCTGTTAGAAATATCGCTTTTCTTTCATCATTGTTCACTGAAGTATAAGATTCTTTCTAGATAAAAGCCTTATATTTCTTTGTATTGTTTTCCATTGTTTACAATCTCAAAATTGTTACAAAACCAGGAAACGGCCTTGATTGTGTTTTTATATTACTGTCTTAGATCTTAAAGTTGTTTCATTAATATCATCTCTGAAAATATGAAGTAACCGATCGATAAAAACCCTTTTACAAAACCATTTAAAACCCTATCACCCATGACAGTCCCTAGTGGTAGACAACCAAACGTAGAACCTGGTCTTCAGGATCAAACCAACATTGCCCTAAACTTCTTTAACACTATTTTGAAAACATCAACCAATAGGGATGAGTTAGAAAGATCGTGGGCTGCTATCGAACGTGACATTAGCATCCAAGAGCAACGGGAAGCAAGACAGAGACAGTTGAGAAACTAAATCTGATCTAGTATTTCTTTGTTTCTTTGTTTTAAAAGTCTCATCATAAAAATCTTTATTCGGATGCCTTGACGGTGTGTTTTGTATCCTTAAAACACAAACTCAGGAACAACATATTTTTGGCGCCGTTGCCGGGGAACGAAGAAACAAATTATTTCCCTGGGAAGAACGACATTGACACTTTCTGTTGTTGATAGTGAACAAGAACATAAAACTTTCTAAGGCTAAATTATCTTTCACTTGGCGACTCCACATTTAATAAACTGGCTAGTAGCCATAAGAACACCCGAAATAACCTGGATAGAAAACAGACCTCGCCAGTCTCTAATCCGGAAAAAATCTTAAAATCAAGAAAATCTTTCATACAAATCCTTTTATCAATCCATTCTACAGATCAGCCTAATTTTACACAATCAAATTCATCAAAAACTTTTGAACGATCACTTTTGCTTCCACCTTCTTTTGACACTTTTTCTTTTCCCGAAGTTTCGTCTCCTGTCTTCCAAGAATCTCCTCCACACACTGTCCCAACTTCAGTTCCAAACCTAACCATGGCCGGACAAGGAGGTGGAGGAGGTGCTGGAGGTGGAGGGGGTGCTCCTGGAGGTGGTCAAGTACCAGTTCCTATGATTTTTGCCAAAGTGGCTGCTAGGTATGCTCCCCTAGTCCTTCCTACCCCTCTTCATGATCTCCCTGAAAAATATATGAAGATCCTCCCTAAATTTACAGGGGAGGGTGATCTGAATACACAAGAACACATCAATTTTTTTGATCAATTTGCAGATATACTTGGAATAGAACATGAAGATGTTTATTCCAGATTACTTGTCCAGACTTTTGAGGGACAGGTAAGAACTTGGTTTCGATCCCTCCCATCCAGATCATTGAGATCTTATGAAGATATAGAGAGTGCATTCATCAGACAATGGGGTGAGAGAAAATATCACCTCTACTATCTAACCGAATTCGGAGCCCTAAAAAAGAAAAATTATGAGTCAGTTTTGGAATTCACACAAAGATTTAATAAATTATACAATAAAATTCTAGCTGAAGTTAAACCTCCACAACCTTCAGCCAAAGTAACTTATGTGGGTTCTTTTGATCCTGACTTTGCTTTGCTATTGAGGGAAAGAAGATCATTAGACCTCTCTAAAATGAAAGATGATGCAGTTGAAATTGAATCTAATATGATGGCATCAGGAAATCTTAAAGCAAAGATAGAAAATGTAAATAAAGAAAATAAAAAATTTAAAGAACAAGGTGGACCTTCAGGGTCAGGAAAATCTACTGGAGATAGAATAGATGAGATGGCTAGGGTCATCCAACAACTCTCAAACAAAATTTTGAAAATGGAGTTAGACAAACCTAGAAGGGATAATTTTCCCAGAAAAGATTTCCGAAAAAATCCTGAACCACAAGGACCACATAAAACGATAAAAAATGAAGATCAAAAAATTCAAGCACCCTTTAAGAGTGAAGATTATATTGGAGAAGAAGATTTTGGTGAGTTTGAAGGATTGGACAAAGATATTAGTAATCTTGGTGATGATAATAGGTATCATTTTTTGTCTATACAGGATTATGAAGCATCTTTGATTAAGGAAAATAAATCAGAAGATAAAGTTGGCAATAATGCCACTGATGATCAGAAATATCAAAGTGTTGCAGACGATATTATTGTTGATTTGTAGGGAAGATATAATCTGAGACCGAGAAATAAAAATCTTCCTAATGTTCAAATGAAAAAGGTTTTTCTTAGAAATGATACTAATGAGAAGGACCCAAAAGTTGCAGATAAACAGTCTGCAAAAAGAAATACAACAGATAACCTTGTACAGTTAGAGCCAGTAGGAACTACACCTGTAAATGCACAAACTCCGATAAAAGAAAATAAGGTTGCATCACAACATAAAACTGAGAAAAAGGTCATGGAAGCCCCACACATTGAAAATGACAAGGCCATACGAAATTTTAACTTGGAAAACGAAATAAGTAAGATCAAAATTCCTATCCCCCTTGTCGAATTAGCTAAAAATCCAGTATACCGAAAACAAATAGCTAAAATGATCAAATTTTCTGAAAAGGAAAGTCAGGCCGACACGATTAACTTAAAAGATGATAAACCTATGATAGTTTTTGGTCCACACGTAGAAGGGGCAAAAGATACAGTAGCTCCTTTTTATATCACACTTACTATTTTTGACCACCTTTTACACAACTGTATGTTGGATTCTGGAGCTTTGCATAATGTCATGCCTAAAGCAATAACGGATAAACTTGGTCTCGATGTCATAAGACCCTATGGTGATTCGTATTCTTTTGATTCTAGGAGAGTTAAATGCATAGGGATGATTAAAGACCTAGTGGTTAACTTGGCCCAGATACCCTCTAAAAGCATCCTTATGGATGTGGTAGTTGCAGATATTCCCCCAAAATATGGAATGTTACTATCTAGATCATGGGGTGCTAATATTGGAGGATCCATCCAGTTAGATATGACATACGCCACGATCCCTGTTTTCAGAGGACAATTCACTCGTTTATACAGAGAAACTCGAATGGTGTTCACTGTGAGTGACCCAAAAAATCCTAAAAATCACCCAGTGTATATCGCAGACCAGGATTTAGGGAACTTTATATTATCGTTAGATGATGATTTTGAGATAGATGTAGATGATAAAGATACAGAAGAAAAAATTCAAAAAAATGAAATAAAAGAAAATGTATATAATACTGGTACATGGAAAATGTTTTTTGATGGTGCTTTTCCCTATCTTGGAGCTGGGGCTGGAGTACTACTTATTGCCCCCGATGATTAATTTGTAATTCCTTTTTCTTATAGGATCTAGTGGTATATAGACTGTACAAATAATGTATGTGAATATGAGGCTTTAGTACTTGGTTTAGAAGCTGCAAGAAAAATGAAAATTAAAAATATTGAAGTCTTCGGTGATGCTGAATTAATCATAAAACAAGTAAATCGGCAA
>ML791236.1:353876-373384 GCA_009831015.1 Picea engelmannii
ATCAAAATGATACAAGTTGGATCATGCAGGAAGGGGAAGATGCAAAAGAGTTTCATGATAGAATAGTTGATCACCGAATGCTTGTTTTAAAAAACAATCAAATCCCCAAAGGTCTGATACCTTTGGAAAGACTCTTTAATAAATATGACATTCCTTCTAAAACTACTCTACAACCTCAACCCGAAGAGGTTGAAGACTGTAACGTAGGAACTGTAGATAATCCCAAAATGGTTAAGTTATCTAAATTTTTGTCAGTAGAAAATAAAAACAAATATACAAAATTGTTGAAAAAATATAAAGATGTGTTTGCATGGTCATACGAAGACTTGAAAACATATGATACCTCGGTGATAGAACACAAAATACCACTTAAACTGGGTGTCAAACCTTTCAAGCAAAAACTCAGACAGTTTAACCCGATCTTATTGCCTGTCATTGAGAAAGAAGTGAAAAAACTTTTAGACGCTAAGATTATTGTTCCTTTAAGATATTCTGAATGGGTTGCTAATCTAGTACCAGTGAGAAAGAAAAATGGGGAAATCAGATTATGCGTTGACTTTAGAAATTTAAATAAATTTTCTCTTAAAGACAACTATCCTTTACCAAAAATGGATCACGTCCTGGAGAAAGTAGTAGGGGATACTAGGATGTCCATGATTGATGGATTTCCAAGATATAATCAAATTGCTGTTAGTGAGCCCGATAAGGAAAAAACTGCATTCACCACTCCTTGGGGTACTTTTATGTATGATAAAATGCCATTCGGACTAATGAACGCAGGAGCCACTTTTCAACGAGCAATGGATATTGCCTTTGTCGGCGAACAAGATAAGTTTGTAGTTATATATTTGGATGACCTAACTGTTTTTTCGAAATCAGATGAAGAGCATATAATTCATTTAAAACAAACTTTTGAAAAATGTCGTAAGTTTGGTCTTTCATTAAATCCAAAAAAATCTCATTTCTCCATGCAGGAGGGCAAGTTGTCAGGTCATATAGTATCCCGAGATGGTATCAGAATTGATCCTAAGAGAGTAGAGGCCATAGAAACATTAGCTATTCCTAGAAATGTTAAAGAAATTCAATCTTTTTTAGGAAAAATAATATTTTTGAGAAGATTTGTTCCTAACTTTGCTGAAATTGTCAAACTGATTATAGACATGCTCAGGAAGAACAACGAAGTTAAGTGGACAGCCGAAGCAAAGGCATCCTTTGCTCACATTAAAAAGGTTATAAGTGAGGCGCCAGTTTTAGCAAGTCCAGATTATCTTAAGGAGTTCTTCATTTTTTCATTCGCTTTAGAACATACGCTGGCTGTTGTTCTCCTCCAGAAGAATGAAGAGGGTTTTGAGCAACCCATCGCCTTTTTCAGTAAAATCCTCTGAGACGCTGAGCTTAAATACAACATAATGGAAAAGAAAGCTTACACAATGGTTAAAGCATTGAATTTTTTTAGAACGTATGTATTGCATTCCAAAATCATTGCATATGTACCTACCAGCGTTGTAAAGGATATCTTAATACAAGCAGACAATGACGGTAAGAGGGGTAGATGGCTTGCCAAAATTCAGGAATTTGACTTGGAGGTTAAACCAACTAAATTAGTAAAAGAACAGGGTTTAGCTAGACTGCTAGTTGAATCTAATTTTCGGGCTCTTGGGATGAACAACGCTCAAGAGGAAGAAGGATGGATAGATATGAATGAAATCGATGATCAAATAATTGAAAACAAGATTGAGGACAAATTCATTTCGTCTGATTGGTATAAAGATATAGTAACATATCTTTTAACTTTGAAATGCCCAGATGAATTGTCATCTTCCAAAGATAGAACATTGAAACTGCATGCAGTTAAATACTGCATTTCTGAGAAAAAATTATACTGGAAAGACCCACTTGGTTTCCTCTTAGTTTGCTTGGTTGAATCAGAGATAGAGGAAGTTATCAGTCAGTTTCATGAAGGGGTCTGTGGAGGGAATCATGCTTGGAGAGTAACAACATATAAAATTTTAACGGCTGCTTATTATTGGCCCAAGCTGTTCCCTGATGTAAATGCTAAGGTAAGGGCTTGTAACCCTTGTCAAATTTTCACTGGAAAACAGAAGTTACCAGCTATGCCATTAGTTCCAGTTAAAACAGAAGCCCCTTTCCAGCAATGGGGGATTGATTTCATAGGTGAGATAAATCCACATTCAAGCGCTCAACATAGGTGGATTCTCACTGCCACAGATTATTTCACTAAGTGGGTAGAGGCGATTCCTACAAGGAAAGCCACTGATTCGATGGTTATAGATTTCTTGGAAGAGAATATATTAGCAAGATTTGGCTGTCCTCGAAAGATAGTAACAGATAATGCACATGCTTTCAAGTCAATGGCAATGATCAGTTTTTGCCAAAAATATAACATTGTGCTAGGACATTCCACAACATATTATCCACAAGGAAACGGTCTAGCTGAATCTTCTAATAAGAGTTTGATCAGCATAATTAAGAAAGTTTTAACTGAAAACAAAAAATCTTGGCACTTACATTTAAAGTATGCTTTATGGGAAAATCGAATAGGAACGAAGAAATCGATTTGTACCTCACCATTTCAAATGGTTTATGGCACAGATGTAGTGTTGCCTATAAACTTAGCACTTCTGTAATGAAGCTATGGCAGGATGAGAAGGAAGAGCCAAATCCTCTCACCAGAAGAATAAACCAATTAATTGAAGTCCAGCAGCACAGGGATGTAATAGATGAAAAGCTACAGAAGTACCAGGATAATATGAAGTTGCTATTTGATCGCAAGGCCAAGAACATAAACTTTCTTCCAGGAGATCTAGTTCTAAGGTGGGATGCTCGAAAGGAAGATTCGGGTAAAAATGGTAAATTTGATCACATCTGGTATGGACCTTTTAAAATATCATCTTCTGAAGGTAAAAACTCTTTTCTACTGGAATATTTAGATGGTAAGATCCTAAATTCCCCTGTTAATGCACGATTCTTAAAGCATTACATGGAATAAAAAATAATAATAATAATAATAATAAATAAATAAATAAAAATTAAAATAAAATAAAATAAAACAAATTTGTACATACCGGTTTCTTTCTCAAATTGTTAAAAAATTATATTGAAAAATAATAATAATAATAATAAAATTATTAAAAACTTTTTCGTATCAGAGTTGAAGAGATTTTATATTGACTTTGAAAATTATCAAATGATTGAATTCAGTTAGGTCATTTTTCATGTTTTTCTCTCTGACTAAAAATGGTTAAGTTTGAGATTAACTCTGTATTTCTTAAGTTGTTTAACAGTTTGTCTAAACTTTAAAGCTTGCTCAAAAGAAAACCCCTTGAAAATGTTTTCCCTTTTCCTCTACAGACTTAGAAAGTTTTGAAGGTTGAGAAAAATTGGTCTAGAATAATCAAAACAAGTTGACAAACCGTTATTATAAAATTTTACACAGATCACCAACCCTGATATATTAAATATCACCGATTTCCCCCGCTTTGTAAGCATGAGCTAACTATGAGACAGATGGTGAAAGGAAATTCATAATTAATTGCCCCCATCTAGTCATACAGACGATGAAAGGAAATTCATTTAAATGATTGCCCTCGTCTAAAAATAAAAAATAGATAACTTCACCATGGTACTGAACAGGCCTGCTGGCAGTGAAGCAATGTCTAAACATAAAATTAGCATTCAAAGCGGTGAAAGGAAATTCAGTAAAAAGGGACAGATAACTTCACCAGGGTACTAAACAGGCCTGCTGGCAGTGAAGCAATATCTGAGGTATCTGTAAGGTTGTCATACTTATCTGTAAACTCTATTCTAGTTATCAATCTTTCAAAAATTGGATATTCGTCTTAAGTCAAATAGAGCTTCCTAGTTTTAAAATTATGAATTTTATTTCGATTGATGCAAGATGAAATGTTCAATAATCTGTTGAGCTCCTAAAGATTGTTCAAATCATCTCAATACTAACTCAATTTTGGAATGAGAAGGAGAATTTTGAAAAAGACTATATTTGAATTTCAAATAAGTTTTGAAAAGGTTTTCAAAGACCGTACGCATTATCTTTTCTTACTCCTTGATCAGTTTATCAGAAATAAACTCTTGACCCCATTACCCAATGAAGGCATTGAGTCTACATGTTCTCCTCGTCCCGCAAGGAGACGAGGTCCCCAGTTGGAGCCTATGTTGAAACAAACCTTGAATTTTTTATCTTGAGGAGAAAAAAATTTGTATCTTTGAGTCTTTGCATTTTATAAATTTCCTAAAGAAAAATTTTCATCTCCGACGAATTTGCGATGCCCTTATGGTTCATTTTTAGACAAAGAATGATAAAACTCTAAACGAATATAAGTTTTCCAATATTATGCGAAATAATCTTTTTAAAATGGACATTGATTTAAAACTTAAGGAATTTAAATTTACATCGGGATATCGGGATTCAGAGTTTTGAGCGAACAAATGTTCAACACAAATTAAATAGCGAAATCCCGATTCCCGATTTCCCGGTACATTAATCCTTAATTAAAAACATCAGTTACTTAAATCATATTTAAAAAGTGTTTAAACTTTGAGTTAATCTCATCGCAAAATCGGGATTCACGATTTTACGAGAACAAAGAAACTTGTCATCGTATTTTCCGATTTCCCGATTTTGCGATACAGTTAATCCTTAAGTGAGGTTTGGAATTAATCTAATCATTGTTAAGAATGATTAAGAGTAAATAATCATATCGGGATATCGGAGTTCGCGGTTTTGTGAGCAGCAGTTTTCATGACATTGGATTTCCCGATTTCCCGATCCCCGATTTCCCGATGAATGAAATCCCAAAATTTTATTAATCTGGATTAATTAAGATAATAAAAAGATTTTAACTTAAATAAAACATCGCGATTTTGGCTATCGGGATTCTTCGATGACTTGTTTCCTTGACATCAAAAGTTCCAAAACTCCGATAAGAATGTTTTCAAATTTAAATCAAGATTAACGCTGATTAATCATTCTTAGAAACTAGGTTTAAGGTTTAAACTTTTGATAAATGATCTTTAATGCGACATAGTCTGATTTGGTAAGTTTCTATTATATTTGAAAATATCGGGAAAGCTCGAGTACAAACATTAAATGTATATATTCAGGAATATATTTTGCATTAAGAGCCTTAAATTCATAACAGAGGTACAAATCTCAATGCTATCATGATATACTCGAAATAAATTTTTGAAATGTTCATATTATCATTTCGAAGCTAAATTCCACTCTGTTACAGGTTTTCAAGTGAACACAGAGCTATGGCACCCAAAAAAGCTTCAGAGAAAACTGAAGAGCAACCAGAAGGTGATATTATTTCAGACACTACTACATCTGGGGTACACTCTGTCAAGTCATGGAATGGAATTGCCAAAATACTAGAAGAGGAGCTGAAATACGCGGCCACTGATTCGGATAATCACCTCTGAGATATCGCCGAGACTGAGCTTCACAAGGTTGTTGCACGGCCGAAACTTGTTTCTTATACCGACATGATCGCTTGGGCACTGGATAAAGTAGATGTTCCGACCAGAAGTATTCTGAACGAACAAGGAGCTGTTATCGGCTCATTCAGGCCTGAACATATCCAAGTAATGTATAAGCTCTCGCCTAACTTTAGACACACTTATAATTATGAGTTTGTAGCCGCATTTCAAAAAAAGGAGTGCATTGAAGGTGGTCAAACATACCCTGATATGATAAGAGGATGGGCCAGAGATGAAAACAAGTTTAGGCTGATATAAATGGAATTTATGCCACAGCTTCCTTAAATGAATATATGGTGTATGTAGCAATGATGTTATGTAGACTTTTTGGGAGAAAGGATCCTTTTCACTTTAATGCAGAATGGACACCTTTCTTAGAGGAAGTTTCAGAGGGACGCAGTTTTAATTGACACAAAATTCTGTCAGATAACCTTACATTAGAGGTTATGAATTACAAAACAGCTAGGTCAAAAGGACAACCAATCTTTTTTTATATGTCATCTTATATCATGGATGCCATTTGTTTTATGACTCCATTCCCATTAATGACTTGGAGTTGGAATGTTTCTTGCTCGGAGCCTGTTCATAAGTACCATTCAACTCTCTGGGAAGAAAATGCAAAAAATGCTTTTTATGAGGTTTGTCATTATGTAATTATCCCTCTACACAGAATATTCTTTGAATGCGAACCTCCTCGCATTTCAAATACCATCATAGAAAACCTCAAGTCATTCGCTGACTGGTTCATCGAGGAAAATTTTTCCTATGTGAGAGTTTATGGTTGTTCTATTCCGCCTCATGCACTCCCAAAAATTTTACCATACAGGTTAATATGCAGAGAAGTGGCTTATCAGCTAGTAAATGGGGGTATTGGGCTAGAACTAAAGGCTCAGCAGAAAAAGGCATGGCCATCTTTTCCTGTTTATCAAGGAAAATTTGTTTTATTAAACATAGGCCATTCAAAGGCAGAAGCCAAGTCAATGAATGAAGTAAAATTAGCATATATAGAGACCAAGAAACATGACCCATACCAAATAATCAGTCGGCATTTCACACAATGCGGTTTGAAAGCATATGAACATGAATTTTCAGTTTATGACGATGTTTTTAGAAATGTTAAATCTTATGAAGAAGTTCAGAGAAGTGTGCAAACCTTGTCACCTGATGCACAGGTGGGGTTTGCATCTTTTCAAAGAAATAGAAGACAATGTCTGCCAAAGATTTTACAAGGCGAGATGTCAACATCAGCGCAAGAGCAAGAAACAATGCCTCCAGGGTTTGAAACCATCATTCAGTATGATTCAAGTGACAAGGATAAATTGAAATATCATGAAAATCCTTCTCAGAATACAGAGGGTTCTCAGACCAGAGAATCACAGACAGAAAAAGGAAAAGGAATTGAAACAAGCCCAATAATCCTAGATAATATCCTAGAGAATGTTGGAGGAACATCTTCACAGGAACTCGGCAGTACTATTACAACATTGACTCCACTTCAGTCTACTTTTGGAACCCCTCATGAAGGAGTTCTATATGTGAGTGATTGAGAGCCGATCACCAGAGATGAAATTCCTTCATCTCATTATTTTTTCAGAAAAAAACGAAGAGCTGTTTTGAAACAAGAATTACATCCTGTGGGAGAAAGAATGGTCAAAAAACATAAAATTATCATTGATGGAAAGAAGCTAAATGAAGGAGAATTTGCCACAGAGCTACCAGGAACCATGGGTGCAATAGCATCAGCCAATATGTATTCTGTAGGAAATCTAACCACTATGCTAGAGCAAAAGGATCGGGAAATAATTCATCTACAGGACAGATTAAAGGAAAATGAAAAAATTATTGGCTAGGGAATACAGAAAGGTCTAGAACAAGCTAGAATCAAAGACATCCAAGAAATCCAAAAGTTAAATGAAAATTTGGATGAGGCAAAAAACATGATACAAGTTACTCAAGAACAAGTGCAAAAGCTAGGCAATGAAAATAAATCTCTGCAAGATAAAATCATTTCAATTACTAATCAAGTGATTGAAACAGAACATTTCAAGACCAAAGCATCAGAGATATATGAAAATATTGAGGAAGTACAACAAAAGATATTCCATAATCTGGAAATCATCCAGAATTATTTTCAAGAATCTAAAAGGTCTATGGAAAAGGTAGTGCAAAAAGAAAGAGAAGCTAAAGCAACAAGGAATCCCTTCCAAAAGATAATAACTTCTTTGAAAAAAGAAGAAACTGGAAAATCACAGAAATTATCCATTTCGGAGCAGTTGAAAAGTTTGGGAAAAAAATTTGGAAGGATATAAAAGAATTACAAAAGGAATCAATGAAGATTGTCAAAAGATCTTCGATTTTATTGAAAAAGATGCAGTACATATCGGGACAAATGTCTCTTCCGAGTTGTTAGGAGAAATCAACATTAACATGTATCAGCTGAAAATAAAAGAAGAACTTGAAGAAAAGAAAGTGGAAATCTCAAATATTAAAGCGGTCAACATTGCAGAAATTGAGAAGTGGATGATAGCTTCAAGTTCGAAATTGGAGAAAGTGAAATTCACAGAGAAAACAATAGGAAGCCAGTTTCCAGACCTACAAAGAAGTTTCTTCTCTTTTGAAGCAAATGAAGTAACCGAGGCTCCTAAAGTCTTGGTAAAATTTTTAGAGAAATATGTTCAATACATTGAAGCGGATAAAGAAAGTTCTTCAATACAAATTTAGGACTTTGTAAATAACTTTATTTTCATAATTTTGAAATAAATTGTAAACGGTTGACATTAGTCTATGCAACCGTAATATTAGGAAGTTGGTTAGTTACCAACGAAAGAATTTGATAGAAATGTATAAATATAGTTTCAAGAGGCTGAAAAAGGGCTTCAGAAATTTTAGAGAAAGCCAATTTTTGTAATATCAACTTTTAAGTCTATCGGAATCGAAATCACAAACAAGATTCTGGATCCTGCAATTTTGTGACTATGTTTCTTCCCCTGTTTATCATATTTTGTTAAATCTTCTTCTTAATGTATGTTTCTAACAAGTGAATCAATTTGAAGTCGTGTACATTGTTGTTTATCGTTTCAGATTGGTTTGGATGTTGAATGTTCTACAGTATTTCCTCTGAAATTACTTTAGTGATTTTAAGACCTGTAAACTTTATGTTCCTTAATATCTAATTCTGTTAGAAATATCGCTTTTATTCCATCATTGTTCACTGAAGTATAAGATTCTTTCTAGATAAAAGCCTTATATTTCTTTGTATTGTTTTCCATTGTTTACAATCTCAAAATTGTTACAAAACCAGGAAATGGCCTTGATTGTGTTTTTATATTACTGTCTTAGATCTTAAAGTTGTTTCATTAATATCATCTCTGAAAATCTGAAGTAAACGATCGATAAAAACCCTTTTACAAAACCATTTAAAACCCTATCACCCATGACAGTCCCTAGTGGTAGACAGCCAAACGTAGAACCTGGTCTTTAGGATCAAACCAACATTGCCCTAAACTTATTTAACACTATTTTGCAAACAAAAACCAATAGGGCTGAGTTAGAAAGATCGTGGGCTGCTATCGAATGCGACATTAGCATCCAAGAGCAACGGGAAGCAAGACAGAGACAGTTGAGAAACTGAATCTGATCTAGTCTTTCTTTGTTTCTTTGTTTTAAAAGTCTCATCATAAAAATCTTTATTCGGATGCCTTGACGGTGTGTTTTGTAGCCTTAAAACACAAACTCAGGAACAACACCTCACATCCCCTTGCGCAGGAATGTCCACAACCCACAGGCTAGGGCAGCTCATAACTATAGCTTGGTAGATGACTTAGCGCAATCCCCGGCTTCCATGTCAGTCTTGGAAGTCCTCCAGACTTGTCCTACATAGCGGAAATCACTACTTTCCGCCTTGGGGGCAGTTGACCCTACCGATACTTGACTCATCACCTTTGATCTTGATAGCGGAGAACCTTGTCTTCCCGCCTTGATCACTTTTCAAATACCAATAAAAATACGGAACATCACAGTTCATCGATGTATCAGCAATGAAGGTGCATCTACATGCATCATGTCCAAAACAGTATGGCAGAAACTTGGTTCCCCAGAAATCATACCCTCTGCCATCACATTATGAGCTTATGACGGATGACCATCCTCGCCTGAAGGGCTCTTTCAAAATGTCCCCATTGAAATCGGGGGCAAGACTATTCTCATTGACATCGAAGTTATCGACGCCCCGCTCGATTATAATATCCTGTTCGTTCGTAGCTACATGTGCGCTATGAAAGCAGTGGCATATTCCATCTTTCGGACAATGATGTTCCCCCACAATGGGAAGATCGTGACCATCGACCAAGTCTCACATTATGAGCCTAACCCATCTGCCAACCTCGATAACATTCTTCCCCTCATCCACACAAACCAAGACGCATATCCACTCGTCGAGATGGGTCCTGGGATTTTTAAAGATCCATCCTTGTTAGGAACGTACCATGGAGCACCACCACTCCTTCATCCTACTAATCAAGTGTGCATCATATCATCTAACGGAACTCACATAGAGGATGCTCGTCCTCCTCAGGAGGCTTAAATCATTCCTGACGTCCCAATAGTCGCAGAACCACTCCCGTCGGAGCCTCCTGTGCACTCGTCGACCCCAACAGTCCACGAATCCACATCTCCTCAGGGGCATAGTCCTGTTTGGGAAACAGTCCCCCAACCGCTCACTCAAATTCCCTTCTTTTACCCTCCACCAGGTATCGAAGCTTTTCAGGTAGCCGCAACGCTCACACTACCTAATATGGTGTTAGAAATCCCCATTTGGTATTTACACCCACCATAGATGGTCCCTCGGCCATCCCTTCCCCCACAGGAAGGCCTCCCCATGACGATTCTCATCCTTACCCCCACCCCCCCCACTCACTAACCTCCCTGCTACAGCTGGGGGCAGGAGAAAGAAGAAAGATCCCACCGCTCCACTTCCTCCATGCATCCCACTACCTTGTGCACTATGTGAGAAAGAGGGCCACCAAACCAACAATTGTCCATCACTACCTGAATTATGGAATTTGATTCCCCTCAATCAAACTCCCACAACACCCGCCACTACTGCTAGTCCCACCACTACCACCCACCCGTCCAGTAATAAAGGGTTGAGGACCAAATACGCTTGTGCTATATGTTTAGAGTATGGCCATTACACCCATCATTGCCCAGCACTGCCATGCTTTCGGCAGACATTAGCGGTTGTACGCCAGAACTTCCAGAACAACCCCAGTCCTGCTAAGTCCTCGTTAACAAATATCACTGACATCCGCTATGTCACCACTTTAGTCAATGAACGTATCAGATGCCCTTGCTCTCTCTGTGATTCATTAGCTCATTTTACATACCAGTGTCCTATGATCCTTGAATACAGGAAACGTCAATTGACCCTGCTTCACCGACCCGCAGAGGCGATAATTGACATTTCCTCGTCACTCGAGGATCTTCTTGTCATCTCTCACAAGCCCGAGGCACTCCCAACGCCTCCATGGTTCTTCAATGACGCCTTTGAGGATTTACCCCGCAACCCCCCCAACTCTCTTTCTTATTCCCCTACTGACACTCTCCACCCAACCACCATGGGTACCCCTCAGTACTTCAATATATGGTTTATGTCAAGTGAACCCGCACCATCTCCCGACCGTGTTTCCCCTGTTTCTTCACCAGGGGGCAACCACCCAACCACGGTCACCGAGATCACTCCTAATGACCCCTTTTATTCCCGACGGTTCCACTGTGATGAGGAAATACTAAAAGAGTTAAACCACCCAGAATATCCCTGGGATGCGCTACATCACTGCGCACTCTTCTCTCCACAGGAAGCCTCCATGCCTCCTAACCAAAACCCCATTTACGCGGTCGAAACCAAAGATTTTATCCCATCCGGGCCTGTCGATTGGTTCAAAAATCCCATTCCTTCCCCTGATGTGTTTGAAGAAGGTAACATGGCCAACATTTCCCCCACTGTCAAAATTGACATTTCCATTAAACATGGCATCATCGAATAAATTACCATTGGAGTTGCTTGCACTCCTCAAGAGATCGTCGCATATAAATCCCTCTTCCAGGAATATAGGGATATTTTCGCCTAGTCATACACGAAAATTCCTGGCCTCGATCCCTCTATTGTTGAACATCCCATCAACACCTGGCCAGACATCACACCAGTTCGCCAGAAACAGTGACCGCTACACCCATCTAAAGCCGCGGCTATCAAAGCCAAAATTGACAAATTACGCGTTGTCGGGTTTATTTACCCCATCGCTTATACTTCATGGGTTTCCAACCCTGTACCCGTCGACAAAAAATAGGGCACTATCCACGTTTTCACAGACTTTCACGATCTCAATAACACATGTCCCAAAGACAACTTTCCAACGCCTTTCATCGATCAAATTATCGACGACTGTGTCGGCCACGAGGCTCTCTCCTTTATGGACGGATTTTCTGGCTATAACCAAATACAAATCCACCCAGCCCATCAGTATAAAACCGCATTCATTACCCCATGGGGGACTTTTTCATATCGTGTCATGCCTTTCAGCTTAAAAAATGCCAGCGCAACCTTCTAGAGGGCGATGACATACATCTTTCACGATCTGGCTAAAATCATCCTAGCCTACTTGGACGACCTCACAGCTCGATCCAAGAAACGCACCCAACATCTCGATGATTTAAGAATCATCTTTCAACGATGTCGTCAGTACAACATCCGCTTGAATCCTCTCAAGTGTGTTTTCTATGTCACCGCAGGGCGCCTCCTCGGTTTTATTGTTTCCCAGAGCAATATTACCATGGACCCCCTCAAAGTCCAAGCTATCACCGAAATTCCACCTCCCCAGAATTTACGGCAACTTCAGAGTTTACAGGGAAAAGCTAACTTTCTGAGACGCTTTGTCCCACATTACGCCATACGCGCACAAGGTTTCCTTTGCTTACTACATCACAACATCCCTTTTCACTGGGACGACCATGCCCAACAGTCATTTGATGATCTTAAAGAAGCGCTTTCAAATGAACCTTTAATCAATGAACCTGACTATAATCGTGACTATATCCTCTACGTATCAGCATCAGTTGTATCAGTAGATGGCGTCCTCGTCCATCTCAGAGATGACAATCGTGAACACGTCATTTATTACGTTAGTAAGAACCTATCAGGACCACCCTTGAAGTATAAACACGAAGAGAAACTTTCTCTTTCCGTTGTCCTCACAGTCCAGAAACTGCACCATTACATTCTTCTTCACACCACAAAGGTCGTCGTGAATTCCAACCCTATGTAGTACTTGCTTAGTCGTCGGCAAGTTAACAACAAATTTTCTCGATGGATCGTTATGCTTCAGGAGTACGACCTCTATTTCTCAACACCTAAAAGTAAGAAGGCCCTCGTTCTCGCTGAACTTGTCACGACCCTCCCCTCTAACACCACCAGTGCCCCCGTCAACACCGACTTTCCCGACGAACATCTCTTTTACATCACTTCGGATGATCCTTGGTACGATGACCTCCTCGTCTACCTCTGAACTCAAAATTTCGGTAACCACCTTTCACGAGATGATCGTCGACGTATTTTCCATCAGGCCCCCCGCTATCTCCTCATCGGAGACATCCTATACTGGCGGGGTGTCGACATCATTCTTCGTCGATGCCTGACTATTGACGAGGTCTATAGAGTCTTAAACAACTGCCACAGCGGCGCATGTGGGGGCCATATTTCAGGTATATCCACTGCTCAAAAGATTATCTGAGTCAGTTACTTTTGGCCTACCTTGTTTCATGATTGCATTCATGCCATGAAACGATGTGAGAAATGTCAGCTCTATGCCAACAAAGCTCAAGATCCCCCCGCTCTTCTTCACCCTGTCATTACTGTCGGCCCTTTTTCTAAATGGGGCATCGACTTTATGACTTGTAATCCCCCCTCCATCAATGGTCACAAATACATTGTTGTCGTCGTTTATTACTTCACCAAATGGGCCGAAGCTATGCCCACTTTCAACAACACCGCTGACACTGTAGCGCGTTTTTTCTTTAACCACGTCATATCCCGTTTTGGAGTACCACTCCAACTCATTTCCGACCATGGAAAACACTTCAAGAATGAGATCTTCGTCGAACTCTCATCTTGGTTAGGCTTCTCTCACGAGTTTGCCTCACCATATTACCCTCAGTCAAACGGACAGGTCGAGGCAGTTAACAAAGTCCTCAAGACCATGTTATAGCGCACGGTTAATAAACATAAAACCAATTGGCATCATATGTTATTTTCTATGCTATGGGCTTATCTCACGACGATGAAAACCGCTACTGGTTTCACACAATTCCATTTATTCCATGGGGTCGAGGCAACTCTTCCCATCGAGTGCGAAATTCCCACCTTACGCACCGCAATTGAGCTATTACCTGACACTGCTAAAATGGAGCAGCGCTTGCTGAACTTGGAGTCTCTGGATGAAGATCGTCGATCTTCCTTACAGAACAATGAGGCAACTAAAAAATGATCCAAGGCTACCTTTGATCGCCATGTCAACCTTCGATCATTCCGCGAAGGCGAACTCATCCTGGCTTATGATATCGCTCATGATACCTTTGGCCACGGTAAATTTGAATCACTTTGGCATGGCCCTTACATTATCCAACATTGCCTCACCAAAGGCGCATATATCTTGGCCTCTCCTGAAAGCCTCTCTCTCAAAGAACCCATCAACGGGTTGTATCTCAAGAAATTTTACGCTTAAAAGTAGTCATTATACTTTAGGTTATTTCTTCTTTTTAGTGTTTTTAATCTTTTTCTCCTGCCCTCATGTCTAAACTATCCCTTGTGCTATTGACAGATGCTTCCTCCACCAGCCTACCACATTGGTTACGCCGACGATGCCAGTCGTTGGACGCAAAATCTCGCTTCGGCTGCTTGGGCTCTCTACACCCCCTCACATGAAATGCTACATTCAAGCGGCATATGTTTGGGGCCAACAACCAACAACCAGGATGAATACATTGCGGTCATCGGCCTCCTGGACAACGCCCAACATCATCATATTCGTCACCTTAGCATCTTCCTCGACTCTCAACTAGTCGTTCTCCAACTCAACAATGTATACCGTGTACACGATCCGTGCCTCTTTCGCAAATACCTGCACGTTAGGATTTTATCACGACATTTTGATTCCATTACATTTACACATATTCCACGACAATTGAATCAAATAACAGATCAAATAGCTAACATGGTGTTAGATTGGCATATATCACATCAAGCTACACATACATAAACATCTCACAAAAACCTGTCACATCATATATATAGAATGGACGTACTCAAAAAATCAGCAAAAAACATGTAGACAACATCAAGATCTCAAAATATGTATACTCATGTATATATAAAGGCCCATTCGGCCATCCAAATGTTTACATACAAAAATACATGTATCCGCAGGCCAATGCAGCACCTCGGTACAAAAAATGGGCTCACCAGCCTATATACAACAAAAACAAAGATATACATCATGCACCACTCATGGTGCCTCTATCGTGCCACCACCTCCTCCTCCCTCAGGCGGTGGCGGCCCACCACCACCTGCCCCAGGTAGTGGTGGTCCACCCACAGGACCCTCCTACCCCGGCGGCAGATGTCCACTCGTCATAGCAGCAAGCACTGCTGCTCGTCGCACTATGGCCCGGCATGGTGGAAGCACCCCCACACACTGCTCCAGGAAACTCTCATCCTAGATGCACGTCCACATGCCCTCAGGCACATCCTGTAAAACCGTCTCCAGACGACAGCGTATATCATCATAATCCACTTCGGCTGCCACTGGAGGAGCGTGTGATGGCCCCGCACCAGGGTCATCGAACCGATGCCTCCTTGCTGCCCTCTCTGGCTCAGCTGGTCACCCCGCGGCATCCTCCCACCAACGTCTCTCTCCATGCGGTAGTCTCTCCGGCTCTCGACGAGCCGATGCTCTCTGCATCTCCACCTCGCGCCCGCGAGGTGCCACATCTGCACATACCAAAAACAACAACAACAGATAGTATCAGCACCTATATCATATACATATGGACTGATATCTAAAAAAACAACATAAACCAAAACATGCACACCAATACTAAACATACCTCGATGGTCAAACACCTCCCCTGGAGGTAGCACCATGTCCGGGTCACCCCGGAAGTCCACCCCATCATAGGGGTAACGAAGTATCACCTACGACATCTGCCGCCATACCTGGGTTGCCTCTGCCGAAAAGAAGTGGCCACCTTTGCCACCACTGTGACGAAGCAAAACTGTTGACCACCACCTCAACCGTGGCTCTCGCGCCCCTGGCATCTCCAGTAGAATCCTCAGGCACAACATCGACGCCCTCTCTAAAAACCAGGCCACTAGGATGGACCCAAATGCAAACTCCCCCGCACCTATGGACCGATAGCGGTCCAACTGCGCCACCATCCTCGCATGCAGCATCAGCCCCCAAGCGAACCGCTCGCTGGCCACCACTCTCTCCAGCACCAAAAGCTAGCCACCACTAATTCGCTGGGTCGCCAACGACCCATATATCCGCACAATCATCGCTGCTATACAACGATGTGCCAGGGAATCTATCGCCCCTATACTCACCACAGTCCCAGACATAAAGTCCCGAAATGAGCTGTATCTCTAGCCAATATCAGCAAGTAAAATAGTCTTGGGCAACACCGGCTCCGCCAGTAGGGGCATTCCCCGAAAGGGGAGCCCAGTCAAGAAACAAATATCCTCCACCGCAGTGAAGGGGATCTGCTCTCCTTGTACGAGGAAGAAGTGCAGCTCCGAACTCCACATCTAGATCAGGAATTGCAACAGATACTCCTGTGCCTGTATCAACGGGAACTCAAATAACTTTAGCAACCCACAGGTTGCCAAAGTCGCATGCACGTCGGGCCCCTCAATGGCCACGGCGTCTCACAACTGGGCCCAGTCTCACTCTCACCACCGCACTGGCATCGTCACCACGGTCCACCTGTAGACAACACAGAGCCCTATATCAGCTCATGCAACCATCAACAACATCAAAAAGACTCGATTTTTACCCTTCAACCTTGCCTCCTAGGCATGGTTTTTGTTACCCACATGCGCGCCTGTTCATTACACAGGCGCGCATATATGCATGCCTATTCATTACACAGGCGCGCATATATGCATGCCTGTGCATTGCACAGGTGCGCATCAATGCACACCTGTTTGCTTCACAGGCGTGCCCCTACGCGTGCCTGTTCACCATACAGACGCGCACAGGTGCGCGCCTGTCAAACCCACAGGCGCGTAGTGGTGCGTGCCTGTTTAAATCATAGGCGCACCCTTCGGGCGCACCTTAAATTCTCCCTATCGCGCATCCATGCATGTATATTCGATGTACAGGCACGCACGTATGCGCGCCTATCACCGAATCGCCTGTGCATGTGGGGCCCACACCCCCTAAATACCCCTGTACGGCCCTCCGTACAAACCCTGCCCAAAAATTGAAAACCTATTTCTATGCAGGATGATCAGAACACTAACCTGACACTCGCAGATCCTCAATCGGCTGCCTCATCCTCCCCGAATCTCCAAATCTCCTCTGAAAACTACTTATTAAATCACTATTGCAGTAGGTACAAATGAGGTGGCAATATGGGCCCTACAGCTATATATAGGCCTTTTTCCAAACTTCCACTCACCCTTCCATGAGCCCAAGGTGTCCATTTTTCAAACCATCTTCAGCCACGGGATCAGCATCCCGTCACCTACATCACAGCAGTCCCTAGGTCACGTTTTATCATGAGCCCCTGGGGCGCCTTTTTTTTATCATGGTCAGGTACGCACGCACATAGTCACATTTATCAAATACATGCTCATATCTTTGATTCTCTTCAGATATTGTTCACTTTGGGTATTTGGTTTTCATGTGTGCAGGTACTTGATCATCATCCATCAACACAACCCCTTCAGGTATATACTTAGCACTGGCATGTAGTCTTTCCCGCTGTATTGCATTTACATTTCCAGTGACACCCTCTGATATTGGCCTCTAGGATCTCCATTTCCGGCTCTGCAGTACCCACGCCTCTATTTTGCACCTTCGGTACTATTACCCGGTAGCATTCTTACCCACATGAGTTGTCCCATTCATAGCACCTTTTGCCACTTTTGACACTCATGCTGTTCTTAATTACCCTTTATGGATGGGAGTCCCGATAGTCTTTCATCATCTCGTGAATCAACCACATACTCCTTCTCCTCATTTTGCTAGCTTTCCCACATGGACTCCTAGATTCTCTCTTTATGGTTCATTTTTACCTGCACCTCCGCAGTATCATGAACCCTCCATTTCCTCCACAATCAGTTTGCCCATCTACGAACCTACCTTCATTTCACCTACCTCATACAGAAACTCACCAATGGGGCCCCCACCCTTCATCAGTCTTCCAAGCACATTATTCCCTACGTGGGCCATCCATATCACACTGGGGCACCCGTTTCTGTATCTGTACATTTCTCCCCAATTATTCGTTATTTATTGTACAAACGCCTTTATTTCCAGTCATTACATTCTCTTTTTGTCGTCACCTTTGGCGAATTGCTTCCTTCCTTTTGGCCACACGCAACCCATGTCACCCTTGGTTGAAGCATTACTTATCATCTACCCTTGCTAGCATCATCCATCTCTTCAGAGTACCCCACAGGTCACTTACCTCTACCCTCTGAATTTGTTCACTTTGTCCTGCCTCTGGCACAAATTATCACCGGTCTTGTCATCCCCCTGACACTCGACCTCATTACACGGTTGTGGCCACTCTTTATATCATACATCCTCCAACCAAGGGCAGTATTGAGTCTTCCCACTTCTTGACTTCGTCCATGTACCTCTGCCACTTCCTCACCTCAGTAGATTCCACGAAGCCCTTTTCTTCCGGGAGTCGCGTTCCCCTTTTGTCGACATCAACACAATTTTCCGGAAGGGCGACAGTATCTTGATTCTCATTCTCCATTCAATGAGAGATCTCGGATGGCACAGGGTCAAACACCATTACTCCCTGCTGTCATTGGCCCCCATAAAATTCGATGCCAACACTTTCTCATGTTATGGTGGGTCTTACTTTGCGACTATTGCAGTTATTTCTATCATTTTCCGAAGACCTCTAAACTTGGTAGGGCCATCAATGCCTGCATCATCAATGATACTTATTACCGCGATCATTGCCTATTATTTAGAGTATGTTCCTTTGCAGAATTGTCTTCTACCTTTGTCATCACCACCCCCGAGGGCACTGCAGTTTTCTACACCAACACTTCAGTCATCTTTGTTCAGAGTTACATAACACGAGCATGGGGCATGCCCGCCTCGTTTGTACACAATTTTCTATTTTGTACACCTCATAGAAGGTCGGGTCCTACCGGTTCCTTTTTTTTTCTCCAATGGATCGCTCTGAACGATCCCACTATTGCTCTATCTTACAACAACATTCTCAGTAGAAGAAACATTGATGGATTTCGGCTATACGTATGCTCCTAACCTCATCCATCAGGGGGCATCTGTTATCACTGAAATTTCGTCCGCACATGGTTACAAGAACTCAGCATCGTCAAAATAGTAATGAAGTCATTCATGGCTCTAAATTAATCTCACAGCATTCAAAAAGGTCAAAAACTATACAAAGTAGTGAAAAATTGAAGAGCGCTTTACAGAAGTTGGGCGCGTGCGCACATGCGTGGAACAGGAACGTAGAATGCGCGCATAAGCGCACGATGTGCGGCTATTAGCGCAAAAAGCCGCGCACCTGCTAAACGACGCATTTATGAATGTGGTCGGCCTCCCAACCACTTATGGTTCAGCTCCCAAGCTGATTTGACCTCCAAATCTGGGCTGGATCCGAATGGTGGGCTGGTCAAAGACCTAATAATGCCCTAAATGGCCTCTTTTCACACTACAAAG
>ML791236.1:373480-394652 GCA_009831015.1 Picea engelmannii
TTAAGGACTCCATCCTTGACAAGAACACATTGGCACCATTTCATTGAGCAATCCACCTCTCCATTGAGTGGATTTGCAAAGAGTTCTTTCACCACCATTTTCATTTTTCTTGTTGTAAGAAGAGCTACTAGTGAGGGTCCAAGATCCTTCCCTTGGAGGAAGAAGGGACTCATAGTCCCCTTTCTTCTTGGTTCTTTTTTTTAATCAATAGATCAGCCTCAAACATTGGTGACATGGGTCTTTTTGTTCTTGTTATTTCTATGTCCCTATGCTTATGATTTTAGTTGTTATTAGTTTAATTCTTGATTATAGTTTTGTTTTTCTTTCTCTAACTCTTTCCTCTATAGCTGTCCTGCTCAGCAGACCCAACTGAGCTTGCAAGCACCTCTTATTTTCTCACCAAGGTGACGAAAAAGGTGCAACAGTCCCGAAAGACGAAACTAGTTGGTAACAGGTGGTGTGTGCTCATCACGTTGACAGAGTCAACCTTCATTGACATTTCGCATTTCATCGATTGTAAGAGTTGTGACATTGTGTCGAGAACCTCCAACTTGCGAAGCCTGAAATATTTCATGGCTTAAACAAAGGGTTTAATTAACTCTTTGCATGGTTTGGGAAAATATCCTGCATTGATCTCGGCCTGAGGGCAGGGGGTCTGTGCCAGTTGTGGTATCAGAGCACAGATGCAATTCTTTGCTTTTTGTAGCAGAGAGAAAAGAGGAATTGTATAGCCATGCCACCGAGAAGAAGAGACAGACAATTACCTGATCCAACAGTGGAAAGGGAAATGCGTGAATTACGTGCCAGACTTGATGCTATGGAGATAGCACAAAGGAACACAGGTGACGCTGAGGATATCAGTGAAGATGAAAGTGAAAATGAAGGCATAAACGAAAAATTTGTAGTCAAAGATGCTTCAGAAGAACACCTATTTAGGGTTGTTTCAAGGATAGATGCTAGGGAAAAAATGGACATTCCAGTGTACGAAGGCAACTTGGATGTTGAAGAACTTCTAGACTGGATTAGAGCTCTAGACAAATACTTCGACTATGAGGATGTCGAGGAAGACAAGAAAGTAAAACATGTTGTTACTAGACTTAAAGGGCATGCAGCACTGTGGTGGGATGAACTGTAGGCTGACAGACATTGCAAAGGCAAGCATAAAATCAAGAGCTGGGATAGAATGGTTGCAAAAATGAAATCCAAATTCATACCCAGGGATTATCAAATCACTTTGTTTCAGAGAATGCAAAATTTGAGATAGAAGCTGATGTCAGTGAAAGAATACACTGAAGAATTCTATAGGATAAACATCAGAGCAGGTCATTGAGAGAACGATGATGAAAAATTTGTCAGGTACATGAATGGTCTATGATATGACATTCAATATGAGATGAGCATGATGACCATTCGAAATGTGGAAGATGCTTATCATATGGATCTGAAAGCCGAAGAGAAGCTGAGCCGGAAGTAAGGTCAAAGAGGCCGAGGTAGAAATAAAAGATGAGGCAAGACAATTGCCTAAGATAGAACTCAGAAACCTAAGGAAGAAGAGATGAAACCTCAAACTCAACCTGAGAGAGGAGGAAGCTCACAGGGAAGGCAGTATGCTGGTAAGAATACTTTTCCTCGAGCCAGAGGAAGAGGAAGAGGCAGAGGAGGTGAAGTGAAATGCTTTGTCTGTGGGAAAATCTGACATAAATCCTATGAGTGTCCAAATCAGAAGAAAGATGGTGGTGAAACTCACATTTTCGAAGCTCAAGGATGGAATGTTGAGGTAGAGGATTCTGAGGGTGGAATATCCTTAATGATGAAGAAAGTTCTCTTGAAACCAAAGAAGGAACTAGAGAACCCAGCCCAAAGAAACAGTCTGTTTCGGACTACTTGCAAAACTAAGGATAGAGTATGCAAGGTCATAGTGGATAGTGGTAGCACATATAATCTCGTATCTACAAAGATGGTAGAAAAGATGGAGCTGGAGACTGTTGCACATCCAAGCCCATACAAAGTTTCATGGCTACAAAAAGGACATCAGGTAAATGTCACTAAACATTGTTTAGTTGAAATTAAAATAGGAAGATATAAAGATGAGATATTATGTGATGTCATTCCCATGGATGTTTGCCATCTAATGTTGGGTAGACCATGGAAATATGACAAAAACATAGTTCATGATGGGAGAAAGAACACGTACCCCCTGGAGAAAAATGGTAGGACTCACATGTTGTTGTCGATTAAGGATAAATAGGTGAAAACAGAGATGAGCAACACTGTACTTCTCATGAGTGGAAAGGAACTTCCTGATGAGGTTAAGAAGAAGGAAAACACACAATTTATTGTGGTTAGGAAGCCCATAATTGTTTTGACTAGTACGATGATAGATGATTTACTAGAAGAAATCCAAGAATTGCTGGGAGAATTTGTTGATATAGTAGTGGACGAACTACCTTGTTCGTTGGCACCTATTAGGAGTATAAGTCATCATATCGATCTTATACCTGGAGCCAGTTTTCCGAAAA
Organism: Picea engelmannii; assembly: GCA_009831015.1. NCBI lineage: Eukaryota > Viridiplantae > Streptophyta > Pinopsida > Pinales > Pinaceae > Picea > Picea engelmannii. Next base: position 376,000 of record ML791236.1, read on the forward strand.
AAGAAGCATATCGGTTGACGCCATAGGAAAATGAAGAAGTTAAGAAGCAGGTCCAAGACTTAATGGAAAAAGGATTGATTCGAGAAAGCTTGAGTCCATGCACTGTTCTGACAGTGCTCAACCCAAAGAAATATGGAGGCTGGAGAATGTATACAGACTCAAGCGAAATCAATAAGATTACCATTAGATATAGGTTTCCATTGCCAAGGATGGATGACTTGATGGATTTCTTGAGTGGAGCAAGATTGTTTTCAAAGATTGATTTGAAAAGAAGATATCACCAAATTAGAATGAGAGAAGGTGATGAATGGAAGACAACATTCAAGACAAATAAAGGGTTATATGAATGGCTTGTCATGCCATTTGGATTAACGAATGCACCAAGTGCTTTTATGACATTGATGAACGAAGTCCTGAAGGATTTCACTGGGAAATTCGTCATTGTATATCTTGATGATATATTAATTTTCAGCAAAACTGAAGCAGAGCACTTAAAGCATTTAGCTGCAGTAATGAGAAGATTACAGCAAGAGAAATTGTTGATCAATATGAATAAATCATCATTTATGAGGACAAAACTCATTTATTTGGGTTTTGTTATCTCTGCAAATGAATTGAAAATGGATCTAGAAAAGATAAAGGTGATTAAAAATTGGTCATCGCCGAAGAGTCTATTTGAAGTACGAAGATTCTATGGTTTGGCTAGCTTCTACAGGAAATTCATCCGAAACTTCAGTGGAATTACCGCATCAATGATGGATATAGTGAAGAAAAGACATAAATATTTTCACTGGACGAAGGAAGCAGAGAAGAGTTTCATGCTACTGAAGAAGAGGATCACTGAGCAACCAATTCTGGTTTTGCCAGATTTCAGCAAGACATTTCAGGTCAGGTGTGACACGAGTGGATTTTCAATTGGAGCGGTCTTGAGCCAAGATGATAGGCCGGTCACATATTTCAGTGAAAAACTGAATGAAGCGAAGATTAATTACTCCACATATGACAGGGAATTCTACGCAGTCATACAAGCACTAAAGAGATGGAGACACTATTTGGTTCCCAAGGAGTTTGTTTTGTACAACGACAATCACGCTTTGCAATTCGTGACTCGACAGGAGAAGTTGAACCAAAGACATGTTAAATGGGTTGAATTCATGCAGAAATTTACTTTTGTGAATAAGCATATTTCTAGAACTGCTAACAAAGTTGTTGATGCTTTGAGCAAGAAATGTTTGCTTATGCAGGAATTCAGAGTCAAGACTTTGGGTTTTGATAACCTCAAAGAAATGTACAGGGATGACCCAGATTTTAAAGAGGCATATGAGGCATCTGAGAATCCAATTCTCAGGGATAGAAGCCAATGGAATGAATACATGATCCAGGATGGATTATTGTTCAGGGGAAATCAGCTATGTATTCCGAAATGCTCCATGAGGGAGAATTTGTTGAAGGAAAAACACAGTGGAGGATTGGTCAGACACTTCGATCATGAAAAGACATTTTCAAAGTTGAATAGCTCATATTATTGGCCACGGATGAGAACAGTTGTTAAGAAATTTGTGGATAGATGCAAAATTTGCCAGCACACGAAAGGAAAAAGGCAGAACGTAGGATTATACCAACCATTACCCATACCTGAAAGGTCGTGAGACGTAGTGAGAATGGATTTCATATTGGGACTGCCAAGGACACACAGAGGATGTGATTCGATCTTTGTGGTAGTCGACAGATTTTCAAAGATGGCGCATTTCATACCATGCCAGAAAACCAATGGCGCAACTCATATTGCGAACCTGTTTTTCAAGGAAGTTGTTAGACTTCACGGCTTGCCAAGGAGTATCATTTCTAATCGAGATACCAAGTTCATAGGACATTTTTGGAGGACCTTATGGAAGAAGCTAGGGACAAAATTGTCTTTTAGCTCAGCGTATCATCCTCGGACATATGGACAGACATAGGTCATAAATAGGAGCTTGGGAGATTTTCTAAGGAGCTCAGTGACTGAACACCATAGTCAATGGGATCACATTCTGCCACAGGTGGAATTCACTTACAATGACTCACTCAATAGAAGCACAGGGTAGAGTCCATTCTAGATTATATATGGAATTCAACGAAGGGGAGTTTCTAAATTGAAAGATGCAGAACAAGTTGAATTCAGAAGTGCTAGTGCAAAGGAAAAATAAGGAATGAAGGAGCTTCACAGCCAAATTAAGGAGCGATTGCAAAGTTCAAATCAAGAATACAAGGGTAGAGCAGACCAACACAGGTGAGAACTTCATTTTGAATTTGGTGATTTGATTCTTGCACATCTGAGGAAGGAGAGGTTCCCAAGGGAAACGTATAACAAGCTGAAGATGAAAAATATTGGGCCATGCAAGGTCATAAGAAAATTTGGGGCAAATGCATATGAGATTGAATTACCTGATGGGATCAGAATCTCACTAATATTCAATGTTGCGTATTTGTACCCTTACAGAGCAGAAGAAGCAGGAGTAGAGGAGGAATAGAAAGAAATTCACTGGACAAAACAAATGCCTGTAGCTGAAAAGCCACAGATGGAAACCATAATTGACAAAAGGGTTAGCAAAAAGACCAGGAGAAAAGAGTATTTTGAATACTTGGTCAAGTGGAAGGGACATCCAGTTGAAGATACTAGTTGGGAGGATGAAGCAACAATTCAAAAGCATGGACAGACCCTGCAAGAGCTCATGAATAGGAGTTCATGAAAATTTTCAAGAGAGGGAGTATGATGCAGGAGCATCATACAAAGCCAAAGCGTGTGCCTAGCCAAAGGAACAGCTGGACGTGCAGATGAAAAAAATGAACACGTTTTTATGAAAATGTTTTAAATTTTGAAAACTGAAGCATTAATGTAATAGCTAGGAAAAATGTACTTACATTTATGTCTTGGAGATATGAACAGATCTGGAGAAATTACTCTCATCTTCCAGATGTAATAAGAATTTAAGTCTGTTAATGTAAAGTCGGTAGATATGAATGTTAGATTAGACAGTTTAGAAGAGTAGGAGGGAAAACATATGATATACACCCTTACCCTTGTATCAATAGAGGATTATCATCATTCAGATTGGATAAGATGTAGAGCTATAGTAGAGAGTTGTAGAGAAGAACCCATGTACAGGAGCACTTGAGTTAATATATGAAACTTTGACTCAATTTTGATGGTGTTATGATGCTTACTATTTACATTAGTTAAATGGTATGTTTAGAGTTGTTTTGTTTCTCTGTTATGCATTTTATTCTAATGTTGTATTGTGTGTATGATTTCATGTTGAATGTATGAAGTCCATGAAAGAGGAAGAATGAGTTTCAATTGTTTCTCTCCCTGAGAATTCCCGCAAGGACTACAGTGAATGTCCACAAGGTGTGCATTGATGAGGGTCTGACTTTTATCTCAGAAATCTCAGGAGAGACATCGTTGTTCTCATACCAGCTGAAGTGCAGGTGAAGCACAGAGCCATGCAAGGTGTGCACAGGCCAATTGAAGCCTTGGATTTTACAAATCCAGAAAGAAGATTGAGAGACTATTGTTGCAAAGAGTGCACAACGTCGAATATTCAAATAACCAAAGGTTATTTGAAGGTTTTCCGCAAGGAGTGCGAGCAGGGGTCCTTTTGGAAGCTTTAGTTTGCAAGTGAAAGCTCAGGAGGGATTTAACCTTTGAAGTGATCAAGGGGAGAGGAAGGTCGAAATTGTCGCACAAAATTCAATGAGGAGTGAATCAGGTGGTCAGAATTCTTCGTGGAGAACTCACAAAATCGTGAGGACTGTAGGATTCATAGGAGTTGCAAGGTGGTTAGGAGTCAAACGAACCACCACCCTGATATCAAGAATCAATGTGAACTGTTGATCGTGGCTAGTTCGAGCCGTCAGATCATTTCGGGAATTCGGGGTTCATAAGTTTGGAGCACAAGCCAAAATCCTCAGTCACTCTAACTCCCGAATCACGGAAGGGATTATCAAGTGTGAAATTGAACAATGGGAACACTTTGTGGAGAAGCACCGAAGACTAGAGAGCCATTGGATCTTGCAAAGAAGTAAGTGGGTTAAGGCGAGTACCTTTTCAATCACCCATAAGCTCAGGAGAGATAGGGGTCATTGGATCCAGTCCAACGAGAGTCGTCAGATCTTGTGCGAATTCATAATTTAGGAATTCGAGGATTGGCGTGACAAGTGATTTTGGAGTCGAGAGTTTCAAACTCCCAGCTCGCGAAATCCTGAAAATATCAGGACTGTTGGATCAAGGGAGGCTTACAGTCATTGATCCCACAAAAGGAGAAATTTCAGAGTTCAAGGAATCATAAGGGAAGAGGAATGACTGTTGGTTGTTCGCTCAAAGTCCCGAAAGCCAAAACTAGTGGGTAACAGGTGGCGTGTGCTCGTCGTATTGATGAAGTCAACCTTCATTGACATTTTGTGTTTCGGTGATTGTAAGAGTTGTGACATTGTGTCGATAACCTCCAACTCACGAAGCCCGAAATCTTTCGTGGATTAAACAAAGGGTTTAATTAACTCTTTGCATGGTTTGGGAAAAGATCATGCGTTAATCTCGGCCCAAGGGTAGGGGGTCTGTGCCACCTTCGTTTTCGTTAAACCCTTCGATTGGCTTCACTGAATTTTCCCTATATAATCTAAAGTTGAGATAAGCACTTTAAAGAATCTACCTTCTTTTAAAGCTCTGTTCTCCCCATGACTGTACCCGTCATAAGACAAACCAACATCGAACCTAGTCTATCGGATCAAACTAGCATCGCTTTAAATATTTTCCATACCATACTCAAGACTGCCACCACCTGGACAGAGATCGAACGTTCATGGGCTGCCATCGAGCGGGATATCAAAATTAAAGAATATTTGGAAGCTAGACAAAGACAACTCAGAGATCGGCCATAGCTTCATCCCCCCAAGTTGTTTCTTCCCCTTCCTTTTCTTTCACTCTTTTTAGATGCTTAGACTCTACACTTTATATCCTTAAGTGTAGACTCAGGAACAACACTTTGTATATGTTGAATGTGTTAGATCCGACTTATGATGCTAAGTGTGATGTGTGTTTTGACAATATTACTGCACCGAACTATACTTATGGTTTGATCTGCGATGTGAATAAGACTAATGGGTTGATGCATGTTGTCCCTAAGTACTCTATAGAAGTGTTATAGTCACAGATCTATGTCCTAGATTGGTTACAGACACCTGAGTTCTGTACCCCCCCTGCCTCTACCTTGAGTGAGACTTCACCTGCTTCGCAATTGTTGCCGAAATGGCCGGTAATTAGGGCTTTGTTGGTATGTTGTTGAAGCATTGAACCTTGGGTCTGCCCCTGTGCCAACAAATGGTTCCATTACTTGGATTGAAACTATGATTGTTGGGAACTGAAGTAAAGAAAAGAAAAGCTATGTGTGTATATCTTCTACTGTAGTGCACAGTATTCTACTTGACTTGCGAAGTTGTGCTAAGAAAGAAACTTGATCTAAAGAAAAGAGGTAAGATATTGAAAGAGGTAAAGCTTTGTGCTTTGATAGAATAATATAAGTGATTTTTTTTTTCGAAAGAATGAATCTAGTTATGTTTGATAGATTTTGTCCTAGTCTGAAGGCTAGGGTACAGTTAGAAGAAAGAGTTGATGTGAAAAAAACTGAGAGAAATAGAGAAAGATATGTTACTCCTATGCATAGAAAGAAATTTTTGACTAATGAGTGGATGTAGGAACCTAGAAAGAATTTTTGTGGATTACAGTTCTAGTAGTATGATCCTAGTGCGCAATACAGGAGAAGTTGGGGAAATTACAAGAGAAAGAGGGGATTGACATTATGTTATAATTGTAGAAGACTGGAACATCTTGCTAAGGAATGCTTGGGTATAGGTCCTATTTGTCTTTGTTGTAAAATTGTTGGTCATGAGGTTGAGGATTGCCCAAGGATGATTGTTAAAGTTGAAAGAATGAACATGAGTCAAGAGAATGAGAGCATGTTATAAGATCATCAAGAGAAAGAATCAGAGAAACATCAGACTATGTTAGCACAGTTAAAAGAAGCAATGAATGATCACAAAGATGTCATTTTATCATATATCTTGAAAGAAAAGCAACGCATAGATACAAGAATAGGAGACTTCGACATAGATTGTGTCCTGGATGAGGAGACACAAGTGAATATCATGACAGAAGACACTTGGGAATTTTTTGGAAAGCCCACTATGGTACCTTCATTGGGAAGAATAGGCTTGTTTAAAGGAAAGATGATAACCCTATGTGGAAGAGTTACTAATGTACCTATTATCATTCATGGAACATCGACATAAGAGGAATTTGAAGTCAATAAGCTTGTTGAGAGAAGCACCCCGTTCCCTCTTTTGTTAGGAAATACTTGGATTGAGAAAGATCATATCAGAAGGAAATCAAAGGAATAAGCTACAGAAAATAAAAAGAAAGAACTAAGGGATTTCATAGCTAGAAAAATAGATCGACTAATAGAAGAATGATAAGTTGAGTCGAAGCAACCGAAGGAAAGAGAATTAGTTGTCGAGGTTGAAAGAAAGTAGGAAGGTTTGAAGGACCTATCCATGCAAGAAAGGAATACATCCACCCAGGAAATAGTAAGAGAAGAGAAATTAACTTCAAACCCTTTGAGCACACATCAGTAGTGCAAAGTCACTTCGCTAGGAGAAGATAAGAATAAGAATGGAAAGAGAAATCCATAAACAGTTAGAGAGACTCATATCACAGTAAATAAGGAAAGGAAGATCAGTAAGAAGAAGGCTAAGTTGGAAAAGCTACAAGAAGTTACAGAGAACAGATGGAAGATTTCATAGATTGGAACTTTGCAGGAGCCATTTTTGTAGGATTTGAACCTCGTCAGAACAACAGAACTACGCAGAATGGGACTTCTCCATGGAGAAGCTATATGACCATTGGAGGAACCTTGACCGTTAGAACGAAGCTCCAGAATGGCTAGGAAACACATTTATGGGTGGATAGATCATTGTTAGATGTTGAGACAACGCCATAACGGATGGATTCACATTGATTGAGGAATTCTTCTCCATTGGAGGAACCCGTTATGAAACTTGCTTACTTAACCTATCGAACGCTGCGTTAGGACCACTTTTTTCTACCCGTGATCATCTGAGACAAGAAACAAAGTGATTTTTTGTGTCAAGATGTGCTATCATTCCTTGCCATCTGTTATTTACCCCTCTATCTGTTCACCTACCCCAACTTATTTGTTAAACAGTGAGAATGTCGGTCGAGTGCACTGAGCTAGAGAAGTTCATTGAAGAAGTTTTGAAGAATTTTATGGATGATAAAGCTATGTCTGAGGGAGTATAGGCATCATCGACCAGGGGACTGCAGGCTTCCCCTTCGACTGGATGACATTTGAAATGTACCAACCCCGTGACTGAGAAGTGAATTAAGCACCACGATGATCTGGCTAATGTGAAGAAGATCCTGTTGATCTTACCTGATTACATCTCGCCTTTGGCTGACATGGTTAACCACGTCAGCATCCCACAAGAATTTGAGTACGCATTGATCATCACTTACATTTCGAAGGGAATATGTGTAGTTGGAACCCAGTTAGGATAGATCGCAGCATTGAAGAACAATGACTTTAACCTTGGAGACAGAAAGAACTATGCCATGCTCGCTCCCCATAGATATTTGATGAAGACGACTGGGAGGAATCCTCACATAGTCTCCTAGACTTGGATAAAAGAGTTGGTGTAGTCCACGATAATCAATGTAATGAAGATCCCTCATTTTGGCCAGCATCAGGAGGTTAACACTTGCACTATCATGGAGGATATATGTGGCTCGACAGGTTCATTAATGTGGATCCAATGTTGATCCACCTGATCACAGGACTGAGCATGCAAGGACCTGACCCTCAACATTTATACCAAGGGAATACCTCAGATCTCTCCCTCGTACAATGCATTAAGGAGGCATACGGTGAAGTTGAGAAGGGAAAGAGAGGCTACAAGGTAGCCTCCATCCAGGATGGCGCAGTGTGCCTAGATTTCCACCTCATCGCTTGCAAGATCATCAAAAAGAACCACCCCACACAAGTCACCGGGTTCATGGTATACCTTGCAGGAAAAAATGTGGAGGGGATGAAAATGAATTGGGTGAGCTACCTCATCAACGAGCTTGAGATAGACTGTCACGAAGTGCAGGATCAAGGATACAAGTTCCATTTTAGTTGGTTTCTTGTGTTGATCTCATTTGTCGCTTGGAAAATGTCAGAGGGAGAAACTTTTCCAGAAATTGAACCATCAGAGCCACTGGAAGCTATATTTTCTACCTTATGGTATACAAATGATATGTCAAAGCAATGGTAGTCGAATGCAGTATTCCATGCCTTCTATCAACAACTGAAGGTTTCTATTGAGTCTTTCTTGCGCATGACACTGCGTACTCTACACCAGTACAAACCACTAGCTAAGTTTTGTGCAGATCCATACTTTATTTATATCACTATGCACAGAGATGAGAGTAAGGAATAGTTACAATCCTATTATAAGCTGACCAACGAAGACATGGAACATATCATGAAGGAGTGGCCAACAGAGTTCCTGGTACCGGTTGATGCTGCAGAAATCTTTGACCCTAACATCATCGAAAGCCCATTGTTCACCCATTTTGAGCATGCAGGACAAACAAGTGCGAAGAAGAAGAAGAAGAAAAAGGAGGAATTTCAGAACATATATACTGATGAGGAGGACAATGCCTCAGAATAAAGTAGACCTGGCTCGCCCGTAGGAGGAGGAGGAGATGAAGTAAATCAAGAAGTAGGAGGGGAAGAAGGAGAAAAACAAGGAGAAGGCGAAGGTACATTGTCAAAGGATCCCCCTAACAGAACAAAAACATCGAAAAAGAGGAAGGTTTCTCTGCAGAAACCTTCAACAAGAAAAAAGACCCACACCAGTAAACCCTAGCTAGAGGCTACGCTCACGGAGGATGACATTGGTCTAGTTCGCGAAGAAATGGAGGATGCATATAAGGACCTATTATAAATATACGGTGAGAAGCAAGAAGAGTTGTATGTAAGAATTGAGAAGGAACTGAAGGAAATACAACGAGCCATTCAATTGAGCCGCACAATGCCTACTGCACCTTCCTCATCGGAGATTGCAGAGTTGGGGGATGATCCAGCCCAACTTCAAAGACTTGCAGATGCAATAGAGTCTTGACTTCAGCGATTCCAAGAAGAAAAGGAACAGGCCACAAAATCCCCAAAGAAAGAAAAAGAGGAGATCTTGGAGAAACTATGAGTTGCGCGGTACTATGTAACCATGTATGAAAATGAGAAAGATGAGTTCAGGGCGATGCTCGAGGAAGAAAAAGAAAAGATATAAAGGGAAAAGGATCAGCTTCTCATAGAGCAGACTACAGTCAAAGAAGTGGTGAGAAAATCACTTCGCTCTGTGACAGGCTTGGCACACGAGGAACATGAGGTAATCAAGGTTCAAGTGATGAAGCTCGTTGAGGCCATCTAGAAGCTTCAAGAAAGGGTAACAGAGTTGGAGACACAAGAAGTTCTGAGCACTATGCAAGAAGTGTGTGACCAGAGGGAGGAAGCCACTAAGACCACAGTGGAAAGGATTAAATTCCTCGCCTCAGAATGAAAGAATCTAAGCAACATAAGTGCGCAAACATATGGACACCTCACAGAAGACCCAAAACTTAGGAAGTTGGAAGCACATAATCCAGATTTTATGAGCAGAACTAAATGACTACATATTATTAACAGGTGCTTAACAAAAAATAACAAAGATACAGTAAAACTAGTTTTCTATTCAATAAGGAAATAAGCCAAAACTGTAAAATGCAGCAAAAACAAGCTTGCCGGAATGGTGGCAGCGTATCTCTGAGAAGAGATGTGACGGATGCACTCATTCATAAGAAGATGATTACAATGAGGCTCTGAAGGCCGTTTTACAATAAACAGGAATGCCAAAAACCATAGACATCTAAAAACCTAACCCTAGGAGGTGAAGCGCCAAAAGTCATGTGGGCCCCGTTTGGGTAAGTTAGTACATCAACTTCTCGAGGTCCTAACGTTTGCATACGATCTTCCTTTTAGGAGTATGATATACCATTAGAAAGGTATCATCGAGGAGATTAATTTTGGGGGAAATATTGAAGAAAATTCCTTATTTCTCCCCCCTTTCCCCCAAAAAACGTTTAGGGCTTCAAAACGGCTCTGGAAGTGAAAAACTGCTAAAACTAGTAAATTACCAAAATTGCCAGAAAACTGTTTTGAGCTAGTTGAAAAAGGTGGGTGGCCACTGATATCCACCTGGATTAGCACATCTATAGGAGGCACAATATTAGGCACTGACATTTCAAGCGTAGATGGATTCACTCACTGTGGTTGAGAGAATGAATAGATCACAAGAACAACACGTGGTCCAACAATAGATTACTGCCATCTAGGGAAGAGTAATGGAAGTCAAACAGAGGCTAAATCTGGTCCAGGATGAATCTTGTATGGTTTTTTAATATATCAAGGGAAAAGGTTCGCAACTGGACCAAGTGGTTGCGACAATGGAACAACACCTGGAAGGGCCTGTTACAGAGAAATTGATCTAGGAGTTTGCTAAGTAGGAGGCTCAGGCGAAGCACCAGGTCGAGGCAACTCGAGCTAAGCTCGAGGCCTTCAAAGCAGTGTTTCCTAGATTTGAGTGACTCAGTATGAATCACAGGTGAGTGTTGGGGGCCTGTTGGCCCTCGACCAAGTTTTGAGGAAACATTGGTCAAGTTTGATCACTTTTGTACTTCGACAGGCTGGTCGAAGATGGAGCACCCAAGTAGAGCTGAGATCGTGGGATATCACTTGTTTTGTGGACCCAACAAGGGGTTCACTAGGGTTTTGGGTATTAGGGTTTAGAGGATGTCGACCCATGGGTTTACCCATGTTTAGGCCTTTTTTTAAGGGATGTAAAAGTATAAATAAGAAGGAATGTAATGTAGAAGAGGGATTGGGATTAGAAGAAGCAGTGTGAGTAGTAAGTGCAAGAGAAATTAGTTATGAGTTTCTTTTTGCAACAGAATATGTATGTAAGGATTTGTGCGTAATAGAGGAGTTGGTTCTATGCCTTGACCTGATTTTGGGAAGGTGGTTCTGGTGCTTAGTGCGTAGATCACCTATCTAGTACGAAGCTTTGCTCTGTGTTTTAGTGCACAAGAGTGGATGGATGTAAGAGATTGAAGACTAATAAAGAAGAAGAAGTTGTTGGTGGACATAGCCCCACACTACGTTGAACCACGTAAATCTTGTGTTGATGGTTTTCTTTGTACTATAATGTTTATGTAGTGAATCTGCTTAGTGCATTGAATGTTATGAATGATAGATAGATCTATGAATGTTTAATGCTTTGTATATGTTGAATGTGTCAGATATGACTTATGATGATAAGTGAGATGTCTATTTTTACATTATTACTTCATCAAACTATACTTAGTGTTTGATCTGCGATGTGAATAAGACTAATGGGCTAATGCATGTTTTCCCTAAGTACTCTATAGAAGTGTTATAGTCACAGATCTATGTCTCATCTTGGTTATAGACACCTGAGTTCTGTAACCCCCCTGCCTCTACCTCAGGTGAGACTTCACCTGCTTCACAGGTGTTTCTGAAAGGGTCAGTAGTTAGGGTTTTGTTGGTGCATTGTTGAAGCGTTGAACCCTGGGTCTGACCCTGTGCCAATAATGCAACACTTCTTCTGGAATGTCAAGTCTTCTAACTTCATGATCTGGTGCCACATGTTCATTGGGACCCACATTTTCCATGCTTGAACTAATAAATGTCGAAAACATCACACCAACTTTATTACTTTTCAAACTGCGGGGACAGGGGTTGGCGGTTTTTTATTAACATGCTGATCATTCCGCAATTGTTCCCACGCTGACACATACCCCTTTTGGGAAACTGTGGTTTGGATTGCGGGACCACCTTGTAGAACTATCTTCCGATCAACTTGGATCTCTGCAATGCCTCATGGCCCTCGATATTGATAGATCGTGATCAAAGTTAATGTGGGATCGATCTATATAAATTCTTCTTCACACTTAACTACCTTGTGCCACCACCAGGAACGCCACTTGGCATGACACATGAAGATGACACGTAGTCCAATCAGGTGGGTAACATATGACACGTTCTGACTGCAATTCCATCTTACCAAGGCTCTTAATTCACTAAAATATGGAACACATCCCATGTGTCCACATCATCCCTAGTGACGTCAACAGTCCACATCACTTCAAGCCTTCAAGCTTCAGGATATTTCACCTTAGCATACCCTGTTTCTCCCGAATAAGCTAACTTTCTGACACGTGTTCCTTTCTTGGATCAATGGACATGAATTGAATGAAGTTCGTTTTGTCTTCTCTACATGTGACTAAGTGTTGTGACCTTGACTTAACCTTTGGGTGCTTATCTCACTTTGCAATATCGACAGTCATGTTTTAATGGATCATGAAGATCAATGGCTAGGAGTGATTGTGAAAACTCAACTTTCTCATGCTTTAATTTCCTTCCCGATATCCGTAATGCGAAGATGCTCGTCCGTAGTGGTATCAAAATCCACCATTGATCTGTTGATCTAGCAAGATCAACGATCCTGAGGGATCGCGGAGTCTCAACTTACTCTCGCTTTAATTTCCTTCCTAATCTTTGCAATCGCTCCCCACCATCGATCTCCCTTCAATGAGATCTGACGGTCGTGACTTAATATTCTCTTGATCTGATGGCTCAACTTCAAACCTTGCGGTTCCAAACCCTCTGGTTACTGTAGTTTCTTTTCTCTGCTATCTTTCTTGAATTACTATACCTCCTGAGCTTCCAAACACAACCCAGGTGCTCTCTTGGCACTCTGGAATTCTATGAAATTCAAATTTTTTCCTTCTCAACAAAAAAATTCTCTGATATTTTGATTCCATAACCACTTATACGGCCTAATTCAAGATCAGTGTCGAAAACTAGGCTCTGAACTTCATTTTTTTCCATTACGACAACAATTCTTTTCCAAAAATTTTGCTTCACCTTCCACTAACATGGCCCATCCAGACTCAGTGTTGAAACCATGGCTCTGATACCAATTTGTAACGTACCCAACCACCAACAGGTTGAGAAATGTCACTCAGAATGTCTCTGTGATACCATTTTGTGGAATCCTCGACCACCCAGGTTGGGCCATGTAAATCATGTGAAATTGATCGTAAATCATACATGCAACAAAAACACATAATAACATTGTAAGAATCACATACATGCACAAAAAACATCATTAAACACAAAATTGATACTTATCTTTGGATTGTGAAGACCATCGAATGTGTGCAGACCTTCCACGAACCTCCCAGCCTTAGGCCACACTACTCATCACTCTCAGTAGTGGGTCACCCTCGATTGGGACTAAACTCCACCGGGCAAGGGATTCCTAGGCTTGGCAAGGTTAACAAGAATGTCACACAGTTCAACATAAAGGATTCTCTCAGGATCCACTTATGCCCACTGCTCATAGACTCTCAATCCCCACATGCCTATCCCACCCCAGGAGTATACACCTTCACTGTCACACAATTCATCGTCTTCTCCACCTCCTTCCGGGGATTCAGCAACAGAATGGACATGAACTCTCATAGCTCTGTAGTTGTTATTGGACTCCCTCAAGGAGAATTCATTTCCTCAACACACTCTCTCACCTGGAGAGATTTTCTCATAGGCCTGACAACCCGCCTCTTCAATATACAGGCCTCACAACCCGCCTTTGAAAACCACAGGCCTGACAACCTGTTTATTCTATCCAGGTCCTAAGATAAATGGGTAGGGGCAAAGGAAAAAACAAAACTCGGGTAAGGCATAGTACGACTCAACAAAATACTAGTGCGCGCAAGTTACATAGGTTCACGATGTCCATGGGTTCAACAATGGAGGAAATGGATGGCTACGGATTGCTCAGTGCGTGAGTGAACTTGCCAGGATAAAGGTGGCCGACTGGTGTTAAGAACCAAATACTGAATACAAAAGTACCACAATAGATATACAAGAACAATATGCAAAATCTCCTTTATTACTATCAAACCCTTAAGGTAGGGAAACACCATACAATGGATCCTATTATGGAAGGGATCCTCTGTTGTTCACTTGCCTCTTTGAGGGGACATCCTCCTATTGAGCTACCGCTCCAAATACAATACTTTTCTTCATGTCCCATTACATTGCTTGAACCTATTTATATAGTGCTACCATCACCTAAGAAAATTCTAGAGGAGGAATCTTCTAGAAATAGAAACTTCTAAGAAGTCCTCTTACATTTATTATGTCTAACTACCCATTTATTATATCTAACTACCATAGTGGGCCTTATTTAATAATATAGTCGACCTAGTCCACCTTACATTGAATGGCCTCCACTATTATCACTATGGGCCCTCTGGCCCCCCCCACTACCTCTCTAGCTACCTTACATTCCATCCCCCTTATGAAAGCATTGTCCTTAACGCTTGATGTACAACCATATACCAGAATCCCATGGATAAGTGTGGATCATAGTGTTGAAGTAGGCTAGAGAACCAGGTTCCCATTGAGAAATGGAAGCCACCATGTTCAAGTAGTCCAACCTCCATTGTAAACTAGGGTCCCATGTCCAATTCTTCATGTGAACCCCACATGGAAGATATCGACACCCAATAACCAACTGAAAATGATGCTCCCAATACTGACACCTATCATGTGGATCCAAATAAGAATATTCATCCACATAGTGGGAGATGATCAAAGATGAATCTGGAAGGAACAATACCATTGTAGAATATGCAGGTTGGACGTTGGTAACTAGCTCCTGATGTGGGACATTGATGTTCTCTACAGAAGGTGGAGTAGAGTCATCAAATAAAATATGAAAGTGGTTTTCATCATAGAAATGACAACTATCCATATACTAGTCATCGCAATCGGCCTCAAAATCATACCAAGCATATATTTATTTATTATATTCATCCCTGAGGTCCTCCATAAGAAATCTCTCCTGCATGTTATCCAGGGATGATTTTAAGGATGGAAATTTATTTTAAAATGTAGAAACCTTGGCGAATCTTATTAATCCTTCATATGCCAACTATAAATGATTGGCGATATTTTTGTAAAAATATTCAAATTTCTAAGGATTTTATATAGTTTTTATAAAATTTTGGCGAATTTTAAGGTAAAATAATTTTATCCTATAAAAATTGGGCGAATCATTTTTAAAATAACGAATCTCATTTTTGGAAAAACCATGGAAAATTAGCCCATGAGCGAAATTTAGCCCCTAAAATCATCCATGATGTTATCTAATGAATCTTGAATACTACGAAAACTATCATTGAGACCATCCAATTTGGCATTCAATGTGTCGAACAATTGGGCTTTGAATGCTTCAGTAATATGTAGAATTTATTTGAGGGTTTGAGAAGAAATAGCCACATGAGCACCCTATGAACTCTTCAGTCCCACATCCATCATGAAAAAACCCAAAAAATAGAACAATAAGTTACGGCAGAAAATCACGTTTTTTTTCTGGAAAAATCCTAAAAGACTGCAGAATTTAAAATGCTCATAACTTCACTTCCCGGACTCCGTTTCGCATGATTTGTTTTTTGAAATTCAGTAAAATTGTAAGAGGAACTCAGATCTGTAATTTGTTTGGGCAAATTAGGCCTTCAGATGCTACAGAAATAAAATAAAATCGTGTCGTCGTCCGCGGAAAAAACCCTGAAAATTGATGATTTTAAAACTTCAATATATTGACTTCCCGGACTCCATTTTAGACGATTTTGTTTTTCAACTTGGGTTTTTTTTATGAAAGGAAATCATATATACAACCTATTTCTGCAAATTTTTCATAGAAATATACCAAAATTTAATGAAATGTCGCGGCCCTCATTTTTTCTTCTCCGAAAAATATCTGCAAGAATAAAAAATATTTGCCCACAATGTTTGCCAATGAAAGTGCTCGGATACAACTTGTTAAGAACCAAATACTGAATACAAAAGCACCACAATATATATACAATAAAAATATGCAAAATATCATTTATTACTATCAAATTCTTAAGGTAGAGTAACACCATTACAATGGATCCTATTATGGAAGGGATCCTCTCCTGTTCACTTGCCTCTTCAAGGGAGCATCCTCCTATTGAGCTACTGCTCCAAATACAATACTTTTCTTCATGTCCCATTATATTGCTTGAACCCCTTTATATAGTGCTACCATTATTTAAAAACATTCTAGAGGAGGAATCTTCTAGAAATAGAACCTTCTAAGAAGTCATCTTACATTTATTATATCTCACTACCATAGTGGGCATTATTTAATAATATAGTGGACCTAGTCCACCTTACATTGAATGGCCTCCACTATTATCACTATGGGCCCTCTAGGTCCCCCCACTACCTCTCTAGCTACCTTACAACTAGTCAGAATATGGAGAGAATGGTGAGAGCGTGAGAGCCAATTGTGTTTCCTTGAACCTACGTGAGTCCCCACCACAAACAACTAAAATTCCCACTTAAAACTGCATGTGCCTGAGCTGACACATGTCGCTCATGAAGCACGTTCCTTTCCATTTGGAAGTCATTCCCTCTTCCCAAAGGAACTTAGGATATAATCATATCCTTCTATCAACATTTAGAATAATAATAAATTATTCTTGGACATAAGATCTTAAGCTTAGTCCCTATTTCCATCCTCTCATCCCCCTCTCCCTTACCGATCCTAGTGGGGATTAGTCCCCCATACTCTTTCTTCATGGTTGGTCTATACGCAACGACGTTTTTATATTAATAATACAAATATTTACATGTACAAAACATGATCCTGGCCTTTAACACCTAGGATCTCCAGCCTAATAAACACATAAGCCTATCAGCTTATAATTGTGTGGCTCACCAACCAACAAAACATGTTACAATTCATAAATACAACTGGGGCTCGTCCTTGGGGATATTACATCAGGGCACCAACTAATGGGGCTAGACCGTGCCCTTAGCCATACTACCTGACTACCTAGGTACTAGAGATTTTATTCCCAAGTGTTGTTCTTGGTGGCACTGTATCAGTCAGGCGACCGATCGGTTTATCTATGGAGGGTTTCAAGAGGTCTAGGCTGATTCGTATATAGGTGATGTCTGATGCGATACCACTCGAAGGGGTGCCAACAGGGGTTACAAGGGTGGCCAACAGATTTGCGCTTAAGTACCACTTGTATTTCCTGCATGTATGAATCCCTGACCGCAGGTTTATGCTCATAACGACAGATCTCTGTAGCTTTAAGATGTCAGAATACATCTCTACCCTGGAAAAAAAATTAACCCACAATTTCATGCCGAGGAAGGGCTCTGATACCACTTGTAGTATTCTAGATATAAAATAGTATGCATAACATAAATAATTAGCTATAAATGGAAGAGAAACAATGATATAACCATAACAATACCACAATAATACCAGAATAATACCATAATAACACCAGAAATAACACTTTGATTACTGAGAGCAATGTTCACTTGCCTCTTTAAGGGGGCAACCTCCAGCAGAGAAGAGCTCTATTACAATAATATCCAAGACACCACTTCTCATACCCTCTATTCCTATTTATACTAAATCTATCTATCCAAAAGAACAATCTAGAGGAAGATCCTTCTAGAAGCAGAAGCTTCTATTAGGTCTTCTTACATTTGACTTATTCCTCCTTATTGCTAGGCCTTATTAATATTGACCTTTATTACATGGAAATATATTATTTTACCCACTTGAGGGGTTAGGTAGGTTAGGTCCCTAACACTATGAATGTAATATTTGATATATAAGAAAACATTATGTGGTTTTCTCTCATTTGGGTTTCCACGTAAATTCGGGTGTACTGTGCATGTGGTTATTTGATGTGATGATATTTTTATGGTTATATGCTCATGATATATTGAATGCAATCATAAATGATATATTGTTGATAAATTTGAAGTTCATATACTATGATTGAAAGTGGTAAAAAGTGCTCATATTGATTCATACCCCCCTCTGACTATTCCAACAAAATCCCCTCTCAAAGCTGAAACATGCCTCCAAATATGTAGAAAAGGCCTCGAACAATGCATCCTTACTTGCAAATAGCTCAAAAGGTGAAATATGCCTCCAAATATGTGAAAATTGATTACATAATGTTTCCTTACCCCAAAATGTTCTTCTCCAAAGGGAAGCATGCCTCCAAAAATGTGGAATATGCCTCGAATATGCTCTTGCAAGGGGGGGATCGATGGTCAATTGACGGCAACCGCACTCTCAGCAGTTGGTCACACCACTAGGACCTTCTCTTTCTCTCGGCCCTGAAGAGTCCAAGCTCTTCCACTCCTCTCGGGAGTTCTACCCACAGTCTTCTCGGCGATCACCCCTTCACGTATCGGGAGATCGGAACTCGCGATATCGCAAGCCTCACAATGCTGTCCCTGGGGAAAACAAAACCCGAACCCCGACGGTCAAAGGTCAACCTCGGGGAATTCCTACTTGCTGCACGAACCTTGATCTATCCAACCCTCGAGTACCGATACTCCGATGTCCCACGAGCACTCCACCTGGACTCC
>ML791237.1:35727-55074 GCA_009831015.1 Picea engelmannii
AAAACAAAGATTTCGAAGCTTTGAAATTGTCCCTAACATGTGCTCCACTTCTCTTTCCCCTTGGATTACAGTCGCGATTATTTCCTCTACCTTGCAGCCTCATATTACACCATTGGTATGGTTCTCATCCAAGAGGATGATGCTAACGACGAACATGTTATCTACTACTTGAGTCGAAGTCTAATGCCTATTGAAATCAAGTATTTACATGTCGAAAAACTGGCCTTGGAAGCCGTCCAAGCCGTCCAATGCTTCCGGCACTATATCCTCTCACGCAAGACTACAGTGATTTCTAACTGCAACCCTATGCAACACATTCTCAAATGTCAATTTCTAGGGGTAAAATACTCCAAATGGATTGTGATACTCCAGGAGTTTGACTTGGAATTCGAACGTGCCAAGTCCAAAAAGTCCTTAGTGTTTGCTGAGTTGATATGCGACTTTCCCTATTCTGAAACGGAAAATGTAGCAGCTGATTCATTACCAGATGAATCCCTTTTCCTTATCAGCACTGATGATCTTTGGTATGGTGATATCATCATATATCTCCAAACCCAGAATTTCCAGCCTACTTTGTCCAATACTGACCGACATTGAATACGTTACCAAGCCCGTCAATATATTATCCTCGGAGATACTCTTTATCGTCGGGGGATCTCTGAATGACTACCATTCTGGAGCTTGTGGTGGTCATATGTCCGGGTATGCTACTGCCCAGAAGATCTTACGAGAAGGATATTTTTGGCCTTCTTTATTTAACGACTTCATAATCGCCGTTCAAAAATGCCATGCTTGCCAGACCTATAATAACAAGATACAGTCACATCCCACTCCTCTTCACCCTGTGGTCTCCATTGGTCCCTTTGCGAAATGGGGCATCGATTTCATGACATGTCACCCCCACTCAGCCGGGGGGCATGGATACATTATTGTAGCTGTAGATTACTTTACGAAATGGGCCGAGGTGATGATGAAATTTGACAAAACTGGAAAGACCGCAACATTACTCATTTTTAATCACATCATAGCTCATTTTGGTGTTCTCCAGGCTATCGTCACTGATCACAGTAGCCACTTTTGAAACTTCATGATGTCTAAACTTACTGAAAAGTTGGGTCTTCACCGTGAAAACTCAACACCCTATTATCCACAAGCCAACGGCCAAGTCGAAGCAATTAACAAAGTTCTCATAACTATGCTCCGACGAATGATAGGGATTCACAAAAAAGTTGGCACACAATGTTGTTTTTGGCATTGTGGGCTTAACGGACATCCGTCAAGTCCGCTACTGGGTTTACTCCTTTCCGGTTAGTCTATGGTTTGGAAGCCATTCTCCCGATTGAATGCAAGATACCCTCTTTAACACTAGTTGTTGAACTCCTACCAAACATTTCTACTGAGGAAGAACGTCTATTGTATCTTATGCAATTAGACGAAACTTGACGCGATGCTTCCCTAGTCATAGAAGCCCAGAAAAAATGTGTCAAGGCCTAATACGAAAAACATGTCAAGCCTTGTGTTTTCTCTGAAGGAGATCTCGTTCTCCTCTATGAACAAAATCGAGATGTGCTAGGAGCTGGAAAATTCGAAGCCATGTGGCAAGGTCCTTACATCGTTAGACAAGTTTTCGAAAAAGGGGCTTATGAGTTAGTAGATTACAATGGTATCCCTTTAATTGAATCCAGAAATGGGTTGTACTTGAAGAAGTACTATGCATAAGATCACCTGTGCACGAGTACCTATATTTTTATTGTATCATACCTCTTGTGTGTTACTATAGCTTTCTTTTGTCGTTATCTGGTCTCTACCCTTATGTGACAATTGTGTTTGATTTCCAAATGTCAGAGTCTTCACTACCCTACATTGGCTTTGCTGATGGTGCTAGCCATAGTACTCAGAACCTTGCTTCCGCTGCATGGGCAATTTACGCCCCTACAAATGAACTTGTCTCCTTACGAGGTGTGTGCCTCGGCCGTGCGACCAAGAATATTGCAGAGTATAATGCTGTTATCGAATTGTTGATTGATGCTATCTCACTTAGAATTCATCATTTAGTTGTGCGACTCGATTTGCAGCTCATAATACTACAGTTAAGTAATGTCTATACTATTCGAAGTCCTACTTTGTTACAGGTGTACTTGCGAATTCGCCTCTTGGAACATTATTTTAATTATATTGAATATCAACATATTCCTAGATGTATAAATACATTAACTGATGCATTGACTAACTATGTATTAGACAGACATTTGGATCATTTATAAATCAATCACATCAATTTTCACACAACAGTACAAGATAAACCGGTAGAAGCCGTATGTATATATAACGATCAAAAGAGTTTTTACAAAAAAGTTATGTCCGAGGACCAAAATTTCAAACTCTGAAGCTTATAGCTTCTACAAAGTGACGTCATGGATGACGTTCATGGTAACAAACGACTTCCCAGGCAACCCTACAAAGCAGTCGGTCAATGGACTCTGACACTCCTACTTTTTGACGATGATAACGTCGTAGAACCTCTCCAAGAGGCATGTCCGAAATATCTGCTATCAAACCCTCTAGTTTTTGTTCCACCGCTTCATAATCCTCGACATCCCATCGTGGCACTGGCGCCACCTCTCCTCATCGTTGAATAAGAGAAGTACTAGGAGGTCGGTAAGGTCCCACATCTGTGTCATCAAAAAATAATTTTTTATTTAGACCTTGGACGAACATTTAAAAAAAAAACATTTGCATATGATAAAATTCACAAAAACATTTAAAAGGAAAAAAATTGTGTACTTCTTACCAAGTTCCCCCCACTGAGCATCCTCGGGCAGCACCAAGTCCGGATCTCCTCGGAAATCCAACTTGGCATAAGCATAATCGTCGACCATCGTCATCTGTGGTCGCAACCAGTCGAAGAAGGTATCATCATATTTGATAATTGGTCTAGCTACGTGCCGGGCCATGAGATGACACCATCTCAGCATTCTTGGATTTGTTGGAGCCGGTAAATCCCACTCAACCTGTAGCCTCAGTAAGGGAACCCTCTCGAGAAAGAAGGACACTAACAAAGACCTGTACCCGAATTGCTTCAAGTCGCCTTGTCTACATTTGGTCAACTACCTCTTCATGCTATGAAGAACTGCATCTGCCCAGTTAAAAACCCGAGGTTCAGTACACTCTATGGCATACTGAAAGTAGCTCTAGAGAGCCATGTGAGGAGCAGAGCTCCCATCCATACAAGAAATGGTAAACAAAATAGTTGCGGAGGGTCAAATCCCGCACTCCCCAAATAGCTACTTTCCCTTTGCTCCTCTCTGCCTCTGGAACATAGTGCAAGCGACAATACTCACTCATAGGCAACCCACCACCTCTGCTACCAGTCAGGCTCACGTGGTACCCACACCATGATAGTCCTGTCAAGAAGTAAATGTCCTCAATATCCAAGGACAATGTGTGGACCCTTACATGGAATACTTGTTGATCGAGATCCCACATATGCACAAGGTACTCCAATAACCTGACTTGGGCCCTCATGCCCGGGATACGAAAGAACTTCAGAAGACCATAGTTTCGCAAAGCGACAACGGTGGGCAGATGATTTCCGACAATGGCATTATCTTCTTCGTGCTCCCTTTCGCGCCATTCCAGAACCATTGTGATGGCCAAATACCTGCATAAGAAGCACAAGAAGAAGATTAATAACTCTATTCAATATTTGGTATCTTTTCATTGAGAAAAACTTTAAAATTTTTTTACACTTTGCATTTCTCGCAGGTGCCCTTTAGGCACATTGCGAGGTTCTCGTAGGCGCCTTTAGGCTCACCTACAAGAATGACCCATTCTTGCAGGTCCCATGTAGCTCACCTGCGAGAATGGATGAGCGCAATAATAACCCCCAAAACAAACTCAAAATGGTGTTTTTTGCCAATGAAAATGAAAAATTAAACCATGAAAAAGTAGAGGACAAAGAGCCTACCTCACTATCGTTAACGGTTCTTCGAATGGATGCTCGTAACTCCCGCAATATGACGCCGAATTTCAAGGGTAAAAGAGGGGTTTTTGGGCTCAAATAGTGGTAAAGTTAAAATGATATGGTAAAAAGAGTTTTTACCCATTTATATTTACTTTTACCGTTTTTATAATTGTTTATTTATTAAAACCAAAGGCCTAATGCCCTTTTGAGTACAACTTTTGCAGGCGTAACGACTTTGATTTTCATGTACAAGGACGCGGACATATTTTTTCTTCTTCATCGCATGTTTTGATTGTTTTTTATGGTTTTTGTACAAAACCTCAAGCTTGGTCTTGGTCCGTTCTCACGCTCGAAAATACATGAGAACGCGATCGAGCACAATTTTATCACTTTTTCGGGCTCAACAAGGTTATACAAAAAAGGAACCCCCCTGGAGTCCTCTTTAAGCTCTTTTTCAGAATCTCTAAACATGAAAAGATTGCCGAGCGACCTTGCTATTTTCATGCTCGTTAAAGTATTTGAAGAAAGCATCTATTGGGCGATAATTTATCTCTTTTTCGGTCTAATCAGACTATTTTACGAAAAAGGAACTGAGAGATTTCTCTTTTAAGTGTTTTTCCAGAGTCAATAATCATGAAAAAACTTCGAGTTTTCTATCTTTGGACTCATTAAACAAACATCGACAGACTCATAATGGGACCGAACCACTCCTTCCTAGGGTTCGTTAAACATACTCCGAAGGACTTATTCAAAGGATAATCTTATATCAACAAGCATATGTTATCATCCTCAAGCTTGCGTAAAAATAAAGAGGTACTTGCCATAAATGGTGGGGGAAAATTTGGGAAAGGGATGTGTTCTCATATTCATGTTAATTGGCAGTAAGTGTCGCTCTTGAACATGACACCCCCTATTCATTATTTGAAGCCGGTTTGGGAAATCCATTTGTCTCTCATTCGATTTGCTACAAGGTCATACCCTGCGTCGTCTCTGAGTCAATGTTGCCAAATCATTGGTCGTTTCGTTCATATGTTCAAGAGAAGTTCATTCGAAACCTCTATTGAGTCAGCCATCTGCAGTTTTCCATTCTCTTCGTGTCAGCCTTCCCTGTGTCCAGTTCAACTTACATCATACTCTGTTTCACCTTCAAAATATGTTACTCATTTCGTGTCATTGATGGGGGATACATCAAGGCCCTACTGTGACGAGTTTTTTTTCCGTCGACTTCAGCTCATTATCCAGAACCAAGACTTAGAAATTCTTTGGTACCTTGGAACTTGCATGCCTCAATGGCATGTTTCCTCACTTTCAATAGTGGGTTTACATCATTGACCCCTGATCGAAAGATTCCGTCAGATGCTCGACTGCAACTCATTCATTCACATTCGATGGATTGTACTAGTGTACCTTGGGATTCATTGACATTAATGGTGATTTCCCTCACACTTGTTAACGGTTTCATCAATGATCGGTAATCAAGTGGTTTCTGCCATGTTCGAATTCAACACATGTAATCACATGGTTAGATTCGTACTTTTGGGCGATGGGATTGAAGACCCTGGATATCATCTCTTTGTGAAGGTTGCGATGAAATATGTATAGTCTTCAACACATAGATCCACTTTGTATGTCTCGTGGCTATGTCGTCTCAATTTGAATTTTCTCGCATAGATCCATAGTGTATTCCTGGTGGCTATGCTATATTTTGACGGCGTGGATCCACAGTGTATGATTGGTGGCCATGACCTATGTATATAATGTTATTCGTCTGTGATCTGAGTATGGGAATGCCTACCTCAGAACTAGTATGATATTTTGCAGATGCTTGGTTGTTCGCAGGTTTCTAATTAGGTGTGCTCCTGGTTTCCGACATACACACACACACAATTTACAAAGTATTTCGGCTATCACTGATTCCGGCCTCATACTTTGGGGGCATTTTGTTACCCATGATTTTGGTCATATTTATGATGTATTGATGATGGTGTACTCATGCTCCTAATAAGAACTTTCTCCTGAGAAAAGTGACATTCATCTCTTCCCAGAAAACATACTTTTGAAGAGAGTTCCTAGGTTGCTCATATCCTAGGGTGCGAGAATGACCCATTCTCATAGGCTGCCTTCAGCTAGGGTGTGAACTTCTTGAACTGTGCTACATATATAGGGTGCGAACTTGCTCTCAAGATTGGAAAAAGATGAAGTCTCGATGGTTCTAGAAGGGAATATTCTAGAATAATGGGTTGGCATTCGAATGGTTATCCTTTTACTGGTTTTCCTGATATTGTGGAATCATTCTTATCCAAGTAACCATCTCATCCTCTCCTATATATTGATGGAATTCTCATGGAAAAGGTTAAGCAATATTAATTGGAGAATTGGTGAAAGAATTGTGTGAAGAGCCTAGCTTGAATAGGAGCTTGGAGACTCTAGCAAGTCTATCAAGAGGAATTGGATCTTCTTCATACAAGGATTGGGCAAGTGTGTGTGTTGGAGCCAAGAGCCGCTGAAAGGAAGCTTTCGACATCAAGGCGATCAATTTGTATCTTCTAATTTTGATTAATATGATACAAAAACATGTCCTTTTCCCATAAAGTCATTCTTACTTTATTGTGTAATTCCTTGATCATACACATAAGTTGACAGTTGAATATATTTTTCTATCTTCACTTTGGTTGGTTTGTGTTGTCTTGGTCTTGACCTCACGGGAGCACCAGAGTGAAGCAGGAGCAACAGAGACCCTAGG
This sequence comes from Picea engelmannii, assembly GCA_009831015.1. NCBI lineage: Eukaryota > Viridiplantae > Streptophyta > Pinopsida > Pinales > Pinaceae > Picea > Picea engelmannii. The sequence goes on from ML791237.1 coordinate 42,435, forward strand.
AAGCGATACAAAGTTATGTTACTTGTTCCTCCCTACTAGCTAATTCAATGGTAAAAACTTAGGGAAAGAGTCATGTCTTGTCCTGTTTTGTTCTAGATCCAGGTGGATCTAGGGAGATTTGTTAGTGTCCGAACCTACCGATTAGTCCGATAACAAGAATATGGCCTCTCATTGGAGAATGATAGTCGATGCTGCCAAATTTAACATAAAAGAGGCTCATAGAGAAGTGTACATGGCTCATCCTAGAGTCACAAAGATGAGGGAATACTTTAAACCCTTATTCTTATGGAAAGGAATGAAGGCAGACATAGTCAACTACGTGGCAAGATGTCTATAATGTCAGTAGGTGAAGGCTGAACATAGACATTTGAAATGATTACTACAACCACACGCTATTCCAGAATCGAAATGGGAGGTCATTTCGATGGATTTAATTGTTTGATTGCTACTGATGGCAAGGAGACATGACTCGATTTTCGTGGTAGTCGACACTCTGTGAAGAGTGCTCATTTTATTCCTGTGCGTACGACGTATCAGGCACATGACATAGATAAAGTTTTGATTAGTGATATTTTGAGGCTGCATGGCGTGCCTAAGAGGATTATATCCGATAGAGGATCAATGTTTACAGTACGATTTTGGACTAGTTTCCAAGAGGCCTTAGGAACCCAACTTAACTTTAGTACTGTGTATCACCCGAAGACAGATGGGAAGACTGAAAAAACAAATCAAATCTTGGAGGATATGTTGTGTATATACATGATGGACCAATAGAAGCGTTGGGAAGAATTCTCGCCACTGGTATAATTTTCATATAACAACAGTTATCAAAGCACCATTAATATGGCGCCTTTCGAGTTTCTTGATGGGCGACTGTGACAGATGCCTTTGAGCTGTGATCGACTTGAGGATAGGGTCCTGGTGGGACCAGAAGTGATCCAAGAAATGGAATATCAAATGCAAACAATAAGACAAAGGATCAAGGAAGCACAGGATCGACAGAAGAGTTATGTTGATGCACATCGTGTCGACCATAGTTATGAAGTTGGCGATCTAGTCTTCTTGCGGGTGAAACCGTGTAAGAGTTCGAACAAGTTTGGAAAGGGTGCTAAACTCTCTCCTAGGTTTGTGGGACCCTTCAAGATTGTGGAAAAGAAGGGGTCTGTGGCCTATTGACTAGCATTGCTTGATTCTTTGAGGCATATGAACAATGTTTTTCACGTATATGTTTTGAGACATTATGTTAGTGATCCTACACATGTTATTGACATGAGTTCCTTGTAGGTATCATACCAGGTTACGCTCACGGTGGAGCCAATCCACATCCTCGACCATCGCATTCGACAACTACGACATTGAACAATAGATTAGGCCAAGGTCGAGGTCCAGTGGGGCAACTATAGTCCACACTCGACGACCTGGGAGGACACATATGATGTGCGTCAACAGTTTCCATTTTTGTTTGATAGCTAGACATATGATACTATGATACACTTTATTTTGGCACTTACATATTGTGAAACGTCAGTACAAAGTTTAAAACAAGATGGGGTGTATGTAACATCCCGCTCTTGTGTGCACTGAGAGGACTTATTATTTGAGGACACTTGTGTGCAAGTGATCCAGGTCATTATACTATTGACTATTTTGATTATCACTATGAGATATTGTGGATTTGATGATATATTATTTTGTTGTATTTACATCAACAAATGCTATTGATTGGGTTCTCCTGAGTGTGCAAGACTCTGGGCATTAGGCATCGATGAAACTCCTTGGACTCTAGATCGAGTCAAGGAGTGGAATATTAGGGTTTGAATGTTGTTAATGTGACATATGTACATATGATTAGATATTATGATGTTGATTTTTATCACTGACATGTCACATTGATGGATGCAGGCTGATGATAGCTTGCCGACCAAAATCACATTTGCAGTAAAGGGTTCACACACGACAACCAAAGACATTGAGGGAGAGGTGTTGTTAGAAAAATAGGATCACAGAGAAATAAAATAAAAAAAATGGAGAAATAAAACATAGAAGATACACAATACAATAGAGACACATATATATGTGTTTCACCCAGTGTGGGTACGTCCACCAGAGAAATTTCCAGGTCCTTCCTTTATTATTAACCAGCAAATGAAGGGATACAACCTACAACAAACCCTCTATAACTTCCTCTTCTTTCTCTCACAGTCTCATCTCTCAGAATATAATATTCACTGTCATAAATAGACACAATACAGTTCCCTCATAAAAGAGGGTTTCCTTCTAGGGAAAAAAACCATAACATAATTTATACCGTTAGATCTACAATCTTATAATGAATGGTCCAGATTTACAATGAAATTACAATATACATTTACAAGGCAATTTTTCCTTTAGGGGCTTCACCTTCAAACCCCGCAGAGGGGGTAACCCCCCTCTGCACTCCCCCGTGTGGAAGAGTGTACATTGTTTTTGGGTGTAAAGTCTTCATGGGGTATAAACATGGCTGAAAATAAAGACTTATGAATTTGGAAGATAATCAGGCTCCACAACCAACAATCTCCCACTTGGAGACTGATCTCAACAACTCCACTGCTGTTGTATCTGATGGACTATGAACCTTCTTGGACCTGGAAAATTTATCATATTCACCTTCATGCTTGAATACCAAATGAAATTGAGAAAGAACTTAGTTTCTCCCTGGTTACTCCCTTTGTTAACATGTCTGCATGATTTTGGCTAGTGTGTATCTTTTCCAACTTCAAATGTCCATATTCCGAGATGGATCGTATGAAATGGTACCTCAACTGTATATTCTTAGTCTTCGAATGGAAGGATGTGTTCTTTGCAAGATGAATGGAACTCTCACTGTCACAGTACAACCTGGTATTCTTCTGCTTCTTTCCCAATTCCTCCATAAACTTCTGTAACCAAATAATTTATTTACTAGCCTCTGTAGCAACAACATACTCTGCTTCTGTTGTTGAAAGTGAAACAAACTTTTGTAGTTTCGAAATATAACTTACTATTGTTCCACCTATAGTAAAAACATACCTTGTGGTGCTCATCCTTCTATCTTTATCACCTGCCATATCTGAATCAACATATCCTTGTAGAAAGTGTCTGAACCTCCAAAACATAATGCATGAGTAGCAGTACCTCTAAAATACCTAGGAATCCACTTTAATGCCTCCCAATGTTCTTTACCTGGATTATTCATATACCTGCTCACAACTCCCACTGCATGTGCAATGTCTGGTCTTGTACAAACCATCACATACATCAAGCTGCCAATTGCTGATGAATAAGGGACCCTGTACATGTATTCTATCTCCTCCTGTGTATTGGGACACATTTCCTTAGTTAATTTGAAATGGCAGACCAAAGGTGTACTAACTGGTTTTTCATTCTGCATTCTAAACCTCTCCAACACCTTCTATATGTACTCACCCTGAGACAATGTCAATTTGTGATTTTTCCTATCTCTTGTTATTCTCATACCAAGGATTTTCTTTGCAGCACCCAAATCGTTCATCACAAATGAATTAGATAATTTATTCTTGATCACATTTATATCCTGCATATTAGACCCTGTAACAAGCATGCCATCTACATACAATAGCAAGATAATATAACTTCCATTTTCTAGCTTTTTAAAATAAACACAATGATCAGAACGACATCTACTATAACCCTATTCTGTCATAAACCTATCAAACTTCAAATACCATTGCCTTGGAGCTTGCTTTAGGCCATACAAGCTCTTCGTCAACCTTCATACCAAATTCTCCTTCCCTTTGACCTCATACCCCTGTGGCTACTGTATATAAATCTCTTCCTCCAAATACCGATGGAGAAAATATGTTTTTACATCTAACTATTCAAGATGAAAATATTCTACTTCCACAAGACTCAAAATAGTCCTAATTGAAGTCATTTTAACAACAGATGAAAATATTTCATCAAAATCTATACCTTTCTTTTGTGCAAACCCCTTTACAACAAGTCTATCCTTGTATTTTTTTTTTCCTCCATCTTCTTCCTTCAACTTGTAAACCCATTTATTCTACAATGATCTTTTTCCTACAAGCAACTGAAGAAAGTCCCATGTCTGTTTATTTACCAAGGAATCCATTTCCTCCTTCATGCCTTGCTCCCACTTCGTTTTGGTGTCTACCTGCATTGCCTCTTCATAACATTCTGGTTCACTATAATCAATCAATAATAAATAATACAATGAAGGAGAGTATCGTTCAGGGGGTATACTTAATCTGGTAGATCTTCTAACCACACTTGCAGGAGTTTGAGGTACCTGTTTCTCCTGTTGTTGTACATTTTGATTTTCTGGTTCCTTTGGAATTTCATTTTCAATGATCTCATCAAGTATTGTGTATTCTAGTTTTTCTTTTTCTTGTTTCTTTCCTTGCAACTAATCTATGTACATGACCTTCTCATTGAATATGGCATCTCTACTCCTAATGATTTTTTTTATTTTCATAATCCCATAATGAATAACCAAAATCATTAACACCATATCCAATAAAGGTACACTTCTTGGATTTTTCCTCAAGCTTTGTTCTATTTTCTTTATCAATATGTACAAATGATTCACAACTGAAAGTCTTCAAAAAGGAATAGTTTACCTTTTTTCCTGTCCATGCCTCCTCTGGAATTCTACCATCCAAAGAGCTTGAAGGTCCTCTGTTTATTAATTAAACAACAATATCTACAACATCTGACCATAACTGTATGGGAAAACCAGAATGTAATCTCATACTCCTTGCACGCTCCATGATTGTCATGTTCATCCTTTCTGACACACCATTTTCTTGTGGTGTTCTTGGAACTGTATTCTCTCTACGAATCCCATGGCATGAACAATAATAATCAAAATCCTTTCTGAAATATTCACCTCCATTATCTGATTTGAGACACTTCAACCTTTTTCCTGTCTCATTCTCGACCAAATATTTTCATTTCTTAAAAGTATCAAAAACATCGGATTTTTGTCGAATGCAATAAACTCAAGTTTTTCTAGTTGCATCATCAATAAAAGTAACATAATAATGAGAGTCACCAAGATATGATACCTGAGTTGGTCCCCATACATCTATATGCACAATCTCTAACCTTTCACTCTTCTTTTCTTTTCTRAGTCTGAGGAATCTAACTCTTTTCTGTTTTCYATAAACATAATGCTCACAAAAGTCCAAATCAATTTGTTTAAGATCTGGMAACAAATTTCTTTTGTGAAGTATYTGCATCCCCTTATCACTCATGTGTCCAAGCCTATGATGCCACAGTGTTGTATCCACTCCTGTAGAAGCTAAAGAGATAGAAGAGTCAGTATTACCAGTACATAAATACAATGTACCTACCTTCTCTCCTTCTTCTATCACCAATGATATTTTGATGACCTTCCACACCTTATATGTAAATATGGATATACAACCTTCACTTGGAAATTTTCCTATTGAAATTATATTTTTCCTTAGATATAGAACATCTCTTACCTCTTTCAACAACCATTGGTTTCCATTGCTTTTCTTTATTTTTACCTTTCCCATTCCAACAATTTTGCATGGTGCATCATCCCCCAAATGAACCTGTCCAAAATCACCTTGAACATAATCCATAAAATGTTTCCTATGGGGTGTGGCATGAAATGAAGCCCCTGAATCTACCACCCAAGAATTAGAAATATTATCTACAAAAAGAATAAAAGCATCTTGTAACACATCACCTATTACATTTGTTACCTGATTTCTCTCATACTGCCCATCCGTTTGTTTCTTTGGAGCTCTACAGTATTTTTTCAGATGTCCTTTCTTCCCACAATTCCAATACTCTATCTTTCCAAGTCTGTATTTGTATCTTCCCTTCCTAGAATTCTCGCGGTTCCCTGAGCCCTTTCCTTTATCCTTTTTTCTTCCCCTATTCTCCATGTTCAACGCATTACCTGATGGCTCATGTGTGCTTTTCCGTCGCATTTCCTCACTAAGGATAACACCAAAAACATCATCAAATTTTAAAGTATTTGAACCAGAGATAGAGTTACTTACAACCATGACCAATCTGTTCCAGCTTTCTGGCAATGAGCACAATATTAGAAGAGCCCTGACCTCATCATAAAAGTCCACTTTTACAGAACTTAGTTGATAAGTAACTGTATTAAATTCATTTAAATGATTTGCAATAGACCCACCTTCTGACATCTTCATATTAAATAATCTCTTGATTATAAATACCTTATTGGATGCTAAGGGTTTTTCATACAATTTAGCTAATGCATCCATCAAATCCTTCGTTGTATTTTCTTTCAAAATATTGAAATCTACCGACGATGCCAGACTCATATGTATCATTCCTAGAGCCTTTCAGTCAAGAATCTCCCATTCTTCATCCTTCATAGCCGTCGACTTCTTTTCTATTTCGTCCAATGGTAGGAATAGATCCTTCTGATGTAAATAATCTTCCATCTGCATCTTCCATAACTGGTAGTTTTGGCTGTTAAATTTATCGACCCTAAACTTTCCATCTTCCGCCATTGCTCCCACTTGAACCAGGAAGCCTCTTTTCCTACGAGTTACCTTTCTCTTTGATACCATTTGTTAGAAAAACATGATCGGGGAGAAATAAAGTAAAACACATGCAGAAATAAAATGCAAAAGATACATAATGCAATAGAGACAGATATATGTGGTTCACCTAGTGTGGGATACGTCCACCAGAGAAATTTCCAGGTCCTTCCTTTATTAATATCCAACAAATGAAGGGATACAACCTACAACAAACCTGCTGTAACTTCCTCTTCTTTCTCTCACAGTATCTTCTCTTAGAATACAATATTCATTGTCATACCTAGCCACAATACATTTCCCTCATAAAAGAGGGTTGCCTTCTAAGGAGAAAAACCCTAACATAATTTCTACCGTTATATCTGTGACCTTATAACGAATGGTCCAGATTTACAATGAAATTACAATATACATTTACAAGGCAATTTTTCCTTCAGGGGCTTCATCCCCGAACCCCCATTGGGGGATGCTACCCCCAAACCCCCGCCGGGGGGCTGCTTTCCCTCGGACCCTGCAGAGGGGGTAACCCCCCTCTGCACTCCCCAACGTGGAAGAGTGTACATTCTTTTGGGGTGTAAAGTCTTCATGGGGTATAAACATGGCTAAAAACAAATACCTATGAATTTGGAAGATAATTAGGCTCCAAAACCAACAGGTGTGGCAACATCCCTGCCACAACCTTCCATCACTCCCGCCGTGTTACTAATTGTAGGTTAACGATTACCTAGTTCGAGAAGACCCACAATGTCGTGAGGGTAGAATTTGTAGTCTCTCATGATGATTCTAAGGGGAACACAATAAGGTAGGGTACTTATTCCTTAGAGGCCCTTAGTCTCCCACAATATCACCTGACAGAGTATTGACTCCAAGGGTTTGACATCTACCAAATTCAGTCAAGAGGCGAGTGGCACCCTTGGAGCACATATTGCGTCTGAAGGGCACATCATGATTTTAAACATGGTAGGTTAATAAACCTAGTTCCTAGAAAACTATGCCTCCTTAAGACTTGGTCAGCCTTAAAATGAATGATGTGATGAGTAAAGTTTAATAACAAATTTTCCCTTAAGAACTGTCACCAAGCCTAGTGAATTTACAACCTAGTTCTAAGTAGAACCTCTGAACAAAAAAAAACTAATTAGACATATGACAAGAAGGGGGTAAAGAAAATTCAAGCTTTATTAATTAGAATAATTTTTTTAATGAAGGTTTAATTATTAAAAGGGGGTAAATGGTTGTTTGTCTAAACTTGCCAATTCTGAACTTAGTTAAATAAAAAGGGAAACTTAAAGAAAAAGGGGAATGTCTAACTTAGTAAGGTATCTAGCCTTTGGAAATTTCTAATTATGAACTCAAATAGGATTTAAGTAAGGTGTAAGTCACTTAAGAATTGTAAGGGAATAAAGGGACACCAAGGAGCGTTTTTATGAATGATTTTAGGTGGGTGAGGGAAATAGGAAAAATTAATTAATTAATAAATTTGATTTTCTTGTGCAATTAGGGGATCGGGTGACATGTGTACGAGGGAGGTTTTTCCTAATTAAATAAATTAAAAAATAATCTGATGAGGGTTTGGGAAACTAATCACTTGAAAACTCTATAAAAAGGATGGCGGAGGAGGAGTATGGAGGAGATCTGGCTAGCGTAAGGTTACGCTACCGAAATTTTATCTTGACTAAATTTCTCTTGTGGGAGTTGGGATATCTAGCTCGGGTAACGAGTGGTAGTTCGACCTTGCGAGGTGAGCTGGGAGCTAGCACTCTCTGGTATTGTGTGCGTGGCCCCTTTCCGGCTCGCAGAGCTCAGGGGGAAGAAGAGTACCCCTAGCATTGGCTGGGAGGTATTGGTGAGGTCTCATCAATCAACAAGAAGGATCCAGATGGAGCACGAGCGTGGGACAACAACAACATATCCTTTTCCTTCACTTAAGGTACACATGTCTAATTTAGCAAGTGTAATTAGTTAATTTTTATGTGGTTTTATATTAGATGGAATATGACAAATGATTTCTGTATCTATGGGTGAATTTTTATGTTCTTTGCTTCTTTAATTCACTGCCTGACCTTTCCCAGTGAGTGTGAGACCACCTTCGAAATATTCTGAAACCCTGTTTATTTCCTTACGCCTTCTTGTTCTACTTAGTGACCAACTTGTGTTTATATGCATTTTTTCTCACTGCCTTTCTTTTCTCCAATTTTCCGCGTCTCTGTATTTTTGACTCTGCACCTTGCACATTTTGTATCTCTGCACCCTCTGTTTTTTTATCTTCTATGTTTTTGGAAGTCGACTGTTTGTTTGGATGGGATTGTGAGCTCCATAGTAGAGTGATTTTGTGGAAGAGTAATGGTTTCATACCCTTTATCACCATTTATCTTGAAGTACAAGGATCTGCATTCAGACATTCTAGAATCACGGTCTCTGCAAATACAAAAATAGTAACGATTTTCTCCCTCCTTCTGGGAACGGTCCTAGAAATTTTTGAGCCGGTACCAAGCTATTTAAAAGCCACACCGTTTGCATGAAAAGAGGTGGAGGAAGGTATTTAGTATTGTTTTTGTGTCAAATTAGTGTGCATTTGGTTTCCAGACACGTTTGAATTGTCTGGAGGATACCTGCATATTAACCTACAAAGCAATTTAGTTCAATCATTACAAATATTACAACTAGCAGACTGCATCAAAATGCCTCTCGCTATAAACGTTCTAAACGTACTTTTCAACATAGGGTATCGATGATATATATATATATATATATATATATATATAAATTAAATTTGTCATGTTTTATGTAGTTTTCATTTTTGAATAGACTTTGAATCGAGTGCTAAATCCCAAGTCGACTTGAGTCACTTGCCTGACACTTTCCCTTTTAACCCAATCTAAAATAGTTCCCTTGATCCTCTTTGGGTTTAAAAAACCTTCCTCTGCACGTCAGTGCCTTCTAGTAACTCTTCATGTTGGTCTACTACTGAGTCAGTTATTGTTGGCAACAATGGTTCTATCGGATCCTCATTAAGCATCGATGGCTCGAAGAGTTTCAATTTGTCAGCATTAATAATAGATTCTCACATAATTTATTTCTACAAAATAATTACAATAAATATCAAAACTATTAGCTAGATAATTATGAGGAGAAAAAAAAATATGGTTCAAAATGTTCACCTAATCATCAAAATTCCCCCTCCTACATCATTTCTCCACATGTTTTCCCATTTTTTCCCGGCTTAACCTGTCCATACCTGCCATCGTGGAGCTTCCTCGATTCAATAAAAAATATAAAAGGATCAACAGACTCCAAGGTTTTGATCAAGCAAATGTATAGCACTGGGCCAGAACTCAGACGTTTTACCTTTCCCAACATCTCGACGCAGCTATAAATTCATTTTTCCCAAACTAGAAGTGCGCCCAACATCTCTGCGCAACCTTGAATTTTTTTTTTCCCTCTTTCACCTCGTTTCGCTACCCAATGGTTTTCCCGAGTTGACAGTAAATGGCAGTGGTGGTTCCTTGGGTTTCTATGAACTTTAAATTTTGATAGTTGGCCATTTAATAATTCTAATCAAAAATTTAATTGTTTAATACTTTTACTTGTTTGAGAATCTCAAATCCGACAGCTGGTAACTATTGTATTCTTAGTTTTACTGATTTAATTGGAGTGTGTAAGCCAGGTGACTTAATCGCTTCCTTGTTTCATTATTTTTCATAATTTTCGGGTAAAATTTATTTCTTTTTTTACAGCACGACTTTATTCCATTCAAGAGTACAAATAAATCTAGCCAATAAATTTGAACAATATCAAAAGAATTATTTGAATGAAATGATTACAACATATTGAATTCTATTGTAATATCAATAAGAAAATGTAATGAGTAGGTGTTAAAGATCTTATTGACTGAATTTGTGGGTATAAGGATCACCAAAATTATTGACAAAGTTGTTATTTATCCAATACAATGATTATTAACATGTATGAATTGGTATACATAATTGATAGTAAAATGTTTTTTATTTATTTTGGCAGGCTCATAATATTCAATACTCAAGCTTTTTATATCATTGGGATGTGCAGATTTTATTAATTTATTTTTACAGTTTTATTTAAAAATGTTTTTAGAATTATTCTATCTCATATGATATTATTATTCTATGTTATATGGGAAAAGAGAGTATAATCCTTTTAAAATTTATTTTATTAGATTAATGTTAAATCATAATCCGTAATAACATTGTTGCGTTAACATGTTGCATTACGACTGCACCATATAATGGCATTGTACACTTTTAATTTTTTTTTTAACTGTTTTAGAACAACACCCTGTAATGGAAGGAAAAATTATATTGTTTTAACAGCTCCAGGTGGATTATAAACTGTGCCAATAATGGCAATGGGGATTGTAGTTACGTCTAATGAATTTTTCTATTCTCTTTAAAACTGGTAGTAAGTAAGTTATGCTTTGTTATAAATTAAGAAAAGCATTGTTTATTTTGTATTTTAGGAAAAGCACTAATGCATTTTATTTGAAGAAAAACATTGTTGTATTTAAGTTAAGCTTGTGATATTAAAGAAAGGCATTGTTATATTTTAAGTTAAGCATTGTGACACTTTAAGTAAGCATGGTTAACCCTTAGTATATTTTAAAAGAACGTAGGTAAGTGTTATTATAAGCTCTTAACTTTAGGTTGAGGTTGGTATTTGCTTGGGATGAAGGTCTAGATATGTTATGTTGCGCCTTGGTTAATATCACGCCTATCGCATGGTGGCGGCATGATTCTTGATGACGTGATCATTGCGTGCTCTGATAGAGAGATGCATATGATGACCTTACCTTGGGTCATGAGATTCCTGATGATGAAGATTTCGAATTGACATATGGTTATTGTTATGTAATCGCATGATTTTATTTGTTTCTCTTTTTTCGTGAAGGTTCTAGTTCATGTTTCACCTCCATTGAAGTTTTTGTGTTTGGATTGATTGATGTTTCCTTTAGTCTAGTAGGCGTGGTCTTTCTTGTGATGGGTGGGATGTAGACACCTCCTTTTTCTTCACAACAGTCACCATCCTTGAGAACTTGAATGGTCAAAATCGATGGGAACCTAGGCTTGAGAGTTGCTTATGTGTCCTAGAGTTCCTAACCTTCCAGGGTAGGACGAGCGGGTAGTTGTTTTTACATTTTCTAATTGATTTTCGCATGTTGCATCTAGTTGCATGATGTGCTAGTATGTTGGATCATTATGTTGTCTATTTTCTGGATTGCATGCGTTGTGTTCGTCATCGAGTTGCATTGATTGATTGTTGTTGCTATTACTTCCCTTTAAAAAAAAATTAATATTTTCACTTGTTATGTGTCGTATGTTGTCGCAATGACGAGAGCCATTACATATGTTATCAGATCCAGTTCGACCCACGACTTGGGATCATTACGACTTCCTTTGATTATATATTTGATTATAATGTCACTAATTAAATTGATGTGTATTCATGCATGTAATCATGGTTAGAGGACGCCACAGAGGCAGGTGATGGGGTGATAGGGGAGGAGGTGTGATGCCCCCAGTAGCATCCACGCCTGAGGGGTCTAACCCCCAGGGAGACAAACATGTTGTCGGGTAGGAATAGATAGTTGTGGGTGATGTGGTTGGGCCGATGAGGTCCTTTCAGAGGATGTCTTAGTATCTGATCAACCATTTGGATAGAGATGAGGCTAGGGCTTCGACGCCTCCTGAGGATCCATCGTGCACTCCGGTCAGTACTGGTAGCATTCAACACGAACTCGAGAAGGTCAAATTTCCCGAGTTCTTTTGTGCCCCAGACACTGCAGCCATTGAGGCATGGTTGGAGAATATGGCGATATGATTTTCACTATGTGAATATATCTCTAACATGAAGGTTTGCATGACGGTCTTTCAACTGAAGGGGAACGCTCTTCTATGGTGGAAGACACTCTTGCCGCAATTGAACATGGCCATCGAAGACGTGTCATGGGAAATGTTGGAGGAATAGTTCCTGGAGAGGTATCTATATGAGGAATTCATTGAGCATCAACTCAACGAGTTCAACACCTTGCGACAAGG
>ML791237.1:62561-74216 GCA_009831015.1 Picea engelmannii
CTAGTGCCTAGAAAACTATTCCTCCTTAGGACCTGGTTGGCCTTAAAATGAATGATGTGATGAGTAAAGTTTAATAACAAATTTTCCCTTAAGAATTGTCGCCAAGCCTAGTGAATTTAAAACCTAGGTCTAAGTAGAAACTCTGAACAAAAAAATCTAATTCGACATATAAAAAAAAGGGGGTAAAGAAAAATCAAGCTTTATTAATTAAAGTAAAATTTTTAATGAAGGTTTAATTATTAAAAGGGGGAAAATGGTTGTTTGTCTAAACTTGCTAATTCTGAACTTAGTTAAAGAAGAAAGGGAAACTTAAAGTAAAAAGGGGAATGTCTAACTTAGTAAGGAATCTACCCTTTGGAACTTTTTAGTTATGAACTCAACTAGGATTTAAGTAAGGCGTAAGTCATTTAAGAGTTGTAATGGAATAAAGGGACACCGATGAACATTTTTAGGAACGCTTTTAGGTGGGTGAGGGAAATAGGCAAATTTAATTAATTAATAAATTTGATTTTCTGGTGCAACTAGGGGATCAGGCGACATGTGTACGGGGGAGGTTTTTCCTAATTAAATAAATGAAAAAGGAATCTAATGAGGGTTTGAGAAACTAATCACTTGAAAACTCTATAAAAAGGATGGCCGAGGAGGAGTATGGAGGAGATCTGGCTAGCATAAGGTTACCTTGCCGAAATTTTATCTTGACTAAATTTCTCTTGTGGGAGTTTGGATACCTAGCTCTGGTAACGAGTGGTAGCTTGACCTTGCGAGACGATATGGGAGATATCACTCTCTGGTATTGTGTGTGTGGCCCCTTTATGGCTCGAGGGGATTAGGTGGAAGAAGAGTACCCCTAGCGTTGGTTGGGAGGTACAGGTGAGGTCTCATCGGTTGACAAGAAGGATTCGGATAGAGCACGAGTGCATGACACCAACAACATAGCCTTCACCTTCACTTAAGGTACACTTGTCTAATTTCACAAGTGTAATTAGTTAATATTTATGTGGTTTTATATTAGATGGAATATGGAAAATGATTTATGGATCTATGGGTGAATTTTTATGTTCTTTGCTTCTTTCATTCACTGCCTGAACTTGCCCATTTAGTGTGAGACCACCTTCGAAATCTCCTAAAACCCCCTTGATTTCCTTATGCCTTCTTGTTCCGCTCAGTGAACAACTTGCGTTTAGATTCATTTTTTCTCACTGCCTTCCTTAACTCCAATTTTCTGTGTCTTGGTATTTTTAACTCTGCGCCTTGGACATTTTGTATCTCTGCACCCTCCCTTTTTTTTATCTTCTCTATTTTTGGAAGTTGAATGTTTGTTTGGATGGGATTGTGAGCTCTAGAGAAGAGTGATTTCTTGACAAAGTAATGGTTTTAGACCCTTTATCACCATTTATCGTGACGTACAAATATCTGGATTTAGACATTCTAGAATCACGGTCTCTGCAAATACAAAATAAGTAATTATTTTCTCCCTCCTTCTGGGAACGGTCCTAGAAATTTGTGAGCTGGTACCGAGTTGTTTAAAAGCCACACCTTTTGCATGACAAGAGGTGGAGGAAGGTCTTTAGTATTGTTTTTGTGTTGACTCAGTGTGCATTTGGTTTCCAAATGCAGTCGAATTGTCTGGAGGATACCTGTATATTAACCTACAAATCCATTAAGTTCAATCATTACAAATATTACAACTAGCAGACTGCATCAAAACTGACTCTCTCTATAAATGTTCTAAATGTACTTTTCAGCACAAGGTATCGATGATATATATATATATATATAAATTGAATTTGTCATATTTTATGTAATTTTCATTTTTGAATAGACTTTGAATCGAAGGCTAAATCCCAAGTCAACTTGAGTCACTTGCTTGACACTTTCCCTTTTAACCAAATCTACAACAGTTCCCTTGATCCTCTTTGGGTTTCACAAACCTTCCTCTGCAAGTTAGTGCCTTCTAGTAACTCTTCCTATTGGTATACTATCGAGTCAGTTATTGTTGGCAACAACGATTCTGTCGGATCCTCATTAAGCATCGATGGCTCAAAGAGTTTCAATTTGTCAACATTAATAATAGATTTTTGTATAATTTATTTCTACAAACTTATTACAACAAATATCAACACTATTAGCTAGACATTTATGAGGAGAAAAAAAATACGGTTCAAAATGTTCACCTAATCATTGAAATTCCCCCTCCTACATCAGTTTTCCATATGTTTTCCCATTTTGTTCCTAGCTTAACCTGTCCATACCTTCCATCATGGAGCTTCCTCGATTCGATAGCAGAGATAAAAGGATCAACATACTCCAAGGTTCTGATCAATAAAATGTATAGCATTGGGACAAATCTCAGACGTTTTACCTTTCCCAACATCTCGACGTAGCTATAAATTTGTTTTTCCCAAACTAGAAGTGCACCCAACATCTCTGCGCAGCCTTGAATTTCAGTTTTTTCACTCTTTCACCTCATTTCAATACTCAACAGTTTTCTCGAGTTGACAGTAAATGGAAGTGGTGGTTCCTTGGGTTTCTATTAAATTTAAATTCTGAAAGTTGGCCATTTAATAATTCTAATTAGAAATTAATTGTTTAATACTTTTCCTTGTTTGAGAATATGAACTCTGACAACTGGTAAATGTTGTATTCCCAGTTTTAGTTTCATTCCCAATTTTACTGATTTAATTTGAGTGTGTAAGCTAGGCGACTTAAATCCTTTCGTGTTTCATTGATTTTAAGAATGGTTGGGTAAATTTTATTGTTTTTTTTTACAACACGACTTTATGCCATTCAAGAGTACAAATAAATCTAGCCAATAAATTTTAACAGTATCAAAAGAATTATTTGAATGAAATGATTACGACATATTGACTTATATTGTAATATGAATAAGAAAATGTAATGAGTAGGTGTTAAAGATCTTATTGACTGAATTTGTGGGTATAAGGATCACCAAAATTATTGACAAAGTTGTTAGTTATCCAATATAATGATTATTAACATGTATGAATTGGTATACATCATTGATAGTAAAATGTTTTTATTTTTATTTTGGTAGGCTCTTAATATTCAATACTCAAGCTTTTTATATCATTGGGATGTGCATATTTTATTAATTTATTTTTATAGTTTTATTTAAAAATGTTTTTATAGAATTATTCTATCTTATATGATATTATTATTCTATGTTATATGTAAAAAGAGCGTATAATATTTTTAAAATTTATTTTATTAGATTAATGTTAAATCATAATCCGTAATAACATTGTTGTGTTAACATGTTGCATTACAACTGCACCATATAATGGCAGTGTACACTTTTAATATTTTTTTTAACTGTTTTAGAACATTGCCCTGTAATGTCAGGAAAAATGATATTGTTTTAACAACAACAGGTGGATTATAAACTGCACCAATAATGGCAGTGGGGATTGTAGTTTCCTTTAATGAATTTTTCTATTGTCTTTACAATTGGTATTAAGTAAGTTATGCTTTGTTTTAAATTAAGAAAATCATTGTTTATTTTATATTTTAGGAAAATCACTAATGCATTTTATTTGAAGAAAAGCATTGTTGTATTTAAGTTAAGCTTGTGATATTAAAGAAAGGCATTGTAATATTTTAAGTTAAGCATTGTGATACTTTAAGTAAGCATGGTTAATCCTTATTATATTTTAAAAGAAGGTAGGTAAGTGTTGTTATATGCTCTTAACTTTAGGTTGAGGTTGGTCTTTTCTTGGGATGAAGGTCTAGATATGTTATATTGTGCCTTAGTTACTATCACGCCTATTGCATGGTGGCGACATGATTCCTAATGATAGGATCATTGGGTGATTTGATCGAGAGATGCGTGTTGGCCCTTGACCAAGTTTGAGGAAACACTTGGTCATATTTGACCGTTTTTGGAACTTCAACAGCTTGTCAAAGATGGAGCGCAACACGAAGCGGAGATCATGGAAGCTAGACCCCTTGCTTGGGTCCTTTTTTGGTTTTTGGGGATAATGTAATGGGTATGGGATGTTGGTCCATGGGTTTACCCATGTTTAGGCCTATTTTGTAAAGTATAAATAAGTAGCTAGGCAATGTAAGAGAGGTCAAGAAAAGCTAAGTGCTAATAAAGGATTTGTGTATATGGTGTGACCGACTTGCAGAGATGAGTGCAAGTGTTGTAAGTGCTGAGTGCATGGATTGTAAGAAGGCTCTGTGCTAGATCTACTCGGGGAAGGAGGATCCGGTGAGGTGTGCGTAGATCCCCTGTCCTATGCGGAGTGCAAGTTTGAGCTCTGTGCTATAATCAGATTGACCAAAGCTAATAAAGAAGAAGAAGACTTTGTGGACGTAGCCCCAGGGTGTTGGTGAACCACGATAAACCCGTGTGTTGTTCTTTGATATGATTATGCTATGTTCTTTTCTATGATATATTTAGATAGATCTACTTTGCTTTGTGATTCTTAGATGTATGGATGTAGATCTGACATATATGAAAGTGCTGAGTGCTAGACCTATTTTGTTGTTTCTAAGTGCTAACTTAACCTAGATCTAAGTGAATCTTGCAGTGCTCTGCGCCATCTGCGGAGTGCCATGAGGGTTAAATACTGATAAATGATCTATGCTAAAGTGTTTGCTAAGTGTTAGAATCACAGATCTGTGTCCCAACTAAGGTTGCAGACACCTGAGTCTTGCAACCACCCCTGCCTCTACCTCGGGTGAGACTTCATCTGCTTCTCAGGTGTTGCCGAAAGGGCCGATAGTTAGGGTTTTGTTGGTGCATTGTTGGTGCGTTGAATCCTGGGTCTTCCCCTATGCCAACAATGCATATGATGACCTGGACTTGGGTCATGAGCTTCCTGATGATGACGATTTGGAATTGACGTATGGTGATTGTTATGTAATCGCATGATTTGATTTGTTTCTCTTTTTCCATGAAGGTTCTAGTTCATGTTTTGCCTTCATTGAAGTTGTTGTGTTTAGATTGATTGATGTTTCCTTTAGCCTAGTAGGCATGGTCTTGCTTGTGATGGGATGGATGTAGAAACTTCCTTGTTCCTCAGAGAAGTTGTTAGCCTTGAGACCTTGAATGGTCAAAATCGATGGGAAACTGGGCTTGAGAATTGCTTATGTCTCCTGGAGGTCCTAACCTTGCAGGGTAGGACGAGAGGGTAGTCATTTTTATTTTTTATAATTGATTTTTGCATGTTGTATCTAGTTGGATGATGTGATAGTATGTTGGGTCGTTATGTTGTCTATTTCCTAGATTGTGTGCATTGTTTTCATCATCAAGTTGCATTGATTGATTGTTGTTGTTATTACTTCCCTGTTTTTTTTTTTTTAAATGCACTTGTTATGCGTCGTATGTTGTAGTAATGATGGGGGCCATTACATCTTACATGGATTATATATTAAGTTGTAACTTACTTTGTATGTTTTAAGTATTGATGTTTCTCATGAACATTTGCTAACTATGTTTTGATACTTTGTCTTGTTTTGGATTCCCATGACATAATTATTGAGGGATGTCTTGGGATTGTGCCTAGGACGTTGTGCCTCATTGCAGGAAATTGGCACATGTTATGAAGAGTAGTGGGTCATATAGTGACTCACCACCCTCATAAAATGGATCTCACATTCTCAGGACCTTGGATGATGGACATATGGGATTTTCTTGAGAAGTTCTAGTCATTATGCCAAACATATGGGATGAAATACCCACAGGATGGGCAAAGTACCCCAGGTATTTTGTGCATAGATGATGGAGAAATTTGTAGTATAAGGTGTTTGGGCATCACTTGGAGATTCAGTTGTATCCCTCGTAGGCTCGGATGTTTCCTTTGTAGTCCCTTGACGTCACCCTTCTAGCCATTAACATCATCCTTTGGTTGGGTTTTCGGTGGATGGATGGGTACTCGAGATGATTTACATAGATTTGGGTTAGGAGATATCTCACTTCACTCTCTTTCACCCTCGGAGGATGCCACTTGGCCTTTGGAGGCCCAATATTTTCCTTTGGAGGTAAGATGTCATGATCTCCTAGAATGGTGTCATCCTTCTATTGTTTTATTGTGTATTTTGGCATATTGGTAGAGACAAGTTAAGGGGTCGACCCCACTTATATTTTATTGTTGAGAAATTTTGTGGACAAATTATGTTGAGGTTGTCTCATATAAAAAGGAAAGCCTTATTTTTATTTTTGAATCATGAGTTCTCACCTTTGTGAGAGATTACTTCTGAAAATTTCTCCCTATTGGGATATCTATCTCTTCTACACTCATGTGCTATGTTTGGGAGGTCAATTGTGGATTCTCTTTGCTGATTTTGGAGGGAATTTTCTAGAGTTATAGTTTTTTATCATGGTTTCTTGGTGAAGTAAGTGAATTTTCTGCAATTTCATTCTCACGTTATTAATATTTCATGGTAAATTTACCTTTTTCATGCTAGACATCTTGCTTGGTGAATCACTAAGAGAGGAGCATAAGTGCTTCATTCTCTCACAAGGTTAATTTTGTCCAAAATTTGTGAAGGAATCCTTGCTAGGGTTAGACTCCTAAATCCCTAAAGTGCTAGAACTTTAGGATTTTAGCCCTAGACTTTTGATTTTTCCCTAGTTGAAGCTTCAAGAAGGGAAAAAAGGTTTCTAGGGCCCAAATGTGCTTGCACCCTAGAAATCCTTCTCCTCAAGATTCAAGCCCTAAGGCTCTAAGGTGCTAGCACCTTAGAGTTTGGGTCCTACCTCTTGGTTCCAATTAGATCAAGCTCCAAGTTTAGTTGCATTCACTTCTATAAGACTCCATAATGCTCGATGACACTGGATTTAAAGCTCTCTTGTGGTGAAATTTATAAATAAAGACTCTCTTTCAACACTCTTAAGATCTCGACTAACTTTACTAACACTAAAATTGGATAACATGCTAATAAACTTGCTGCTATTACAAAAGTTTTCTACAACCACTTGATAACACTATAATTTTTTGCATACACTCATTCATTGGTGGCTTAACTTGTTCATATATTTCTTTAGACAATTGGTTATTATTCTAGGGGATGTGTGCTAAGTTTTCATAGTCAATTGTTGCAATTCTAAACCTTAATAATTTATGCTGTTATAAATATTTCACTGTTGTTGTATCACTATTCATTGCTGCAATTTTATAACAACCACTACAATTTATCTTTTCTAGTGTCTTAAAGAGGTGTTAATTGCATGTTTGGACTTGGAAATAATCATATATATGCTATAAAATGTTCTTATTCCAGGAAGGTACTCAAACAAATTCATACCTCTTCTTCCACCTTGACCTAGACCAATCTTTAGGTGATCGAGAGAGGAGGTGGTAGGCTTGGCTAATATACTTGCTACTTTGATCCCTTGAGGTCACCAAGGAAGCCTCCCTTGTGGTGGACCTTTTGCATCACTAAAATGAGGGAAGTTCTTATTAAGGTGACAGTGGTAGGATCTTCCATTGTTACACAATATTTGGGGACTTGTTGTGGGATTTTCACAAGTACAAATCTTACGATAACATGAGCTATTCTCATTTGGAATTTCCTCCCTTAAAGAGGCCCATGAACATTTCTTTATTTCTAGATTGTGAATGTAAGGGTTTATATTTTGTAGGTTCAACACTTTTGTTTCTCCTAA
Organism: Picea engelmannii; assembly: GCA_009831015.1. NCBI lineage: Eukaryota > Viridiplantae > Streptophyta > Pinopsida > Pinales > Pinaceae > Picea > Picea engelmannii. The sequence continues at coordinate 70,195 of ML791237.1, forward strand.
TTTAGTTTATAAATTAACATAGTTACCATCTTAATGAGAATTGTGACCTCAAAATGAGAACTATGGCCCATAAAACCCACATTTTTGCATCATAAACGCAAAAATCAATCCCGAATAAAAAAATGACACTACTGGTAGCACCCTTTTTCGGGGGGAGATTAAAATTTTGACTTGTTTGAAATAATGGCCTTGATAATCAATACCATTACATACAAAAACATTAAAAATGACCCTTGAACCGAAAAGTATGCTACTAGTAGCACCGTTTTGTTTTTGTAGTTAAAATTATGACATAATTGACACAATGGTCTTGACAACTAGTGCCATTGTTGATAAAAAAATACAAAATCGACTGATAAATCGTTACTTGAAAGAATATTAATTATTTTGGTTCTTTTATAAATTTACATTAAAAATAAATAATTTGAAAATTAAAACATTCACAAATGAGTTAAAAAATAAAATAAAATGAAAAAAAAAAACACCAACAAAGAAAATCATAACTCAAATTTTCGAAAAATTACACGTTTAAAAAAGTAATGATGATGGTTAATGTCCACTGAGACCAAAATTGGTCTATCGAACATAAAGAAAATCAAGAGATTAATTGGATTCAATTAAAGTGTTATTTCAATTCTTGAAAAGCATTAAGAGAAGTGTTCCAAGATCACTAAAGTTTTGATGACTTATAAGGTTAGGAAGGTTGATATTGTGATAAATATTTGGAAATTGGGATCTAATTTGGGTATATGTAGGGCATATTATGAGAAAGTGCCTTTCATATTCAACCCTCTTGGTGTCACAAAGGTGACACATTTTTTCTTATGAAAAAGTTAAAACAAAATCTAAAAATAAAAACAAAACAAAAAAATTAATTTAAAAACATTTGAAAAATAACACCCCCCCTCCCCCCCCACCCCAAAACAAATTAAATACCTTCAATCAAAACTTAAAAAATCATAATCCCAAATTTTGAAAAACTACATATTTAAAAAAAAATAATAATAATACACAACCCAAAATTTAGAAAAATAAATAAATAAATAAACGTAAAAAACTAAAAACTAAAAAAGTCAATTCTCGCTAGCTCAAACTGGTTAAGGTGTGGGTTTCGTTTTCTAGGAAACCCGAGTTCAATAACCTTACGACGAGTTTAGTCCGGAGGAGACACCCAAAAATCCATCCGTGTGATTCTGACGACTCTGATGCCCTTGGGTTGTGGTTTCTTAGCAAATGGTTGGAATGTTGGCCCCAAAAGTGACAGACAGTTCTAACAAAAAAAAAATTAAAAACATCTGAAAAAATACTAAAATAAGAAAATTAAAAAAAATAAAAATTTGACAAAATAAACAAAAAAAATAAAACAAAAATTAAAGGAATAAAATAAAATAAAATAAAATATGAATTAAAAAAATAAAATAAAAATAAACCTAAATTGAAAAACAAATTTAAANAAAAATAAAAATTTGACAAAATAAACAAAAAAAATAAAACAAAAATTAAAAGAATAAAATAAAATAAAATAAAATATGAATTTAAAAAATAAAATAAAAATAAACCTAAATTGAAAAACAAATTTAAAAATATAAGAAATATAAAAGAATTTAACAAAAAGACTATTAAAAAAAGCTAAATTAAAAAACAATTTAAAAAAAAAACAAAACCAAAACTATTAAAAATATATATTTAAATAAAATATAATAAAATTTAAATAATTTAAAAAAGATGCAAAACCAAATGCATGGGGCTCTGCACGAGGTGATGGGGACCTAATGGAAGGAGGGAGGGAGGGAGGGAGGGAAAAAGAGGAGGAGGGAAGGGGGAATGGTGTGGTACGAGGTGTGTAAAGTGGGGAGGGTAATTCCGAGGAATCACCCTCCCCTTGTTACACACCCTCGCATGCCTATGCATTATTATTATTATAATTTTATTTAAATTTTGTTATAATTTTATTTAAATATATATTTTTAATGGTTTTTTTAATTTGTTTTCCAATTTAGGTTTAGTTTTTAATTTATAGTTTTTAAATTTTATTTAAATTATTATTATTTTTTTTGTCAAATTTTTTTAAATTATTATTATTATTTTTTTTTTTGGGTTATGTATTATTTTTTTTAAACACACAATTTTTTGAAAATTTGAATGACGATTTTTTATTTTTTGATTGAAGGTGGTTACTTTCATTTTTTTTTGGTATTTCTAAAATGTTTTTAAATTAATTTTTTTTTATAAGCTAGCATTTTGTATTACCTGTCAAAATACAAAATTACAAAAGATATCAGTGACATTGGTAATGAGGTTGCCAACAAAGGAAACCATCCCCACCATCACGTGTGAAAGTTCCAAAAAACTATTCTAGAGAAGCTAGATAGAGACATTATTACCGAGTTTAAACCAAAATAAGTAGTCCTTGGTCTATGAACATACCAAAAAGGATGACCCCAAGATCTTACTAGCCATGCTGAAACTAGGAGGACCAAAATAGAACAAGCCATGAAGATCTTTTTACTACGAAAACTATGAGGAAAATCATGCCTATATGAGTCCGACCATTTGGGAACCATAACAACTTGAATTAAATCATCATTGTTGCGCCGCTATTGTGGATCTTCTGCACCAAAGTCCAAGATCTAGTCCAACCTTTTCTCCATCAATTCTTTCCTGAAAATTTGTTCATCATTGTCCTCACAAAATGCCAGTATGAGGTCACACTAAATCTCATTGAAACCAGGATGGGGGGGTGGTGGATTTTTGGAATTAGAGGCAATGTCAGGGTTGGGAATAGGGATAGTGGGGATGGAGGACAAGGGGGGGTTGAGGGTTGGTTGAACATGTTCCACAATGATGACAAGGGGAGGGGTTCAATGGTCCATTGCAGAGTGACAAGAAAAATCACAACCAGAGCCAAGCGACCAACAATCATGGTGACCATGACCACATATATCAAAACAAATACCACTTTCATGTCTCCACCTATCTTGTTCCCGGGGCATGAAAGCAACCCAAGGTTGGCAGAGATGAAACTTGGTGAGGAAAAAAGGAAAATTCGGAGCAAGGAAGAGAGACCAGAGATGAAAAATGATGGATATGATAGCCAAGGTAGACCAGAATGATCTCAAAGCACGATAAAAGATAATTTATGAATCCATCATGACCCAGATGTCAATCATCTGAATGAAGTATCATTGGATCTTGTAGTTCATCCCCTTTGCATTAGATAGATCCATAGACAACTCCAGATGGAGGGAGAGCCGAGGGAGTAGGCAGGTTCAAATTTAATGGTCGTCGACGATCGCAGATATCAAGGATGACAAGGGAGGCCTCAACATGACCCACAAGATCGATGGTAGCCTGAACTTGCGGCACCCCATCTGGGGATTTTAATTTTAATTTTTAACGTTTATTTTTCTTTTTTTTTCCCTAAATTTTGGGATGTGTATTTTTTTAAATGTGTAATTTTTTGAAATTTGAATTATGATTTTTATTTTTTAATTGAAGGTGGTTAATGTTGTTTTTTTGGTATTTTTTAAATCATTTTAAATTAATTTTTTAGTTTTAATTTTATTTTTACTGTTTATTTCAACTCTTTTTTTTTAATTAGGGTTTTATATTATTTTTTTAAACATGTATTTTTTTCAAAAATTTGAGTTATGATTTACAATTTTTTTATTGAATGTTTTTTTCTTTTTTCTTTTTTTTTTTTAACTTGTTTGCGAAGGTTTTATTTATTTTTAATGTAAATTTATAAATAAATAATTTTTTTGAAGTAATGATTTATCAGTTGATTTTTTGTTTTTTATCAGCAATGACACTAGTTGTCAAAACCAAGGTGTCAATTATGTTGTAATTTTAACTAAAAAAAATAGTGTTATTGATAGCATCACTTTTCGGTTCGAGGGTCAATTTTAAGTTTTTTGTCCGCAATGGTATCGGTGGCCAAGGTCACAATTTCAAGAAAGTTTGAATTTTAACCTCCCCCCAAAAAGGGTGCTATTGGTAGCTGTTGATACTGAGAGGGGGGT
>ML791237.1:91006-105040 GCA_009831015.1 Picea engelmannii
CTTTATCTGTGGAAAGATCGAACATAAATCCTATGAGTGTACAGATAAGAAAAAAGATGGTGGTAAAACTCACATTGCCGAAGCTCAAGGATGGAATGTTGAGGAAAAATATGCTGAGGGCGGAAGATCTTTGATGATGAGGAAATTTCTTTTGAAGCCAGAGAAGGAGGCAGAGAACCCAACCCAAAGAAACAGTCTGTTTTAGGCTGTTTGCAAAACTAAAGACAAAGTATGCAAAATCACAGTGGACAACAGTAGCATAGACAATCTAGTATCTACAGAGATGGTAGAAAATATGGAGCTGGAGACTGTTGTACATCCAAGCCCATACAGAGTTTCGTGGCTAGAAAAAGGACACCAGGTAAATGTCACTAAACAATGTTTAGTTGAATTTAAAATAGGGGGATATAAAGATGAAATATTATGTAATGTCATTACCATGGATGTTTTTCATCTATTGTTGGGTAGACCATGGCAATATGATAGGAATGTGATTCATGATGGGAGAAAGAACACGTACACCCTGGAGAAGAATGGGAGGACGCACATGTTGCTGCCGATTAAAAACCAAGAGGTGAAAATAGAGATGAGCAACACTGTACTTCTCATGAGTGGGAAGGAACTTCTTAAGGAGGTTAAGAAGAAGGAAGACACACAATTTATTGTGGTTAGGAAGCCAATAATTTTTTTGACCAGTACAAGGATAGATGATTTACCAGAAGAAATCTAGGAGTTGCTGGAATAGTTTGATGATATAGTAGTGGACGAACTACCTTATTCGTTGCCACCTATCAGAAGTATAAGGCATCATATCGACCTTATATCTGGAGCCAGTTTGCCAAACAAAGTCTTGTACAGATTGACGCCACAGGAAAATGAATAAATTAAGAGACATGTCTAGGACTTAATGGACAAAGGATTGATTAGAGAAATCTTGAGTCCATGCGCTATTTCGACAATGCTCAACCTAAAGAAAGATGGAGGCTGGAGAATGTGTACCGACTCAAGGAAAATCAATAAGATTACCATCAAATACCAATTTCCATTGCCAAGGATGAACGACTTGATGGATTGATTGAGTGGAGCAAAGTTTTTTTCAAAGATTGATTTGAAAAGCGGATATCACCAAATTCGGATGAGAGAAGGTGATGAATGGAAGACAACATTCAAGATGAATGAGGGGTTGTATGAATGGCTTGTCATGCCATTTGGTTTAACGAATGAACCCGGTACTTTCATGAGGTTTATGAACGAAGTCCTGAAGAATTTCATAGGGAAATTCGTCATTGTATATCTTGACGATATATTAATTTTCAAAAAGACAGAAGCAGAACACTTAAAGCATTTAGCTGCGGTGATGAGAAGATTATAGCAAGATAAATTGTTGATAAATATGAAGAAAACGTCATTTATGAGGACAAAACTCATTTATTTGGGTTTTGTTATCTTTGCGAATGAGTTGAAGATGGATCTCGAAAAGGTAGATGCAATTAAGAATTGTCCATCGCCGAAGAGTGTGTTTGAAGTTCAAAGCTTCCATGGTTTGGCTAGTTTCTACAGGAAATTCATTTGAAACTTCAGTGGAATTAACCCACCAATGATGGATGCGGTGAAGAAAAGACACAAATATTTTCACTGGACAAGAGAAGTAGAGAAGAGTTTCAATCTACTGAAGAGGAAGATCACAGAACAACCAATTCTAGTTTTGCCATATTTTAGCAAGACATTCTAGGTCAAGTGTGACGTGAGTGGATTTGCAATTGGAGCGGTCTTGAGCCAAGACAATAGGCCGATCACATACTTTAGTGAAAAAATGAATGAAGTGAAGATCAAGTACTCAACATATGACAAATAATTCTATGCAGTCATACAAGCGCTGAAGAAATAGAGACAATATTTGGTTCCTAAAGAGTTTGTTTTGTACAGTGATAATCATACTTTACAATTCGTGACTCAACAGGAGAAGTTGAAACAAAAATATGTTAAATGGGTTGAATTCATGCAGAATTTTACTTTTGTGATTAAGCATATTTTTGGAACTGCTAACAAAGTTGTTGATGCTTTGAGCAAGAAATGTTTTCTTATGCTGGAATTTAGAGTCAAGACTTTGGGTTTTGATAACCTCAAAGAAATGTATAGGGATGACCCAGATTTTAAGGAGGCATGTGAGGCTTCTGAGAATCCATTTCTCAGGGATAGAAGCCAATGGACTGAGTATATGATCCAGGATGGGTTTTTATTCCGAGGCAATCATCTATGTATTCCAAAATGCTCCATGAGGGAGAACCTGCTGAAGAAAAAACACAATGGAGGATTGGCCAGACACTTTGGTGATGATAAGATGTTCTCAAAGTTGAATGGCTCATATTTTTGGCCAGGGATGAGGACATATGTTAAGAAATTTGTGGATAGATGCAGGATTTGTCAGCACACAAAAGGGAAAAGGCAGAACAGAGGGTTATATCAACCATTACCCATACCAGAAAGGTTGTGGGATGCATTGAGCATGGATTTTATATTGGGACTCCCAAGAACACAAAGAGGATGTGATTCAATCTTTGTGGTAGTCGACAGATTTTCAAAGATGGCACAATTCATACCATCCCAGAAAACTAGTGACGCAACTCATATTGTGAACCTGTTTTTCAAGGAAGTCGTCAAACTTCATGGCTTACCAAGGATTATTGTGTCTGATTGGGATACCAATTTCGTGGGACATTTCTGGAGGACCTTATGGAAAAAGATGGGGACAAGTTTGTCTTATAGCTAGCATATCATCCTCAAACGGATGGGTCGACAGAAGTCGTGAACAAAAGCTTGGGAGACTTTTTGAGGAGCTTAGTGACTAAACACCACAGTCAGTGGGATCACATTCTGCCACAGGTAGAATTTACTTACAATGACTCACTTAACAGAATCACAGGGAAGATTCCATTCCAGATTGTATATGGAATGTAGCCAAGAGGAGTTTCTGAATTGAAAGATTCAGAACAAGTTGAATTCAGGAGTGCTAGTGCATAAGACTTTGCATAAGGAATGAAGGAGCTTCACAGCCAAATTAAGGAGCGATTGCAGAGTTCAAGTCAAGAATACAAGTGGAAAGGAGATCAACATAGGCAAGAACTTCAATTTGAAGTTGGTGATCCGATTCTTGCACATCTGAGGAAGGAAATGTTCCGAAGGGGAACATATAATAAACTGAAGATGAAAAATATTGAACCGTGCAAGGTCATAAGGAAATTTGGGGCAAATGCATATGAGATTGAATTACCCGATGGGGTCGGAATATCACCGATATTCAATGTTGCGGATTTGTACCTTTACAGAGCTAAGGAAGTAGGAGGAGAGAAGGAACAAAAAGAGATTCAATTGACAAAAAAATGCTTGTAGCTGAAAAGCCACAAATGGAAAGCATAATTGACAAGAGGGTTAGAAAAAAGACCAGGAGAAAAGAGTATTTTAAATACTTGGTCAAATGGAAGGGACATCCAGTTGAAGATGCTAGTTGGGAAGATGAAGCAAAAATTCATAAGCATGGATAGACCGTGCAAGAGCTCATGAACAAGAGTTTATGAAAATTTTCAAGAAAGGGAGTATGATGCAGGAGCATCGTACAAAGCCAAAAGCATGCGTCTATCCAAAGGAGCAGTTGGACACGCAGATGGAAAAAGAGCATGTTTTTATGAACAACGATTTGAATTTTGAACTTAAAAGCATCAATGTAATAGTTAGGAAGAAGGCATACTTTGCATTTATACCTAGGAGATATGAACAAATATGGGGGGATTGATCCCATCTGTCAAATTGTAATAGGCATTTAAGTCTGTTAATGAAAGTAGGTAGATTGGAATTAAGAGATTAGACAGTTTAGAGTGTAGGAGGGAAAATGGATACAGACACCCTCGCCTTTGTATTATTGTCTGATTAGATCATTAGCACAGAGCAGAAGAAGAGAGTTGTAGTAGAGAGCTATAGAGAAGAACCCATGTACAAGAGATTGAATTAATATATGAAGCTTTGACTCAGATTTCATGGTGTTATGATGCTTACTGTTTACATATGCTGAATGGTATGCTTACAGTTGTTTTATTCTCTCTGTTATGCATTTTTTATGATGTTATGCTATGTTGAATGTATGATTTCATGTTGAATGTATGAAGTCTGAGAGAGAAAGAGAATGAGTTTCAATTGTTTCTCTTCATGAGAGAAGTTCCTGCAAGGAGTGCAGTGAAACATTCGCAAGGTGTGCATTGACAAGGGTTCTGAGTCTATCTCAGGAAGATCAGGAGGGATACCATTGTTCTCATTCCAGCAGAAGTGCAGGTGAAGCACAAAATCCGTGCAAGGTGTGCGCAACCTAGTTGAAGCCTTAGAATTTATCAACTAAGGTTGAAGAGTGAGAGACTGTTGTTGCCGAGAGTGCACAGAGTCGAAGAATCAAATACACAGAAGTATTTGAAAGACTGCCACAAAGAGTGTGTGCAGGAGTCCTTTCAAGACTTGAGGTTGCAATAGAAATCTCAAGAGGGTCAGCGCCTTTGAAGTATTCAAAGGAAGACGGGGAGTTGAATCATCGTGCATAAGTTAAGTCTCAGAGAAAGAACGTCGAGTCAATTTGGGCTAGATATTCATAGGAAGGAATCGAATGGTCAGAATTCTCAGTGGAGAATTCATGAAGTTGCGGGGACCGTAGGATCCAATAAAGATGCAAGGTGGGTAGGAGTTGGACGAACCCACCACTCTAGTGTCAAGAATCAATGAACACCGTCGATCGTGGTCAGTTCGAGGAGTTGGATCATTCTTTCGAACTCGAGGTTCATGATTTTGGAGGGTAGACCAAATCCTTTGGTTGCGCGAACTCCCGAGTAGCGAGAAGTAGGAATAACCGTTGGATCGGAACCTCTTCGCTATATCGTGTATCGAGGTTTCGGAGGTTGGAAGGAATCAGTTGCGATTACAGAATTCGCGAAGGGTGAGGGCCGAGGTCTCGGGTGAACACATGGTGCGTCCATCAAGTGGGGACCTCATGGTTAACGGGTGGACACTCGTCACCTGGGAGGGGGTCAACACCCTATTGACTTCTCATGCTTTGGGTTCTTGTAAGAATGGAGCACAAAGGATCAACAAACCAACTCGCGAACTTGCGAGCTGCGAGAAGTACTAAAGGAGTCAAATCTTCTTTGACTTTCGCATCTCGGAGTCTCGTAAAAGAAGGGCTTGGAGGTTCAACCCTTCAACTCACGAACTCGTGAGTTGCGAGTGAGGTTAGTACTTAGCTCTAGTCAACGGTTACACATGGAGGGCACTAACAAGGAGGAGCCATATCCCATCGCATGTTGGGTATCGACGTTTGGTGAAGAAAAGTCAAGGGTCTTCGACCTACGAACACGCGAGTTGCAAAAGGCGCTTGCGTAAGGACTAGGTCGTGGTCGTATGGAAGTGTAAGGCTCGCACCTGGAGTTAAGGTGGACAGGGTGGGTTTTTCAGGAAGGACCTGTGAATACACTCTTGTGTGTGTGAGAATTTCCCGTAGGGAAATTGAAGAGTCAATCCGACTCAGAGGAGAATTAGAACGATCTTGTACAGATCTCAGCTTGAGGGTTGGGGGTCGACACCAGTATATAAGTATAGATGGATGTCCTAATTATCATATTATATATTATGGACAACATGCCTCAAAAGAAAAATGCCCGGTATGTGGTATCAGTAGATATCGAACCGATCAAGTAACAAAAATGGTGCCTCAAAATGTTCTCCGACATATTCCCATAATTCCACATTTGCAGCGACTTGTCAAGTGCCAAAGCATAACACAATTTATGGATTACCATGCACAAAAGAGAATTGAAGATGGCGTTCTTCGAATGCCTATAGATGGTTATTCATTTAAGGAAATTGTTGCAAAATAGACAAAATTTACAGATGAACCTCATAATGTTAGGCTTTCATTGGAAAATGATGGTGTGAATCCATTTGGAGAGCTTCAGTCTGTTTACTCAGTGTGGCCTATTTTTGTTATCAACAATAAAATTCTTCCTTAGATGTTAATAAATATGGAACAAATAATGTTGACAATGATTGTTCCAGGTATTTGTTTACATTAATTTTTCGAATGTAAATTTTTCATTTTTCTCTTTTTTTTTTGCATAACATATTTTATTTATTTATTTACCATGGTAGTAATTTCGTGTAATTTCAAAGAATTAGGTAAGTACCAAGTTAAATATATGAATGTGTATATCGAGCCTATTATCGACAAGCTACTAAATTTATGGGAGGGCATCACTATGTATTACATCTGCAAACCAATTGGGTAGAAGAGATTTCAATTCCATGAAATACTTTTATGGACAATTCATGATGCCCCAAGACTAACACTTTGTTTTAGTATGTAACGTTCCATATTGCACGCTTGAATAGTATATAATTAATTGAATATATCATGCATGTTTTTTAAATAATACTTTTGAATATTAATAATTCACATTAATCCATCTATTGCAGGTATTCAAACAAAGGGTAAATTTTCATGTTCACTTGTGGTCCTAAGATGAAATATCATCGGTAAAAAAAGTTTAGAAAAGGAGGTGTTTGATGAGTATAGAAACTTCCTCTCTAAGAACCATAAGTATCATACTACTGAAAAAGATATTTTCAATGGGAAACAAGAGACTGGACTAAAACCACAAAGAATGACACCTCACCTATGGAAGCTGACATATGACAGAATTAATCCTCAAGGTATGCATTTTTTTTATGTATCATAAATGGAATCATGTTTTGAAATTTTATTTTCATTTTTCAATTTATTTTATCGCATTTGATAAATAGTGTTTTGATTTTTTTTATGCTTCATTAATGTGGTTGTCGTGAAGGTAGTAATAATGGGATTCCACAAGGAATGAAATCTTATCCCACTCATTTCATGAGGTTTCCTTACTATGAGGAGCTAAAAATAGTTAATTTGTTTGATATAATGCATATTGGGAAGAATGTGACAGAAACATTATGGCGAATCATGGATGGTAGAAGGGATAAAGAAAAAATTGTCAAAATTTGTAATGACATTCAAGAAGCCAATCATGAAATGCAAAGTGTGATCCAATCAAATAGCGATGGAGACAAAAATAACCTTCCATGGTTATTAGTAAAGCATAAAAACAATGGTGTAAAAGAGGTCATTCAAAGAATTAAATTTCCCACAGGTTTTTGTTCAAACATAAAGAATATCTTAATGAAGAAAGGTGAATTTGGTGGGGTAAAAACACATGATTGGAATACCTTCATTAAGGTAATTAATAATTTTAGTATTCATATTTATATATTGGTCATGTACATTTTTTGAGATTTTTATTTTATTTGTCTAGTTTTGAAACAAATAATGATTTGTTTTTATTGTTACAGTATGTTCTACCTCTATCTCTCCCAAACGACTTTGACAACAATGCCAAACAAGTTATATATGATCTTGGAAATTACATGAGGTAAGTAGCTACAATATATATGCAAAACAAAATTTCAATTTTTTGTTGTACTTAATGACATGTGTTTTACTTGTAATGTAATGTGTATTATGTTTTGTTGAAACATGTTATTTTCTTGCATCATGATCTGTAGATGGTTGTCATGGAAAGAAATCCATGAATATGATATAAAGTATTGGAAGAGACAAATTCCTCGGCTAATGTGTGGAATGTATAAGTATCTACCTCCAACACTACCTCATACACCAAGTTGAGGAGATTGAAATGTGTGGACCTGTACACACAAGGTCAATGTGGATGGTGGAGAGACACTTGAAATCATTGAAGGATTTAGTTAGAGAAAGAGAACGTCCTAAGGGTTCTATGGTGGAGGAATATATGGTATATGAATCCATGGTGTATATTAGTCAATATGTTCCTAAATTAGCAACGCAAGCTATGCATGTAGTGGATTACATTTGGGATGTGAACTCCATTAAAAAATTCGAAGGGGAGAAACTGTTGGGGAAAGGTATAATGAAAAAAGTGAGAGGTAATATTTAAATTGTGGATATTTGTAATAAATACAAATTTTCATTTTTTTTTATGTATATGATCATACTCATTTAATATTTAATCTTTCATCATTTATTAATATTTACCATGGTTATAACTAATATTTAATATTGGTGAATTGTGATTTTTTTATTAGTCAGTTGCTCAAGATTGGGATGCACTAGATTTATACATTGCAAACAATCTTGATTGGATGAAGGTATGGATTGATAGATGTAAACAACAACATGGAGGTAGGTTATCATCGAAAGAACTATCTGAATTGGTTAGACAAGATCGTTGTAATGGAGATTCCGATGTTATGCAGAGGGAAATAGATTTATCATATTGTTTGAAAGATGGAAAGGCAAGAAAATTCACCCATTTTATTTAGTTATTTTATATTATATTAATGTGACTGTAGGTGTTTTTTTTTCATATTATACTTTCCAAGTTATATAAATTTGTTTAGTATTAATTGACAATGCATCTTTTACATGTCTGGCATATTGCAGTTGAAACACCAAAAGGCTATGTGGTGCAATGGTCATAAATTTCGCACCAAATCATTGGATGAAACAAGGAAAACTTCTGATAGTGGGATAACTGCAGTAATCCAAGTCACTAATGCTTCCTCTAGGAGTGACAAACATCCTTGAGAATATGAAAATAGATACTATGGGTTTTTGAATGATATAATTGAGTGTGACTTTAATTCCTTCAAATTAGTTTTGTTCGATGTCAAATGGTATAGGTTAAGAATGCATGAACACGATGAAGAAAGAATTGTTATTCAACATGCCAATGGATTTTCGATGATTAAAACAATAGTTTTTGAAAAAGAAAATCAATGTGGACAAGTCTTTTACTCAAAGGTTCCAGGTAAGAGGGATTGGCCATTTGTTGTTAGATATAATCCAAGAGGAAGGCCAATAAAGTATACTGTAGATGAAGAAGATGATATTGAAGAAGAAGATGATGTAGAGCTAGAGCATGAATAATATGGGTCGACAGATGAAGAAGACAGAGAAGATGAACTAGGCATAGGAGACAATGCACCATTTCTTGATGATGATATCAATGAAGATATGATAAAAAATGGCATTGATGATGATGATGATATCATTAATCCTTTCAACATTGTTTCTAAACTGGATGTTGATACAGATGTCAAGTTGGATGATCAAGAAGAAGATACAAAATAAGGATGATACAAATGTTGCGTTGGATGAGGTACGTAACTAGATATTTTAATTTTTATGAATTATTCTCTTTAAATAATTTTTTATGTGGGTTAATTATATGTTTTTAAGTTTTATTTCATTTTTGTTTTGGTAGTTTCTATGCATGATTACTATGTTGCTTTTGTTTATTTTCTATTTTATAGATTAGGTATTGGGGAATTGAGAGTGATGTGAGGGGTGGGGGGAGGGGCCATATGAGCTTCCACCTTCACGTGGTTGGCCTTGTTTAGTAGAGAATAATTTATTCTCGAAACCAAGAGAAGTTCATTCATTCATATTTATACTCAAAGATCACTCACAAACCCATTCTATATATCGACCCATGAGATTTCGTATTTAAATAATGATTTTGTACTAATATTATTTATGGATCAAAAGAGTACTTAGATGAGAGAAAAAAACAAAGATAAGAAATAACTGATATTGAAGCTTGTGCGATTAATAAAGTACTTCTTTATCAACGTTATTGCATTCCCTTGCAGTACTAGATGCAAGGACGTCATGCGTCTCGATCGTATTTTAAAGGAAACAACTAAAATACATTGTACTAGGGATAGAGTACATGATGGGAAACAATAACCTATGAATGGGGCCAATGTTGAAATTCATTCAAAATGTTTTTGTATGCACTGAAATTTGACATGGATAGATTGTTCTCATGCCTTGACGATATGGAAGGGTTTCCAGACTAAAATATTACTCACACACCCACTCTATATATCGACCCATCTCATCCTCGTTTCCTTTTATTTTTCTCAGTTAAATTTTAAAGGAAAAAACTATTAAAATACATTGTTCTAGGGATAGAGTACATGATGGGAAACAATGACCTATGAATGGGGTCAATGCTGAAATTTTTTCAAAATGTTTCTGTATGCACTGAAATTTGACATGGATGGACTGTTTCTATGCCTTGAAGATATGGGAGGGTTTCTAGACTCAAAGATCACTCACACACCAACTCTTTATATTCATCGTTTGTGTCCTTCAAAACCAACATCATGCCAATTAGGCCCATGATTTTGGTCGTGGTGAGAAGAAGGCGATAGATGCGATTTCATATTTAAATAATGGTTTCATACTAATTATATTCTTTATGGATATAAAGAGTTTTTATATGAGAGAAAAAAAAACAAAGACATAAAATAACTTGAATCTTGTGCGATTAATCAAGTACTTATTTATCAACATTATTGCATGCCCTTGCAATACTAGTAGATGCAGGGATGTGCATCTCGGTTGTATTTTAAAGGAAACAAATAAAATACATTGTACTAGAGCTAGATCAGTACATGATGGGAAACATGAACCTGTGAATGGGGCCAACGTTGAAATTATTTCAAAATGTTTTTGTATGCACTAAAATTTGACATGGATATAATGTTTGCATAACTTGACAATATGGAAGGGTTTCCAGACTCAAATATTACTCACACACCCACTCTATATATCGACCCATCTTGTCCTAGTTTCATTTTAATTTTCTCAATCGAATTTAAAGGAAAAAACTATTAAAATAAATTGTACAAGTAGGGCTAGAGTTCATGATGGGAAACAATGACCTATGAATGGGGCCAACATTGAAATTTTTTCAAAATGTTTCTGTATGCACCAAAATTCAACATGGATAGATTGTTTGTATGCCTTGACAACATGGGAGGGTTTCTAGACTCAAATATCACTCACACACCCACTCTTTATATTTATCATCTGTGTTGTTCAAAACCAACATCATGCCAATTAGGCCCATGATTTTGGTCGTGGCGAGAAGAAGGAAATATATGAGATTTCGTATTTAAATAATGATTTTGTACTAATATTCTTTATGGAGAAAAAGAGTACTAATATGAGAGAAAAAAAAAGACAAGAAATAATTGATATTGAAGCTTTTGCGATTAATCAAGTACTTCTTTATCGATGTTATTGCATTCCATTGCAGTACTAGATGCGGGAACGTCATGCGTATCGATCATATTTTAAAGGAAACAAATAAAATACATTGTACTAGGGATAGAGTACATGATGGGAAATAATAACCTATGAATGGTGCCAACGTTGAAATTCTTTCAAAATGTTTCTGTATGCACTGAAGTTTGACATGGATAGACTGTTTGCATGGCTTGACGATATGGAAGGGTTTCCAGACTCAAATATTACTCACACACCCACTCTATATATCGACCCATCTCTTCTTCATTTCATTTTAATTTTCTCGATCAAATTTTAAAGGAAAAAGATATTAAAAGACATTGTACTAGGGATATAGTACATGATGGGAAACAATGACATGTGAATGGGGCCAATGTTGAAGTTTTTTCAAAATGTTTTTTTATGCATCGAGATTTGACATGGATAGACTGTTCACATGCCTTGACGATATGGGAGGGTTTCCAGACTCAAATATCACTCACACACCCACTCTTTATATTCATCATATGTGTCGTTCAAAACCAACACCATGCCAATTAGCTAGCCCATGATTTTTGCTATGGTGAGAAGAAGGCGATAGATGATATTTAGTATTTAAATAATGATTTTGTACTAATATTCTTTATGGAGAAAAATAGTACTTTGATGATAGAAAAAAACAAAGACATAAAATAAATTGAAGCTTGTGTGATTAATCATGCATTGACATGGTTAAACCAGACACTGACATGGTTAAACCAGACACATGCATTTATGGCATGGGAGGGTTTCTAGACTCAAACATGACTCACAAAAACAATTATAAAATCAAAAAACAAGCCCAGTGCCTATCACCATTAAACAAAGGTAGTTTATAAGTGCTTGGATGAGGGGGTATCTTCAAATGTACACGTGGGATAAACAAAGGAGATGGATGAGGTGGTTACATCTAATGAAATATTGGTATGATATTATGTATTACTCTACCTCCAAAATTACCTAATTTAAAGCACCATATGGTTATGAACCCCTGTCATCAAAGAATTGGGTCATTAAAAATGCAAGTATAAACTATTATTAATGTCTTTTAAAAGAAAATTGACTACTGTAGGTTAACTCTCTCTCTCTCTCTCTCTCTCTCTTTTGTGGAGAAATACATAGTTAAAATAAGCTACCTTAATGCAATCAGTGTTGCAATAAGGTCTAAATATGCATGAGATGATATTATTTTGGCCTCATGAATGAGAAATTGTTGGCCCTTGGTTATGGAAGGAAGCGAAGATCAAGGTAGAAAAGGTGGAATGCACACTTCGCGGAAGACACAGTAACTGTTACTGGGGTGAAGTGAGAAAAAGAGAAGAAAATATGGAGCGAAGTACGGAAAAGAAAGCCGTTGGACGAGAGGATCGAGGATGATAGATAAGAAAGGAAGATGGATTGAGGACATCTCAGCAAGAGGGAAAAGCCACCATTAGCACTGTCCATGAAGAAAGGAAAGACAGGCTGGCAAAGCCCGAGAAAAATGAGTCAAGTTGACCTAGGGTTTTGGTATATAGGGTTTTGACACTTAGGTTCCGACCTAAGACTGTTGGTGGGATATTATAATGTATAAATAAAGGTCTAAAGGGCCTGGGTTGGGTTGGTACGATATTGTTGTTGAGCTAGTTCTATTGTTGTTGGGAGAAAACATTATATTGTAAGAGAGAAGTGCAGAGAGAGGGAGCTTTCTGGTATTGTAAGATCTTCAGTTGTGTGCGAAGGTCAATTCCTATAGTTGGGTGCGTAGGAAAGGGAGAGAAAGAGAGGAATAAGAAAGAAGATCTGCTAGTTGATAGATCTGCTAGCTGATAGATCTGCTAGCTGATAGATCTGCTAGCTTAGAGCGCAGATAAGAACTGTATGCTTTATCTTAATAAATCTCAAGCATAGTTCTGTGGACGTATCCCTAGAGAGAGGGTGAACCATGTATGTTGGTGTTATGTGTGTGTGATTGATGTCTTGATCTCTATTATTGTTATTCTGTTAGTGCATAGCTATGTTAGAGAAGATCTATAACTGTGAGGAGTAGACCTAAGAAGGAAACTAATATATGATGATTATGATGTTGTTGTGATACCCTCTTGATATTACCTTGGTTGTAGACATCTCTATCCTGCAACCCCCTCATAGCTGCTTCGAGTGAGACTGCATCTTCTTCATAGGTGTTGCCGAAAGGGCCAGTAACTAGGGCTTGTTAGTGCGCTCTTGGAGCTGAACCTTGGGTCTACCCCTGTGCCAACAAATGGTTCCATTGCCGGGACAAGAATATTTTTGAGGGAATTCCAAGGTGGTTTCCATCGAAGATAGAGGTTCAAAAGTGGATAGAATATCAGGAGAATGACTTCGATGAAGCCCAGAATAAGAACCCTAATATGAGTACTGAAGATTGGCTACAAAGATACATCTTCATCGACATTCACAAGATCTTCTTTGGAGGAATCCATATGGATTTGTCCGAGTGGATGGCTAGATTAACAGATACCCAAGCTGAGATAAGACCTAGATATCCTGTGGTTTGGAATTTGGCGCTGATCCAGAAGGTTAAAAGAGTCGATAATGCTGTATCCCGAGATGTAGATCACTGGTTCGATAGCACCATTGGAGGGTACATCACCGAATTTGCTGTTGATAGAGTAGAATCGTATAGCCAAGCCGAGATATCCCTTTTCAAAGGGCCCAAAGGGAATTTTTTACATTTTCTGAAACTAAGGATCAAGATTCTCTTGCATGAAAATCACATCCTGAAGATACAGTAGATCAGTTGAATTTTGAAAAGATAATGTTCAAGAATTCAGACAGCGAGAGAGACACAGAAGCTGGACATA
>ML791237.1:108040-119475 GCA_009831015.1 Picea engelmannii
AGTTTCAGCAATGTACTTGAGTCACCCAATAACAGATTTCTCAGGTATTGGGTTCAATGCTCCACACCACCCACAACAATCAAAAATATGTTCAGAATTTTGAATATTACTCCACAAATTCAAATGGTTATTACAGCCTGCCTTGGGATGCATGCCCGCTGCTGTACACATCAGCCAAATGTTGTTGTAGGCATGAGCGTGGTGTCTGCAGGTTTCTGGAAATTCGTGCACACTGTTAAACACCTATGTCAATCAAAATACTCCTCAAAAATCACGACATCCCTTTTCCATCCCTTCTTCCCTGAAGGGGCATATGTACTGCATTTTTCTGTATTGAAAGATGCACTGCCACAGTCTGAAATAATTGTCTCAAAATCTGTACCCAGAATTTTGCTGCTTATATTGTCCCCAGAAATTCACTACCTCAAATTTTGTGCCCAGAAATGTCTTAAAATATGTGCTCTACCTCTGCCTCAAATTTTATGCTGTTTTCGTCTGCAAAATTTTCAAGCTCCAAAGTCGCCCAAGATTTCAACTCACAGTTCTGCGGGACTAGCTACCATAGCAATAGCCTCTGTGGGTTTCTCTGCACTCGATCCACGTGAGCGTGAGGAGTGGATCGGAGTAAGTTTTTGTGCGTTCAACAATGGCAGATATTTAGCAATGGAAGACATTCAGAACACATCAACTGAAGCAATTCGTGCACTTTTTTTTTTTTACCACCATGTCTAGCATAGTCTTCCGTCATTGCATTGTACACATGGACACAATTTCCATCGTAGGTTCGTCTTTCTGAAATATTTCTTCAGCAAGGGCAGCCTGATCAGGAGGTCACCTCTCTCAGATCCACCGCACTGCTCTCTTCAAATCGGGATTCACAATTTTATCACAATTTCATGACCTTTGCAATCTTGTGGCCCCTTTTCCTCCTTTGCAATCCACCTCTTATAAATATTCACGAAATTTGGCCACCAATGTGGCGATTAGTTCGCTGTCAATGTGATGCATCAATGCGATCTCTCACATACACCTCTGATAGAGCCACAACAAAGCGGGCTCAACCTCTCACTCTTACGCTACATTGTTCACACCAAACTCAACAATCTCTCAAAAACAAAATCTCAGAGGCAGAGCAATGAAATCAACATACTGAAAACCAAATGCGGGAGAACACTAATCTAAGTTGCTTTACTTCTACAACAGATTAACTATCAAAGTTTTCTCATGACTCCTGGGCACTCCCGTGAGGAAGTCATTTTTCATTTCCACGCTATGGATCATTCTCTATTTTTTCAACATGCTATAGATCTAAGTCCCAATGCCCATACCACTACTAGTCCACAAATTTACAAACATCCCTGCGAAGACATGCTGAAATAGAAAACCTATGTTACCCTATGCAATGCTACAGATTTTGAAACAAAGATCACAAGTAGATCCTGGAACGCAGATCACAATTTAGTTCTGGAATGCAGATCTAGTAACCAATTCGCAATACTTCTTGCACCCTTGAATTTCGGAAATCAATCAGAGATCCGCAATTATACTTGAATGCTCAGAAACACAATCATTCCAGTTCACAATCAATTCATCATTCTAATTACCAAGTGCATGCAATCTCTAAATCTAAAGCGAACAACATCAAGTTGCAGATCCATTTTTGTTAGTTTTTTTTTTAATGAAATGGAAATGTTGAATCTAACCTTCACTTCCAAGATGACACAAATATTAAAAAAGAGCAAGCGCCTTCTTCATCAACCTTGTTTGTGATCCGATCCAATATAGATATCTATAGAAACTGCGATCTGGAGAACTCATAATCTAGTGAGGATTTCAACAACAGATTTTAGATCTTAACTTTGCCGATGTGCAGTCAAATAGATGTAAATCTGCAAAAAAAAAAATTGGTACAGGTGGCTTGGCTTCATTTTCTTCATATGCATATAGGCACCATAATTGCAACTCATAATTCACCTTTCATGGATCACTACCATGGAGCACTTATCAGGCCCTTAAGACCAAAATTGCTCTGATACCAATTGAAGAAATTAAGCACAATAAATTAGAGACAAGAACAACAACATGGCGGAAAAGGCATAATGGCCAACACATTCTTATTCACTCCAATGTTACWTATTTATAGTACAATGGGTGATGCCACYTCATAGAGAGATTTTCTCTAGATCCTAAAATCATGCATGATGACTAGGCTAGGCAATCTTAACTAACTCATTAGTCATCACTTGMGGATATATTACTAATATCCTAAATGAATAATACAAATATAGGTGACAATTTAGACTTAGTGATTGGTAAAGGTAAGCCATAGGCTAAYAATTTAGAGGGGATGGATCTAAAGATCTAGATCAACACTAGTTCTTGTGTGAATATGTGTGGAATATTAAGAATGTTACTAATGAGGYTGTCAAAAGGACCCAGTTCAGCACTACGCTTAGAGATYGCACACTGAGCTGGTACATGAATCTTGTCTAAGGGATTGCATAGCCCCAACCACTGAATGAGWTCAAGAATGCRTTGATTGCAGAGTTCAAGAAAACTGAATCAGAGTCACAATGTATTAYAGAGATGAAAGAAATCAAACAKAAGGTTTCCAAACCTATCTGGGAATTCGATCAGAGATTTAAGACCTTAACATGCCGATTAAATTTTAAGATC
Source organism: Picea engelmannii (assembly GCA_009831015.1). Lineage (NCBI taxonomy): Eukaryota > Viridiplantae > Streptophyta > Pinopsida > Pinales > Pinaceae > Picea > Picea engelmannii. The sequence continues at coordinate 110,717 of ML791237.1, forward strand.
CCAGATGAGAAGAACAAGGAATGGTTCAYCGCTGCGCTACTACCACACATCAGAGTTCCTTTGATGCAACCGAAAATTGCTTCATAGTCTAAGGCATTRGAGATCGCCATGAAATTTGAATCATCCCCTATGGGAGAATCCAGCTYAGGTATGAGCCARATCTTGAGTCAGCTAACTAGTTTGTCTTTGTAGGTTTAGGACATAAAKAARGATAAGGGAAAGGAMAAAAGAGAAGATATCTAGTGTGTCAGATGCATATCAGAAGSCCATGATAAGGAACACTKCCCTGTATTTCATGAATATTTTTCCTCAGGAGCTCCGATCCCCTTGAAGAAAATCACATTGCCCTGGTGCGAAGTATGCAGAAATCGACATCTCCAAGGTGAATKCCATTACATGCAGAAGTATGTTCAGACACCCARAAACTTATRTTGCACATTTTGTAAGTCAGTAAGACATGATGATAGAGATTGTAGGGCTTACGATATCATGTGTGAAAGGTCAAGAGACATCTACAAGATCCAAGGTGAAGTACAACAAYAAGGAAACAYTGTGCAATAGAACTCTCCAGGAAGAGGCAACTTCAATCCTCGTGGTGGATTCAGAGAAYGAGCATGAGGAGGAGGTATGGGTCAAGGCCGAGGACAAGTAATATGTTATAACTGCATGCAACCAGGACATCTAGCAAGGGACTGTCAGAATCCTTGTACCRCTTGTAGTTATTGTAACTCGTTTGAGSATGTCATTGAGGACTGTCCAGTATTGMTGGCTAAACTTCAGGAAAGACGAGGACCTCARCAGAACCCACAAATACAGTTGATCAAAGCAGAACCCCGCGAAGTCGATCCTAGAGTCACTKTTATTACTCKACGAGGTACTGCTATAGGACAGGATAGAGMAACCCAAGGAAAGATCRTAGAATACTCAGGAATCAGGAAAGATGCCGAGAAGACCCAGAMTTTTGATGAAAATAAAGAAATACAAATATTTGAGGAAGCAAGGCAAGATTTCAAGGCAGATCAAGRCTCTTCATCAAAGACAYGACTATAAATAAGAGAATATGGAATGCCTCARGCATTTGATCAGTCTRCTTCGCCARAAGAAGGAAAAGAGGTAAGAAAACTCATGGAATTTTTGTGCACTTGTGTTAAGTTAGTTCAAGATAAAAKCGTTGTACAAGAGTTACCGAATTTAATCAGACAATATGAGCTAGGAAGGATAGACCCCTTACTGAGCAAGGAAAYGCACAAAATTGAAAAAAAGAGAAGGACATATAAATAATTACACTTGAATGCTCAAATAAGAGAGTATGACATAGACTATATGGTCCTCGACTTAGGGTCAGAGGTCAATGTCATGACGAAGAAAATTTGGGCACTAATGGGAAAGCCTAAGTTAATCTATTCCCCCATCAGGATTAGGATGGCTAATAAAAAAGGTATCATCCCATTTGGACAATTGGAGCATGTCCATGTGGACATTGATGGAGTAAGATCATTTGCATATTTTGAAGTAATTGAGATAGTCGATGATAGTTTCCCTTACCCTGCTTTGTTAGGAATTGATTGGGCCTTCAACAATTCCACTGTTGTTGATTTAAAGAAAAGGCGTATGACATTTGAAAGAGATGGCCTTAGGGTCATTTCACCCTTAGATCTAGATGAGGGTCAATGATACACAGAGCCCATCAGAGAAGAAGACCACACATGTGAACTGGAGAACATGTACAAATTAATATCCAGACAACATGATTATATCAATCCTACAACCGACGAGAATCTCAGTTGGCGAAGTGACAACACGTGCTCATCAGACTCAGAAGAAGTACTAGAGAACTGGAAAAACCAGATGTATGAAGTATCCACAAGAAGATGTGCCAGGATGACCAAAGAAGTTCGTTGGATTGGCACAACGGTAAGCAACTTACCCACCTTTGATGGTATGAATCCTTTAGAATCCTTCTTCATGGACTTTGAAACAAGTGTACCAACACAACAAAGACTATTGGCAATGGATGAGGCCCTGAAAGCTACACCAGCCAGATGGTGGGGGATGCAAAAAATTAACATTACAGACTGGACACAATAACGAACTTTGATGACAATGCGGTTCTTGGCCCAAGTGGAATGCTGCAAAGTGAGATACATAGGTTGAAGCTGTCCAAAGGACCATGTGCGAAGCTGCTATTATCACTCTGTAAATTCCCAGAGGTTGTTGTCAGGTAGAAGAAATTTACTAGAGGTAACCTTGTCCAACCACTTTGAAACTAGGATCTAGCCCTACCAGTTTGAGAGAGGGATCTCTCTATAAGATTTAGCTTTGTTTTAAATTTCAGATATTAGGCTAGTTAAATAGTGCAGGACCAAATGTTGTTTGTTTTTATAAAATGGATGAAAGGTTTTACGCATCCATTGGGTTATGGGGTCTATTTTATAAAGGTAGAGATCGAAGAACAGATATAAAGATTCTTTTCACAGGGTAGGATAATGCAACTACTGGATTCTTTAGCAATAAAATGATGGTTAGCAAAAAAAGGTGAGATGATTAATTATAACCAAGAAGCATTTAAGAATTTCTTAACTACAATATAAGAAGAAAACACTTAGATATTTAAAATATAGCAACAGAGTACACAAAGGTAAATTCTGTAACTTTAACTCCTTTTAAATGATCAGACTAGAAAAACAAGATGATAACTAGAAAAGATACACATTCAACTAAGAATAGAAAAAATCACCAATAGATGACACACAGAAAAAACGTTTTTATTTATTTATTTATTTTTATACTGGGGGAATCGACAACTCGCGGTTCTCGTACTCGCGTGACACGGGGTCAATCCCCATCGGCTACCACTATAACCCCAGGTGCAACCACCTAGCCTGCAAGAATGACACACGAGTAAATTCGGGTGAGAATCAAACATGAGACTTCATTTTACAAATTTCCTTCCATTTACACGGCACTTGCCAATCCGTCTACACCCGTGCGGGCGAAACGTCTCTTTATATTATTGAAATATCTTCTTGATAAAAATTACAGTTCTTACAACTTGCTAGGGTGTAAAAATCAACCCTCGGTACTTCTAAGTTTGAAGTATTTATAATCAAAATTACGAACGACCCTGTCATAAATGATCAGGATGTGACAGACTCTGAATCTAACTAACTAGCTAACAAGATACAAAAATTTAGGAACTATCGATGATGTTTCGAATCCTTCACACTGAATTTGGGGAAGGCCGTTGGTGAGTCACCCATATGACTTTGACTGATATGTTTGTTGACTCATCTTTCACACCTCATTTCCTACTCGATCAAATTGCACATCTCTTCCCATATTAGTTGACTGGGAATGGTGACTTTGAGTAGTCTACAACATATTTCATCGACTTCTGTGTACTTGGAAAAAGTTGGTTTGATGATGAAAATATATTTGATCTCGTGCTGTATGTTGATGTCTGGCTGCAAAGTATCCAATAATGCTTTTCCCGTTATACAACCTTGTATCCCCGAGAACTTGGAACTATCCTTGGTCACTGTAGCCATCTTTTGCTTGTAGTCTGGAAGGGTCATCAGTGCGTGATTCAGAACCATTAAACCAGGAAGACCCTTTTTCTGGAGAGCCTCGATCTTGCTAAAAAACCTTTGAACTCCAATGTCCATGTTCTGGACTTTTTCTTCCAATTGCAACATCAGTCTTCTTTTGGTCAGAACCCTCTTGACTTCGAGGATGGTTTATGTCCTGTCTTCGATCTTCAAGTCTTCCAGTTCTTCTCTAGTCTATGAGTTCAGGAATTTAATTATTTCATTGGCTTTAGTGGGAATTTCTCCCAACTCTCCTTTTATTTTGTCAATAACCTGCCTACTTCTTATCACTAGTTCATTTTTCTCAAACATGATCTGTACCATAGGCCAAATTTTGATTTATGGATTTGGAGATATCCATCCAAATATTCTCCTTTGCTTCAACAAGGGTCTTTCCTGCTACTGTTTTCTTTTGCAACTACTGCAATTCCTGTTTTATCTTTTCTGATGTTTGTTTCTCCATGTTGTAGCTGGTCTAGTAAGAAGACTTGAGTTGCTGAAGGCTCTCAACTTCCTTTTTTAGTCTGTTGATTTGTGTTTCTTGTAAGTTCATCTCTTCCATGAACTTTTCTAGCTCCACAATTTTTTCCAGAGCTGTCAGTGGGGTGGCTGATTGGATTTTTGTTGTGGTGCTCATTGCTATAGTTTATGTGCAAACTCCTGTGAGGGGAACTGCACTCAGTGGAATGACTTCCATGGGTGTTGTCTGTTCCTTTTCCTTTACCAACCTTTATAGCTCTGCTTCCATCTCCCTTAACTGCGCATTCTGCTCCATGATCAACTTGAGCATCTCATCCTTCTCACCTTCTGTCTCAGCGATCTCCTTAGCTTATGCATCCTCTGTGGGTGGCAATTTTAGTTGTTTTATCAGAGATGCTATATCAGAGTTCTTTTTCTTTAGAAACTCCTCTATTCCTTTCACATTCGAGGGATCATACCCGATCTTGACTACCAATTCTTCTAAGGATTTTATCCTGTTATCTTTTGCAAAAGAGGATATATTTTCTAGTTTCAACTGGGTCTGAACATTGTTTAGAGCTACCTGTAATTTTGTAGCTGTAGAGGAAGCATGGGCCAAAGTGGAAAAGACCATTTCTCCAGTCTGTCTGTGCAGATCCATTTGATCAGTTGGATGAACTTGTTTGGTATAAAACACAAGGGTTGACCTTTTGTAGTCAGTGATTTCTTTGCGTTGAGGTACCTGTTCCTGCAGAAATGCTAGATGCATTATTCCTTTTTTTGTGTCGAAAGCTAATAACAGTCTGTGTTGTGATGTGGATGTTTTCTTCCAGAACTGAGCATAGGTGCTATTGGTCAGTGTTTGGTTTTTCTTCTTAATCAGATCATATTTTTCAAAGATGTTCATCTTTGCGGATCCCTGTGGAATTTGGGTGGCCACAGTTATGTCAGTCTACTTCTTTGAAGAAGAAGTAGATGTTGTCTGACAACTGATTGAAGGAATTGGTGTACCTTCTCCCTTAGCCCCTTTTGCAGACTGAGTATCTTCCTCACTAGACCTGGGAATAGTATGAATGGTCTTAGGCTTTTTACTATGTAAATGAAAATCCTCCATTGATACCTCAGTGACCAAATGATAAAAACATCTCGATAGTTCAGTATCAAGGATAGTTCCAAGTTCTCGGGGATACAAGGTTGTATAACGGGATAGTTCTCGGGGATAGTTCCAAGTGAAGTCAGGATCAAGGAAGACTGTTGTTCAGTATCTTAAAAGGTGTTCTCTTCCCACTATGTCTAATTTACATACTTCTCGATTTCCAGTTTGAGTGTGTGAGCATACTGTGAACTTTTGTTTTTTGCTCTCATTTTTACGATGATTCCACTTGGATCATATTTCCAAATGAAACTGGTGCTGAATTTCATTTCCTTTGATATATTTTCTGCCTCTTCTCCAACGGCTCGACTATTGCAGAAAAAAGGTCTTATATGCCCCTTAATCCTCAATTGCTATTTTTTATTCAAAGATACAAAGTGAATATCATCTAAATTTATCATCTGGCGAATATAATCCAGTGCAACATCCGCATGGGAAAATATTTGGGCAATTTGTATGGAGCTAACTCACATCCATACACTCTGATCTCTATGTGGTGTTGATATAGGAACCGATATCCCGTCTTTGCGAGTTCTGAGAGGTGTAACATTCTATGGATCTCTTCATTTATCCTTGGCTCTGGTCTCCCACTGAGCATGTTCACCACCAAATGATAAAACATCTCGATAAATTGTTTAAAATTGAACTCCGTGGATTTTCTTCTGAGAAGTGAAGTCCATAGGGTTACCTCCTGCAGTTTTCCGTCCTGGTCCATTTTCTGCATAAGGAAGGAGAATTTGTCTGCTTGATAAAACATGAACATGTAGGCCAGTATCGAAGAATACTGGAACATGCCCTCTCTGGCAAATTTAGAAAGCTGATCGTGGATGTTCTCTGCTAAGAAAGTGTTATAGTCAAACTGGACAGCGGCCTTTTCCTCAACAGAGAAAGTAGATAGAAACCCTAATATAGGTTCGTTTACACATTTGTTTGAAAAATAGCCAAGTAGACAACAAAGTGAAGGAATCACTTGGTTTCCCTTTTCTAAGAATAGGGAGGAATGATACGGGGGATTTTTCTTGGGGAGATGAGCATCCTGTGGGAAGAAAAGCTCAAAGATCTGGGCTCTTTGAGGAAAAGACATATTTTGGTATAACTCTGTTAGGATTTCAAGGTTGAAAGGGGAGACAAATTCAACTTTAGATATCTACATCATCTGATCAATGGCCTCTGGTGTGATAAAGAAAAGGCTTTCTTCGGACGAAGAAACTATGGCTCTCTGGTCAGGGAGGTAATGAGCTTGACACTTGAGGGTGAATTCGGGGAAATGATGGACCTGGGGAAAGAGATAAAGGGGAAAATTTGACTCCCAGAGCCCAAAATCATCGCTTTGATCTAGGAATGTGTCTTTAAACCACGACTGTAATTCTGCGAAATCAAATTCGCACCTGGTCTCTGAGATCAAATAATCTTTGTCTACTAATGGAATCCGTTCGAGATCAACGGGAGGGGGGAGGAATGGATTCTTCTCGACCTCTTCTTTTTTAGATTTTGGTGCCATCGCTTCCAATGGTACCTACAACTGAAACAAAAAAGTTAGCGGATAATGGCTATGGCTGGGTAGATGGTTGGATCAGTGAGTTGGGGGTGGGGGGAATTGTATGGTGCGTAGAGAGAGTGAACGGTGTGCAAATGGCAGGACAGGGGTTACATTTGAGTGAACGGGTATCCGTTGGGTGTGGGGGACAGGTTAGCAGGCTAATGAATATGTAGCCTGTAATAAATTGTCAATGGATCCTTAGGAATGTGAGGAGGCATGAGAAGGACGTATGACATGTGTACCCAGATGATGTGGAGGATGATGATTAGGGGGATAAAAGAGGGAGACATGACCTGTGATGGGTGGATGGATAAGACAGATGGATATGGATATTGAGATGTGACATCATGAGGTGGTGGCGGAATGTTAGAAGGGAAAAGATGAGATGCAATAGATTAGCAACACATTGGAATGGGGACCGCTGGGAACAAACGCCTCATTTCGGAACCCCCCCCCACCGTTAAAGGTAGAACGGTCTGGGGGGGGTCCATAATCTCCTGTAGACCGTCCATCTATGCACTGTAAGGATAACAGTAGATATGTGCGCACTTGTTAATCACCATTCTGGAGCACCCCCCCCCCCATCGTTAAAGGTAGAACGGTCTGGGGTGGGGGGGGGGGGTCTGAAATATCATCTTAACCATAGATATGTGTGCCAACGACTCGGTCGTAGATCTTTGCGCAAAATTTCATCTCCAGGCGTGATTTAATATATGCACCAGAATTTAGGCTTAGTGTTTTTTGTGAGTTTTGTGTACTACTTCCCTTGCTTTTGTTACCATAGGGTTAGGAAAGCACTTAAAACATCAAAATCATACATTTTCTTCGAACACCATTCAAACTTTATTGAAAGAAAAGTTGGCTAGCCTATGTCCTATCATACCTACCTACACCTTTATCCCAGATTAAATAGTTGTACTAAGAGATTACTCTACCTTAGGGTTATTTGACCAAGATTAGACAGTTTGATCAAATTTATTCACTAGATAACCTATCTACTTGGCCAAGATTAAACAGTTTAGCCAAGCTTATTCACTAATCCTATCAATATCAATTCAAAAGGACCTGACCATGTTTAAATAGTATGGATCAAGTCATTGTTATTGCATGGGGATTTGTTCATTTTTTCTTCTATGCCCTCTTTATTCTTTTTCTTTCTTTTTCTTTTCTTTTTCTTTTGAAAATAATTTGCATGAATGAAATATTATTTGCAAAATAAAAAACATCAATAGTGAAAATTTTCCAGTCACCAGATGATCCTATAAATTATAGGATTATAACAACGGCTCCACCTGGGGATGGTACTCTCCTTGTGAAGTGCCAAGAACCTGTTTTCTGATGTCTGCAAAGTTTTTCCTCCATTTACTTTATTTCTGCTATCTATTTTTGTTTTATTTTGGAAACTTGGCGGCATTGATCAGTGGCTCAGGGCCTTCGCTGCGGGCTTCAACCATCTAATCTGTGTCACCCACACGAAACCTTGAATGAAAAATAAATGGTATGTACAATGAAAAGTGGATTCATGAGATCTATATTGGGGAGGCAAGTAATGCTTTAGCATCTTGCCGTTAAATGGTCCACCTGGTAGGTCTGTCCCATCACTGTTTTTGAGAAAAAATGCATTATTTCCTCTAAATGCCTGAATGGTGTAAGGTCCTTTCCATAAACTATCAAATTTTACTTGTTTCCCCTTATCCTCATTTCTGGAATCCCATTTGAGAACCAATTCACCTAGCTCAAAATAATCTTCTTTAGTCCTCTTGTCATAAATCCTTTTTATACCTATGACTGATAAGTTATCCGTTTGGGGGAGAGACCATAGATTCCTTATTCGAGCAGTTATATTCTTTCAACAGAGATAGCGATTATGAGCGAAGCCATTAAGTTGATAGTTAGTTGCATATAAGGAATCCATTCTGAAGTTACTACAACCCTATGTGTCTGATCATGCTTTTAATGCTGTAAACCTCCAAGATGAAAACCCTACTATTGTAATTGGGCCTATGGTAGAAAAGAAATA
>ML791237.1:120642-136018 GCA_009831015.1 Picea engelmannii
TACAAAAATCTATGAGCCTTTTGGATCTGAAAGCCACTGCATTGTCAGCTATAATTTTTCTGGGGCATCCAAAATGAGACAAAATGTTAGTTTCTAAAAAATTGATGATAATAGAGTCAGTAGCTTTCCTGCATGGTACAACCTCGATCCACTTGGTGAAGTAGTCTGTGGCCGTGAGGATCCACTTGTGTTGGCCTGAGGAGGAAGGATGTATTTCACCAATGAAGTCTAGACCCCATTGTTGGAAAGGAGATTCAACTAAGACGGGTTTCATAGGGAGTGGTAGAAGATTCCTTTTACCTTCAAAAATCTAGCACTTGTGACAAGAATTAACCTTTTGGTGGACGTCAACGAACATCGTAGGCCAGTAAAAACATGCTCTCAGAACCTTGTTAGTTGTGGTCTTCCAGCTCAGGAGCCCACCACAGTCTCCTGCATGAAAATATTGAAGAACTTTGTCAGATTCGTCTTTTAACAAGAAATTAAAGAAAGACACCACCAGGATCTTTCCAATAGAGATTTCTTTCTAGAATACAAAATTTCAATGCTTTCAATTTAATAAATCCGGCTTTGGTTTTAGTAAAACCAGGAGGAGCTTGTAAATTTTGGAGTACAAAAATGAGGTCTGCATACCAAGGGGAGTTTAAGAATACCTCTTTTATGTTTGGAGTCGCCTGCTCTTCCAGTCCATCAACTGTAGCCAAAACATTAATATCTAGAGCATGAAAATTAGACTCAACCATTAGTTTGGCCAAACCCTATCCTTTGATCAGTTTAGTAGGTTTTATTTCAATGTCGTATTCCAGAATAACTGCAATCCATTTTTCTCTTCTACCATCTGGATTATCCTGGGTCAGGATATCCTTAACCACTGCGTTTGGAACATGTGCAATCGTGTGAGAATGGAGAATATAGATTCTAAAGTCTTTTATGGGCTTCACCAGAGAAAAATCCTATTTCTCCATTATATTATAGTTCAAAGAAGCATCTCTCAAAGATTTGTTGAAAAACGCTATTGGTTGTTCGTACCCTTCACTGTTTTTCTGCAACAACGTTGCTGCTATGGTGTGTTCAGATGCGAAGGAGAAAAGCTAAAAGTCTTTGGTGTAATCTGGGCTGATCAGAACTGGGGTTTGGGTGAGCGCCTATTTCACCTGCTCAAATGACTGTTTGGACTCGGCGTTCCATTTGATTTTTGTGTCTTTTTTCAACATATTAGTGATGTTCCTGAGAAGTTCGACCAAGTTTGGTATGAACCTTCTAAGGAAATTTATTTTTCCAATGAAAGATTACAGTTATTTGATGTTCCTAGGGTGTTCCACCTTCTGGATGGATTCTATCCTCCCGGGATCTATTTTAATTCCATCTTTTGAGATTATGTGTCCCAATAGTTTACCTTCCTCTAACCTGAAAAGTCTTTTCTTAGGATTCAATGAAATCCCAAATTTCCTGCACTTCTCAAACACACTTCTGATGTGGACTAAGTGTTCCACGTCAAATTTGTAGTAGACAGTCACATCGTCTAGGTAAACGACTATAAATCTTCCAGTCTTGTCCACAAAAGAAATTTCCATTTCCCTTTGAAAAGTAGCCCTAGCATTCATCAGACCAAAAGGCATCTTCACATACATGAAGGTTCCCAAGGGTGTGGTAAAAGTTGTCTTCTCTTGATCTTCTGGATGGACAAGAACTTGGTTGTAACCAGAGAAACCATCTAGTAAGGAGATCCTGCTAAACCCAAACACCTTTTGTAAAATATGGTCCATTTTGGGCAAAGGGTAATTGTCTTTAAGGGAGACTTTGTTCAGATTTCTGAAATATATGCAAAGTCTGATCTCGCCAGTTTTCTTCTTGGTAGGAACTAAGTTAGAAACCCATTTAGAAAATCTCAAGGGAACTATGATTTTAACATCATACATATTTTTGATTTCTTTCTCTATCAGGGGAAGTAACTTGGGATTTATTCTCCTAAGTTTCTATTTGAAAGGTTTGTGTTCTTCTTTTATAGGAATCTGATGTCGTATGATACTTGTGTCATAGGATTTTAAGTCCTCGTAACCCCAGACAAAAACATCTACGTATTCCTTAAAAAGTTCAATGTATTTGGTTTTTTGCTCAGGGGGTAGAGATTTGGAAAGTTTTATCATCTTGGGTTTTTATTCTGTTCCTATGTTTCATTTTTTGACCTCCTTACCACTAGCTTCAATTTTCGGTTTTTTGGCTACATCGTTAAAATTGAATAAGTCTTCTAGCGGAACTAGACCTCTAGGTAACACATTACTTTTCAACTGTAGAATACCATAATCTATCTCATTTTCATTCAATTCATCTGTATCTACTTTACTTTCATTGAGCTTTTTGGAATCTACGTTATTTACACTAACACTTTCAAAAAAAGATTTATTTACAATCTCATCATCATTTTCTAAATCTATGTTTGTACATTCGAAATCGTTCTTACACTATGGGAAGTTTTCAATTTGATCATCATTTCCAAATACCTGCTAGTATTTGATGTTGTTAGGAATGGTTGGTCTTCACTTCACCTCCACTATGTACTTGCGAGTGGGACAGAAAGGAATTTTATAGGTAGTTGTTGATGTGGCCAACCCGTCTTCCAGCATGTTTTGTCCTCTAGGCATTACTTCCAAGTCGATTTCAGTAAAGCATTGAAGAGAATCCGAAACAACATTCCCATAAGATTTAAGTATGGGGTGTTTAGTTGCATACTCACCTTTAATTTGCTTGATAATCAGTTTAGAATCACCCCTTACCATGATCTATTTGGCACCAACTTTATTTAGTAGTTTCAGGCCGAGCATCAAAGCCTCGTACTTAGCTACATTGTTAGTGCATTGAAAATTTAGCTTGTAAGAATGATTCTTGGAATACCTTGACCTATGGCTATGCAACCAAACTCCAGCTCTAGCTCCTTCTTTACTCATAGTACTATCAAAATCCATGCTCCAAAAATCTGTTGGCATTTCTTCCCTTTCTACTGTTCCACCCTTCTTGCCTCCATGATTGTTTTACTTTCTTTCAAATCATGCAAATCCTCTTCTAGCTGAGAAATTTGTTCTTACACATCACTATCATTGTATAGAATGAAAGATTCTAGATCAGAGTGTGAAGAGTATAATGGATAGTTATGTGGCTTTTCCTGACTATTGACCATATACTTCATCAAGGTCTCTTGATACAGTCTTCTCTATTGTCTGAATACTGGGATGGTGGCATAGGAAATATCTAGTTGCAGGGTTCCTTTAAACTTAGCTCCCCATGATCTTGATAGTAACATACCGTATTTTGGGGGGATATATGGAACTACTATATCCATTCCCATACTATTTGTCAGGATTTGAGCTAATGTAATTCATAAGTCTTTGATCAAGCCTATGAATTTAACCTTGCTGAAATCGAAAGAATGCAAATCTTTGTTGGGTTTGGTGACCTAGAGCCCCAACTTTTCCATCACAGATTTGTGCATCAGGTTGTGAGAGGCACCCGAATCTAGCATGGCGTTGTGTAATATCAGATCGTAGATGTTTAGACTGATGTAAAAAGGGGCCATGACACCATTATCAGTTTAACCATCAACTTCAGGACCGAACAAGAGCTCTGGTTGGTCATCCGCAAGATTTACTATGTCTGAGTGATTTGCAGATCCAACATTCAAAGCCTTAGTACCTATCTCAGATTCGATGCTCAAAGCTTTAATCACCTGCGACCTGTAAGTGTTTTTATTCATTAGCTCGGAGAGGGGAATGGGAATTTTTAATTTAGCTAGTTCCCCTTCAAGGATGAATGTAATGGAAGGTTTTCGTAAGATCTGTACTTCTAGTTTATCTGTCAAAATTCTGTGGTCAAGTGCACTTGGTTGACTAATTGATGAAAATTCAGTCTGATTTTCTCTCTGTAGTATTTCTGGAGCTTTTTGTGTGTGAGGTCCAGCCTTGTTTCTCTCAGGGACTTTCTTGGGAAGGTTTTCCAAGGTTTTCTTGGTTTCAACAACCTTCTTCAGAGAGTTTTCGTTTGTATTCTTGCTCCTTAGGTTATACTTCCTGTGAACCTCCATTATAGCGTTCTCAAAGGCCTACTATTCTGATTCCTCAGCTTCTTCATTTACCTCCATTTGTGAAAGGAGGAACATCTCGTGCTCTTCCTGGATGAGGAAAATGGATTCATGATTGTGATCGTGATCACCCATTAGGTTTATATGAGTGTCATCAAAATCCTCGATTACCTCCTCCCTATCATCGGTGTAATTCTCCTAGAGGGGGGGTCTGATATGCTGATCAGGCCCCCTCTGCTCTCTTTGATATCTAGGATATCTCTACCTGATCTGGGGTGGATTTATTCTCAAGTTTGGGTTTCGAATTTGAGGAGAGGTTTGATTCTCCCTAGGTGGATTTCTTTTAGTTACAGTGAGTCTCTCCATCATTTTCTACATAGCTTTGGATAGAGAATCTAGTTTGGCATATGATGAGTAAGTAGAAGGATTTTCTTTAATAGTTACTCGCCTTTTTGTTTTTTTCCTCGCCCTTCTGGCCAAAAGATTTTCTTCTACACCGACGACACTTTTCTGCATGTCTTCCAGAGTTGCGGAATTTCTCTCTCTTAGTTGATAAGATATATCTGCGTCAAATCCATTGGGGAACTTTATTAATGCCAAACCTTGTGGTGGTTTGATATCAGTTGGAATTGCATTGTACAGATTGTTGAAACGAGTGCAATAATCTTGCACTATCTCTCCTTGGTTCCGTCTGATGTTCTCATATTCTGATAAGATCTGGAGAGGATTTTTCTTCACCTCCCACCTGTCAAGGAAAGCTCTATGAAATACATCAATGTCAGTTATGGTAGAAGTAGGTAAGGCCTTGAAACACTTTTTTACCTCTCCAGTTAGACTCTGTGCAAATAGTCTCATCTGTACATCATCTTCATCCACTTCCTGTAAATCAAAATAATCATTCATTTTGTCAACATATTGTTGTGCATTAAGGGGACCGGTACTATCAAACTGAGGGAGTTTAGTTTGATAGTCTTGAGGCATGTCATGTAAAGGGGGAACCAACACCAATGGGGCATATCTATCTGCCATGATTGGTGGAGGAGGATGAACAACAACCTGTGCGTCAAGAGAGGTAGCGACTAAATATGTAGAAGATGAAGGCCTGGGAGAAAAGGAGTGACCTGGTTTAGATTTAATATAAATTGCAACAATCGTCAAAGCAGGGAGTTCGAATGACGGCTCAAGGTGGAGTTTTTCTAAGGCTTAACCAAGATTCACAACTAGGTCTTCAAGCTTATCAGATTCGAGGCAAAAATGTTGATCAACTTCAACTCTGGGAGAGAGTATTTCAGGGGTCCTGGGCTGAAAGACGGTTTGATCTAAAACCGTTTCACTGACAAAACTACCAGATTTTGTCCTGAAAAGGCTTTGTTGAAAAGATATATCAAACTCGACATCTTGAAAAGAAACTAACTTCTCTGGGAGAAAAGGGGACCTTAGAAGTGGACTGTGACTCCCAGAAACCTCTGCAGTGTTTTTCTTCCTGAATAATTTTTCGGGATTGTCTATTACTACTACAAGCTCTGGGTCTAGATGAGATATGGTAAAAAATATTTTGGGAGCCAGAATTCTAATTTTTTATTTCATTTTTCTTTATAAGAGAATATTAAACTAATTATATAAAAAATTTAACAACCTTTGAACATTATCTCTTCATACGTTTAGATTTTATGACTTGTTCAGAAATAAGGTTTTCTTTGTCTAGGGGAAAGAAAGCAAGGGGAGAAAGTTTGTTCAGTTCTTCCCCAGTATGGTCGCCATTTATGTTATCACTCTGTAAATTCCCAGAGGTTGTTGCCAGGTAGAAGATATTTACTAGAGGTAACCTTATCCAACCACTTCAAAACTGGGAGCTAGCCCTACCCGTTTCAGAGAGGGATCTCTCTGTAAGATTTAACTTTGTTTTAAATTTCAGATATTAGGCTAGTTAAATAATGCATGACCGAATGTTGTTTGTTTTTATAAAATGGATGAAAGGTTTTACGCATCCATTGGGCTATGGGGTCTGTTTTATAAAGGTAGAGATCGAAGAACATATATAAAGATTCCTTTCACAGGGTAGAATAATGAAACTACTAGATTCTTTAGCAATAAAATGATGGTTAGAAGAAAAAGGTGAGATGATTAATTATAACCAAGAAGCATTTAAGAATTTATTCACTACAATATAAGAAGAAAAAACTTAGATATTTAAAATCTAGAAACAGAGTACGCAAAGGTGAATTATGTAACTTTAACTCCTTTTAAGTGATCAGACTAGAAAAACAAGATGACAACTAGAAAAGATACACATTCAACTGAGAATAGAAAACTTCACCAATAGATGATACGCAGGAATCCTGTGAAATGTCTCTTTGTATTACT
Organism: Picea engelmannii; assembly: GCA_009831015.1. Lineage (NCBI taxonomy): Eukaryota > Viridiplantae > Streptophyta > Pinopsida > Pinales > Pinaceae > Picea > Picea engelmannii. Next base: position 127,079 of record ML791237.1, read on the forward strand.
GAAATATCTTCTTGATAAAAATTATAGTGCTTACATCTTGCTAGGGCGTAAAAATCAACCCTCAGTACTTCTAAGTTTGAAGTATTTATAATCAAAATTACAAACGACCCTGTCATAAATGATCAGGACGTGACAGACTCTGAATCTAACTAACTAGCTAACAAGATACACAAATTTAGGAACTGTTGATGATGTGTTGAATCCTTCACGTTGAATCTGGGGAAGGTTGTTGGTGAGTCACCCATATGACTTTGACTGATTTGTTTGCTGACTCATCTTGCACACCTCATTTGCTACTCGATCAAATTGCACAACTCTTCCCATCTTAGCTGAATGGGAATGGTGACTTTGAGTAGTCTACAATATATTTCATCCACTTCTGTGTACTTGGAAAATGTTGGTTTGATGATGAAAATATATTTGATCTCGTGCTGTATGCTGATGTCTGGATGAAAAGTATCCAAGAACGCTTTGCCCGTTATACTACCTTGTATCCCTGAGGACTTGGAACTATCCTTGGCCATTGTAGCCATCTTATACTTGTAGTCTGGAAGGGTCATCATCTTGTCATTCAGATCCATTAAACCAGGAAGACCTTTTTTCTGTAGAGCCTCGATATTGTTGAAAAATCTTTGAACTCAATGTCCATGTTTTGGAATTTTTCTTCCAATTGCAACATCAGTCCTCTTTTGGTCAGAACCCTCTTGACTTCGAGGATGGTTTATGTCTTGTCTTCGATCTTCAAGTCTTCCAGTTCTTCTCTAGTCTTTGAGTTCAGGAATTTAATTATTTCATTGGCTTCAGTGGGCATTTCTCCCAACTCTCCTTTTATTTTGTCAATAACCTGCCTACTTCTTATCACTAATTCATTTTGCTCAAACATGATCTATACCATAGGCCATATTTCATTTATGGATTTGGAGATATCCATCCAAATATTCTCCTTTGCTTCGGCAAGGGTCTTGCCTGCTACTGTTTGCTTTTGCAGCTGATGCAATTTCTATTTTAGCTTTTTTGATGTTTGTTTCTCCATGTTGTAGCTGGTCTGGTAAGAAGACTTGAGTTCCTGAAGGCTCTTAACTTTCTTTTTCAGTCTGTTGATTTGTGTTTCTTGTAAGTTCATCTCTTCCATGGACTTTGCCAGCTCCATAGTTTTTTCCAGAGCTCTCAGTGGGGTGGCTAATGGGATTTTTGCTGTGGTTCTCATTTCTATAGTTGTTTTGCTAACTCCTATGAGGGGAAATGCACTCAGTGGAATGAATTCCTGATCCGTAGGATCTTTTAATGACTATGGTTGAGTTTTACTTTTGCATGCGTTAATTAACCATTTGAGAAAACTTAATGAAAGAATGAGGAAAGAAGAGGAATTATGACAGCCATATACACATATGTAGTTCTGAAATGAAAAAATAGACAGCAAACCATAACACGCAGATTGATAATGGAGTTCGGCACAACTTTGCCTACGTCTCCGGGCCTTTGTCTCTGTGGGGGAGGCTTCTTTATTTCTGTTCAAAAGCTCAAAAGTACATTGTTGCAGTTCCAATTGGCTACAAGACTAACCTGGTCATGTTTTTCCAGATCTCTAGAACCCTGCAAAGAAAACGACATGTAAAACGGACGTCCGGAGCTCCCAGAAATGGCCCAACAACGTCTACTCCTCAAAAGCTTCCTTGCATAAAAATGGCATTGGCTTGGCTTCTCTTCATCATAAATCTGCTCTGACTGCCTCCTCATGGCCTCAAATAGGCCTGGTTTATATAGATCTGAGGTTGGTTATCCATCCCCAACTTCCTCCCAAAATTTGGGCTCCAAAAATGCCCAATATCTCCCAAAAATGGAGAAAATGCATTAAAATCAGGCATATAATCTTTTAAAAATAAAAAACTATACAACAAATCCAATTTGCATATAATTTTAGGTGTTAATCCCCCTTCATACAGAATGTGCCCCCTTTGGTATGGTCATATGGGCTCCATGTGGCCACGCACCCATGCGTTGGCCCTCTCTCCTCGCGCTAGCTCCTGGTTCGGTGGCGTTCGCATAGGGCCACGAGCTAGTGGTTATAACCCCCGCGCCCCGTTAGGTGGATAGACCCCGGGTCATGTGGGATCCACTCAGGAACCACGGGCTGGACCCTTATCCGCATACACCTGCATCCGCACTCCCAGTTTTGGTCGTGGTCATGTGGTAAAGTTTGATGAACCGAGGGCTGGGGCTAAGCCCCGGCCCTTTCCCCTGCCGACTATACGTTCAAACTAATTCAAATATAGTTTTTTCCGCATACATAACAAGGAACACCCATGGGCCGGGTGGTTAGCCCGGTCCTGCCAGTCTGTTGCCGGGACGATAGGTCGCGGGTTCAACCCACGCCGAAACCATACAAAATTTTACATAAACCTACGAACCATTCATAGGGTGCCACGTGGCAGCCCATGACTGGGCCACGTGGAACCTCAACAACCAACCAATATATGCCATGTGTCAGATGTCAATTGGTCCCTGTGCCTGCCACCTGTCGCCATATGTTTTCCACATCACTGCCCTGTCACGTCAGCTGTTGACATCATCCGTGCCACGTGTCACCCTTACAGTGGTGACCCATGTCACCCCTGGATAGGTCCAACTGTACGCCAAATCAATCTGCCACGTGTCACCTTCTGGAGCTGCCACGTGTTGCCTCTTGGGGTTGTCACGTCAGCTGTACGGTCGTACGGCCTGTACAGTCATCATACCACGTGTCACTGTATGGACTGTACGGACTGTACAGTCATCCCTTTTTTTGCCTGTTTGGATTTTTGGACAGAACGCGATATCTTCTGCATACGGAGCCCGTTTGACGAAGTAAATATACCGTTGGAATTAGGAAGACGAGACAGACGCAATGGAACTAGTTTCGTCAGATTCTGAGCACTTTCATTTTTGAGCATTTTTAAGCCCTGTCAGGCTTCTGGATTCGATTTCGGATCAATTCCATGGGTGTTGTATGTTCCTTCTCCTTTACCAACCTTTCCATCTCTGCTTCCATCTCCCTTAGCTGTGCATTCTACTCCATGATCAACTTGAGCATATCATCCTTCTCACCTTCTGTCTCAACGATCTCCTTAGCTTGTGCATCCTCCGTGGGTGGAAATTTTAGTTGTTTTCTCAGAGATGCTATATCAACGTTCTTTTTCTTTAGCAAATCCTCTGTTCCTTTCACATTCGAGGGATCATACCTGATATTGACTACCAATTCCTCTAAGTATTTTATCCTTTTATCTTTTGCAAAAGAGGATATCTTTTCCAGTTTTAACTGGGTCTGAACATTGTTTAGAGCTACCTGTAATTTTGCAGCTGTAGAGGAAGCATGGGCCAAAGTGGAAAAAACCATTTCTCTAGTCTGTCTGTGCAGATCCATCTGATCAGCTGGAAGAACTTGTTTGGTATCAAACACAAGGGTTGACGTTTTGTAGTCAATGATTTCTTTGGGTTGAGGTACCTGTTCCTGCAGAAATGCCAGATGCATTCTTCCTTTTTCTATGTCAAAAGATGATAATAGTCTGTGTTGTGTTGTGGATGTTTGATTCTAGAACTGAGCATATGTGCTATTGGTTAGTGTCTGGTTTTTCTTCTTAATCAGATAATATTTTTCAAAGATGTTCAGCTTTGCAGATCCCTAAGGAATTTGGGTGGCCACAGTTATGTCAGTCTACTTCTTTGAAGAAGAAGTAGACGTTGTCTGACAGTTGATTGAAGGAATTGGTGTACCTTCTCCCTTAGCCCCTTTTGCAAACTGAGTATCTTCCTCAATAGACCTGGGAATGGTATGAATGGTCTTAGGCTTTTTACTGTATAAATGAAAATCCTCTGCTGATACTTTAGTGACCGAAAGAGAGGTATCTTTCCTTGGTCTTTTTTCCTTTGGCACTGGTGGAGTGGTAGTCTGTGAAGTCAGAATCAAGGAAGACTGTTGTTCAGTGTCTTCCAAGGTGTTCTCTTCCCACTGTGTCTGATTTACATACTTCTCAATTTCTGGTTTGAGTGTGTGAGCATATTGTGCACTTTTATTTTTAGCTCTCATTTCTATGATGATTCCGCTTGGATCATATTGCCAGATGAAACTATTGTTGAATTTCATTTCCTTTAATATATTTTTTGCCTCTTCTCCAGGGGCTTGACTATTATAGATAAAAGGTCCTATCTGCCCCTTAATTCCCATTTGTTGTTTTTTCTTCAGAGATACAAAATGAATATCATCTGAATTTATCATCTGGAAAATATAATCCAGTGCAAATATCCGCACGGGAAAATATTTGGGCAATTTGTATGGAGATAACTCACATCCATACACTCTGATCTCTATGTGGTCTTGATATAGGAACCAGTATCCCTTATTTGCGAGGTCCGAGAGGTGTAATATTCTTTGGATCTCTTCATTTATCCTTGGCTCCAGTATCCCATTGAGCATGCTCACCACCGGATGATAAAACATCTGGATAAATTGTTTAAAACTGAGCTCTGTGGAGTTTCTTCTGAGAAGTGAAGTCCATAGGGTTACCGCCTGCGGTTTTCCATCCGGGTCCATTTTTTGCATAAGGAAGGAGAATTTTTCTTCTTAATAAAACATGAACATGTAGGCCAGTATCGAGGAATACCAGAACATGCCCTCTGTGGAGAATTTAGAAAGTTGACCGTTGATGTTCTCTACCAGGAAAGTGTTGTAGTCAAACTGGATGGTGACCTTTTCCTCAGTGGAGAAAATAGATAGGAACCCCAATATAGGTTCATCTACCCATTCGTCTAAAAAATAGCCAAGTAGACAACAAAGTGAAGAAATCACTTGGTTTCCCTTTTCTGAGAACAAGGAGGAATGATACAGGGGATTTTTATTGGGGAGTTGAGCATCCTGTGGGAGGAAAAGCTCAAAGATCTGGGCTCTTTGAGGAAAAGACAAATTCTGGTATAACTCTGTTAGGATTTCAAGGTTGAAAGGGGAGGTGTATTCAAATATATATATTTGCATCATCTAATCAATGGCCTCTGGTGTGATAAAGAAAATAGTTTCTCCAGATGAAGAAACTATGGCTCTCTGGTCGGGGAGGTAATGAGCTTGACACTTGAGGGCGAACTCGGGGAAATGATGGACCTGGGGAAAGAGATATAGGGAAAAATTTAACTCCCATATCTCAAACTCATCGCTTTGATATAGGAATGTGTCTTTAAACCATGATTGTAATTCTGCGAAATCGAATTCACACCTGGTCTCTAAGATCAGATAATCTTTGTCTGCTAATGGAATCTGGTTGATATGGATGGGAGGGGGGAGGAATGGATTCTCGTCGACCTTTTATTTTTTAGATTTTGGCGCCATCACTTCCAACGGTACTTGCAAATGAAACAAAAATGTTAGCGGATAATGGCTATGGCTGGGTAGATGGTTGGATCAGTGAGGGGGGAGGGGATTGTCTCATGCACGAATAGAGTGAACGATGTGAAAATGGAGGGATAGGGGTTACTTTTGAGTGAGCAGGTATCCATTGGGCACGAGGGACAGGTCAGCAGGCTAACAGATATGTAGCCTATAATAAATTGCCAACAGATCCTTAGGAACGTGAGGAGGCAGGAGAAGGATGTATGATGTGTGTACCCGGATGATGTGGAGGATGATGATTGGGGGGATAAAAGAGGGAGACATGACCTGTGACGGGTGGATAGATAAGACAGGTAGAGATGGATATTGAGATGTGACATCATGAGGTGGTGGCAGTATGTCAGAAGGGAAAATATGTGACACAATAGATTAGCGACACATTGGGATGGGGCCAATTGGTAACAGATGCCTCATTCCAGACCCCCGCCCCACCATTAAAGGTAGAATGGTTGGGGGGTCCAGAATCTCCTATAGACCATCCATTTGCGTGTTGTCGGGATAACCGTAGATCTGTGCGCACTTGTTAATCACCATTTTGGACCCCCCCCCCACCATTAAAGGTAGAATGGTCCGGGGGGGTCCAAAATCTCATCTTAGCCGTAGATCTATGCGCCAACGAATTGGTCGTAGATCTTTGCGCAAACTTTAATCTCTGATTGCGATTTAATATATGCATCAAAACTTAGGATTAGTTCTTTTTGTGAGTTTTTTGCGTTGCTTCCCTTGCTTTTGTCACCATGGGGTTAGGAAATCACCTAAAACATCAGAATCATACATTTTCTTCGAACACCATTCAAAATTTATTGAAAGAAAAGTTGGCTATCCTATGTCCTATCCTACCTACCTACACCTTTCACCCATATTAAACTGTTGGACTAAGAGATTACTCTACCCTAGTGTTATTTGACGAAGATTAGACAGTTTGATCAAATTTATTCACTAGCTAACCTATCTACTTGGCTAAGATTAAACAATTTAGCTAAGATTCTTCACTAATCCTATCAAAATCAATTAAAAGGGACCTAGCCATGTTTAAACAGTATGGATCAAGTCATTGTTATTGCATGGGGCTTTGTTCATTTTTTATTCTAAGCCCTCTTTATTCTTTTTCTTTTGAAAATAATTTGCATGAATGAAATATTATTTGCAAGATAAAAAACATCAATAGTGAAAATTTTCTAGTCACCAGATGATCCTATAAATTATAGGGTTATAACAGTTGCGAAGAATCTTGGAGTAATATTCCTCAAGAACAGTGGGTACACAGATTCATTAACACACTGGATACGACCCCTATCAATTGGTACCTTCAAGAGGAGTTGCGCCTCATCATTGCAGATTGGGAAGGTATGAATCAGAACTTTGTAACAACCTTTTTCTTTGAAATCCAATATCCATCAGTAGACCAAGCCTTACATATTGTAAGACAGAAGGTATTTGAGGAGGCCTCTAGCCTCCCTATGGAACAAAAAGAGGAAGAATGGACTGCGCCATTCCAAAAATTGCAAAGTTGTTACAACATCAATACTGATGAAGACGATGATCCAAGGAAGGTGAAAATCACAAAAACATAAGGCCAAAGAGATGTGGAAGGACCAGGAATTGAGCTACCATTTATTGGGAAACCAATCAAGATTAAGAAGGTCAATATTGGAACATAAGAGACCCTGAAGCTTGCCAATGTCAGAGATTATTGGGATGCTGCAACCATTGACAAGATTACTGAGTTACTGCACGAGTATCAGGACTTGTTTCTGACCAAGTTCACTGAGATGAAGGGCTTCAAAGGACCTATGGGAGAGATGAGGATCCCTTTGAAACTAGGTGCGAATCTCGTCAAGTAAATACCCTACAGGTTGAACCCTAAATACAAAGAAAAAGTGAAGATCAAGCTCGATAGAATGATGGAAGAAGGTATTATTGAACCTGCCGAAGAATCAGAGTGGATTAGACCTATGGTAGTACAAGACAAAAAGATAGGTGAGATTAGGATATGTGTGGATCTCAGGAAGTTGAATGATGCATGTTTGCATGACCCTTTCCCTACACCATTCACCGATGAAGTATTAGACAATGTCGGAGGCCAGGAGGTATATTCTCTTACAGATGAATTTTCAGGCTACCATCAGATCCGGATTGCTAAGGAAGATTGCCACAAGACCATGTTTGCCACATAATGGGGATCTTACCAATATACAGTGGTGCCATTTGGATTGAAGAATGCCACAACCATCTTTTCCAGGGTGGTGGTTGAAGCATTTAAAGAATTTTTGCATAAATTTTTAGAAGCATATTTTGATGACTAGACTGCGTTTAGTTTGTTGAAAAACCATATTGAATGTCTAAGACTAATGTTGTATAAGTCCAGACAGTGCCAAATTGCTTTGAATCTGAAGAAGTGCATCTTCTTCTCACCATTTGGAGTGTTGTTAGGACATATTGTATGTAAGCAGGGATTACTGGTAGACCTATCTAAAATTTCCATTATTGTTGATCTGCCACCTCTAATGTCAGTCAAACAACTGTGCACTGTGCTAGGACATACTGGCTACTACAGAAAATTCATCAAAGGATATGAACATATTACAACACCTATGGAGAAGTTGGTGAAGAAAGACTGCCAGTTTAGCTGGACAGAAAAATGCCAGACGAGCTTCGACACACTGAAACAAAAGATGGTTACTGCGCCTATTCTCATTTTTCCAGATTGGAGTAAGGAGTTTCATGTGCATGTCGATTCATCTTCCATTGCATTGGGAGTTATTTTAGCTCAACCGGGAACATGAGACATCAACCATCCGTTAGATTTTTCTAGAAGGAAGCTATCTACAACTAAAATTAATTACACCACTACAGAGAGAGAAGGATTGGCCATGGTGTATGCACTGCAGAAATTTTGCCACTACTTGCTGGGAGGACACTTTAAAATAATTACTGATCACTCTGTGTTGAAGTAGCTAGTCAACAAGCCAGTGTTGGGGGGCCGAATATGAAGATGACTTCTGTTGTTTCAAGAATATGATTTTGAGATCATAGTTAAGCCAGGAAGGATGAATAAAGACCCTGACCACTTGTCAAGGTTGGAACATGGAAAAGAACCCACCAGTTTGGAGGACACACTACCGGATACACAGTTGCTAGCCATTAACAATATTGATGATCACTTCACATATATAGTCCACTTCATGTCAATAGGAGTGGCACTGAGTGAGTATACCATCTCTTAGAAGAAACAACTAGTGGTGCGTGCTGTAGAATTTTCACTTATCGTGGGACAACTATACAAGATGGGACCTGATGAGATACTAAGGAGATGCGTTATGGAGGCATAGAGACCACTGATCCTCAAATAAGCTCATGAAGGCATCACAAGAGGACATTATGCAGGGAGAGAAACTACACAGAAGGTTCTGAGAGCTGACCTTTGGTGGCCTACCTTACACAGAAATGCTAAAGATTATGCCAGAGCCTGAGATTTATGCCAGAGAGTTGGGAAACCATCCAGAAGAGATGGAATTCCATTATCA
>ML791237.1:148151-160538 GCA_009831015.1 Picea engelmannii
TTATAAGGTTTTAAAGGGTTGTATGTTGAAAGGAGAGTAGGGAAGCATTGTTTACTTTATGTTCATGAGGTATAATGAATTAAATAGTGTAGTAAATCAATGATTTTATATATTAATGTCATAGGTACGTTGATCTGTAATGATGATTATGTTAATTAGAAGATATTTTACTCTCCATAAAGGTTGAGGGGTGGTATATTTTAAAATAGAAGATAGGGAAGAATTATTACTTGAGTAAGGAATGGAATTTCTTTTGATTGATTGTCTAGTCTTATTTTTATTTAATTATAATTCAAATAGAAGCTTTACTTCTAGAGGTTTAGGGTTTCTTGTTTTAATATGGGGTTGGAGAAGCTAAGAAAAATGCAATTGATTTATATTGATTAATAAACCCTTTGCTGGAGAGGTATAAATATTACCTGAAGATTTGTATATGTTTTAACTTTACATATGTGGTTGGTTACTATGAGCTTGTTATAGTGTTTATGAGCTTTGTTATAGTCTTGATGGTAAAATTGTTAATGAGACCCATCTAGACCATTGCACGATAAAAATAAACCACATAAGAATTGCCTCGTAAGAAATCATAAATCTTTATAGTTGTTGAGCAATTAAATGTATGGAAGGTAGTTACCCTAGGCCTTGTTTAGCTAGTTGATTGAGTTCTTGTTTATAATTTTAGTAATATGTTGACAGTTTAAGTTGGTACTTTTGCACATTGGTTTGTGTCTTGATTAAAGGTTTAGAATTTTTATGTTGCGCTTGCCACAAGGTGGCAACATGGATTCTTAAGACATGATCATGTCGCGCGTTGATCGATAAGCACATATGTTACCTGGCTTGGTTCATGCGCTTCCCGATAAGGGTGATGTTATTTATTGTAATTAAGGTTTTGTACACTGTTCTGTAACTCTTTAATGTGATTGTTCCTCGCTCGCTGGGAAGGTTCTAGTTACTTGTGTCGTTGATGTTTTTTTCATTTGGTTGATTTGATGTTATCTTTTAGCTTAGTAGGCATGGTCTTGATTGTGTCGGGCGGAATGTAGACACCTCCTTGCTCTTCAGAACAGTCTCCAGCCTTGAGACCTTGAATGGTCAAAATTGATGGGAACTTGGGCTTGAGCACTGCTTATGTGTCCTAGAGGTTCTAACCTTGTAGGGTAGGAGAAGAGGGTAGTAATTTTTATTTTCCTCTAACTGGTTGTTGTATGTTGCTTCTAGCTGCATGAGGTGCTAGTATGCCAGGTCATTATGTTTGTATGATGCCTAATTTGCGTGAGTTGTGTTGATCGTCGAGTTGCATTGATTGACCGTTGTCGTTGTTACCTTCCTGCGTAAAAGAAAAAAAAATATTGCACTTGTTATGCATCTCATGTTGTCGTAACGACGGGGGTCGTTACACCCACAATTATTTCCCTCAAATGATTTACAATAAAATAATATTCAGTGCTTTCTAGATGGTCTAGTCGTAGTACAAATCTGGTTTGTTTGCATGCTTGACTCCTAGATTAATTAGCGTGTGTTGTTTGTTCTCCTTAGTTGGCCTTAGGATTGGGTCTATGTCTAATGGCACCAGTTCCGAGGTCTTCCAACCAACATCGTGTCCTATTACTGCCACTTGTTGGCATGTGTCATTTCATGAATCCAAACATGACCCTATAATGCCTAGATAGTATACCAATAGTGATAGAGCACAATACAAGTGTGAAAGAGTAACACTATGGTAATAATTAGTGTTACAACTTGACTGGCTCACTATTTCTGTCATTGATGGTGTTATAGGATGTACAAACAAACATGTATTTGTCATATATATATTCATTGAGTGAGGGAAGTTCAGGTAGAATAAAGGAAAGTGAGACATCTAGTAGGTCTAACAGGCAGAGATCAACTAGAGGTGAAAAGATTAGAATAAAATTCCATAAACACATGAAATTTTTTCTTGTGAAAGGGGGATCATGTTCTTATGATCATGAGAGAATAGACGACATTGAGGTTCCCTTGAGGTACAAACATATAGTGAAACGATGGGTACCCAAGGATCTTCCTGAAATAAACACTGATTTTTGTGTAAACGAAATGATATAATAGATTGCTCCATCGTCATTACATGGTTTGGGGTTATTTTCCATGGATAGCATAAAGGTCTGTTACAACAGATTAAATAAATTGATGGAGTATGTCAGACCCTGTTATATCTACAAATATTAGATACAAATAGTCTAATATACAAAAAGTCTGCAAAGATATGGCTTGGCTGCAAATTATATACAACTAAAAGACAATGATCAAAATAAAGGAGAAACTATATATATTGATGGAAGTCCAAAAGAAGCGGTGAATATTGTAGGGTTTATAAACAGTACACAACCCGCGACAAAAAATAAGCAACCCAATTTCATATTTGAAGGGCGTGAAAGAAACAATGTATTCATGTGTGCAATAAAATCAATAGTTGCAGGGGAAGAGTTATTGATTGATTACAATTTGAATTGAATAGATACATACATTTCTATTATGGGGGAGGTATGTATACTAATTTACCCAATCTGTAAACAATGACTCTTATATTTTATGATTTTCATTATGTTTTTTACGGTGTTAATCCATTTGGAGAGATTCGGTTTGTTTACTCAAAATAATGGCCTATTTTTCTTATCAACAATAACAGTCCTCCTTGGATGTCAATAAGGTGGGGTAAGTGGCCGAATTGGTAAGTCGCTCTTGTAACGACGGTGTGACCCGTGTTCGAGTCTCTCGAAGGCATTTCTCACTCGAATGGGAGTGCTGATTTGGTGATTGGGCATGTTAAAGTTGCATTGCATTGTAGGAGCATTTAACCGGGATATGAACCCCCATCTTTGGGCTCCGTGAACGATAGAGGAACCCTAACGAAGAGCCCTAACGACTCATAGAACCAGGCCCGTGTCTGTATGCGGCCTGCGCGCACGTCAAAATACTGCCATCTGTTGTGCTGCCTTGACGGTTAGCACCTCACGGGGACCTTTCTCTCCTCACAATGAGCACGGAAGAGGGGGGGAAACCCCCCTCGTACAACGACATAACTGCCAGCGATAGATCTGGTACACACGCCAAGAGGCCCGCCTTCGAACCTCCGGCGCATCTGAGGGATCAGCTCTTTACCCAAGAGCAAAGTCACGGCAAAGAAATGGAGCACGAGCCCAGCTCATCACATCCGCAAACTTCCAAAAATTGGCTGCCAGGTAAGTGCATCCCCCAAATGGAAAAACCACCGCTTTATCAGATTAAATCTACAAGGGTGGGGAAACACACCCAATTCTTGATGGACCACGCACTAATAGGCAAATTTCTAGGCCTCTGGCCAACCGAGAGAGATCTCACTCGTTGGATAAAGGACTAGTGGAACCCAAAAGGAGACTATGAGGTACAGCTCAGCTCCAAGGGATTCTTCACAATTATTCTGTACAACCTAGAAGACAAGGACAAAATATTTGATAACGGCCCATATTTCTATAACTCAGCAGGCCTCTTCTTAAGGTTCTGGACCGATAGATTCATCCCAGAGCAAGAGGATTTCTCAAGAGCCCCTGTCTGGATACGGATTTACTCCCTGCCCCAGGAATTTTGGTTGGAAGAAATCCTCATGGGTATAGGCAACACAGTAGGACAATATGTTAAAACTTCAGAAGCCACCAAAATAAGGAAATACACTTCATATGCCCGAATCTGCATCTACATGGACATCTCAAAGGCTCTACCAGGTTCTATTACACTGGAATACTAGGATGAGGAATGGAACCAGACAATAGATTACGAGCACATACCCTTTCGCTGCAGAAAATGCCACGAGCATGGTCACCTGTTCAGAGACTACCCCTTGAACGCCTCAGCCCCCAAACTAGCCAAAGTCAAGCAGAAGGACGGCTTTACCAGCGTTACAGGTAGGAGGAAAAATCCAACAAAAAAACAGAACTAGAGCTCAGCTGCAAGGACCCCCTCCAAGAACTCTTTTGAAGCTCTTAATCAGCTCCAAAAAGAAGTGGAACTACAGATTCCCCCCCAAGCCTCAGCGCAAGGGAAAGGTAAAAGCCCTGAGATATCACACACAACTCATACAAAGGCAAACAATCAGTCAACACATTCAGGCAGGGACGAGGACACCAACATGCTTATTGACGAGACGGATATGGCAGAGATAGATTTAGAAAAACTGGAGGAAGCCCTTAATCAAAAGGATATGCAACATCTTCCAGTAGAACAGCTCAGGAAAGTGCACAAGGTTTTCACTGACTCCACGACAGGCTCCACAGCTAGACTGGGCATTTCGTCAGAACCAGGCCACGAGCCCAAAAAATCCACGAAGGAGAACAAGAGGCGAGGACACAAACCAGCCCAATAGCTCATAAAGGAAGCATGCCACTTAATGATAAACTCAGGTCAGATACAGAGGTTATCGGAGGGATATCTCCACCCCCCCCCCACCATCCTCATGATGAAAACCATATCCTGGAACATTAGAGGTCTTAATGGAAGATCTAAGCAGCGGACCCTCCAAGATTGCATTAAGACAGAAAAGCCAGACATATTACTATTACAGGAAACCAAATGTGCAGGACGAGAAGCGGAAGGAATTTTTCGAAGCAGCTGGAAGGGCGGGGACTTCCTCCTTCAGGACTCTGTTGGGGCGGCAGGAGGACTAGCCATCCTTTGGAACCCGCAAAAGGTCACTATGACTCAACCCTTCTCCACAAAAGGTACCCTCTCAGCTCACTTCAGAGCTCTAGAATCCTCCAAGGAAGGAGTCATTACAAATGTTTACGGCCCGCAATCCCTCCAGGACAAAGAGGTTTTTTTACAAACCCTGCTTTATATTCAAAACCTCATATTCTCGCCGCACTGGATTATTGGGGGTGACTTCAATATGATCTTAACTCTGGAGGAGAAAACTGGAGGTTTAAAAAGGCTGGAGCCGGACAGTGCTAGATTCAAATCCCTAATAGAGCAACTAAAGATGGTTGACTTGGAAACACGAAATGGGATCTTCACATGGTCCAACAAAAGGATAGGGCCCCAGCATGTAGCCTGCAGGTTGGATCGCTTTCTAGTCTCTGAAGCACTCATGGAAAGCGATCAGGCTTTGGAAGCCAATATTCTACCAAAATCAGGGTCGGACCACTTGCCCATAGTCTTCTGTCTGGACCCAGGACTCCCTGCTAGGCCCAAGCCTTTCCGCTTTGAAAAGTTCTAGCTTACTCATCCAAACTTTGACCAGTTGGCACGTACTTGGTGGGCCCAGGCAGAAATAGATCATGGCACACATATGTACAAGTTCCAACAGCACCTCAAAAACTTCAAACAACTCATTAAAAGATGGAACAAGACCACCTTTGGCGACATTCTTCTCAGGAAAAGGGAAATTGAGAGCCAACTCGAAGAACTTCAGCGAATATTCATAATAGGGAACCGGACTCAAAACCTGGCAAGAGAAGAAGAAGAACTAATAGCGAACCTAGAAGCCTGTAGAGAGCAGGAAGAGATCCTTTGGAGGAAAAAGTCTAGAGTCCAATGGCTTAAAGAAAGGGAGCGCAACACAAATTTCTTCCATAGGGCAATGACACATCCCAGATACATCAATCGCATCACTCAGCTGGAGGATGATCAAGGCACCCCGATAAGAGACCATCACCAAATAGTGGAAGAGCTCAACTCCTTCTATCAAGATCTCCTCACAGAGACCAACGTAAACAGGGAAGAGGCCATCCAAAAAGTTACCCGGCACATACCCCAGCTGATTAACTCGGAACAGAATACAGCACTAATGAGGCCTATCACTCAGTCTGAGGTGGACTTATCTGTAAAGGACATGCCCCCTGGGAAGGCACCAGGCCCCGATGGCTTCACAACAAACTTCTTCCACTACTGCTGGGACATGATCAAGGAAGAGGTCTGGCTGGTCGTAGAAGAATCCCGAACATCTGGTCAGGTTCTTTCGGCCTTAAATGCGACCTTTATCACTCTTATTCCCAAGGAGGAGCGCGCCACTCACCCGAAGCAGTTCAGACCAATCTCCCTCTGCAATGTCATCTATAAAATAATCACAAAGGTCATCGCCAATCGCCTTAAGCCTCTCCTGCCGACCATCATCTCCAACGAGCAATCCGGCTATGTGGAGGGCAGACAAATCATGGACAGCGTCATCCTAGCCAATGAGGTCATCCACTCCTTAAAGACGAGCAAAATACCAGGTATGCTTATCAAACTTGACCTCTCAAAAGCTTTTGATAGACTAAGCTGGCAATATATGCGGTCGGTTTTGGAATCCTTCGGATTCTCTAGCCTCTGGGTCGATTGGATTCTTAAGCTCACCTCCTCCTTCTTTTTTTCAATCCTTGTCAATGGCACACCTTCCCGGCCCTTTTTCTCCACCAGAGGTATAAGGCAAGGAGACCCTCTTTCCCCCTTCCTCTTTGTTATCATGGCAGAGGGCTTAGGCTGCTATCTCAAAGCGGCGGTCCTGGAAGGATCTCTTGATGGGCTGTCGCTCTATAACCTTCATCCAGCGCCTTCACACAGCCAATTTGTAGATGACGCACTCCTCATAAACACGCCCACGGTTAGAGAAGCCACCAAGCTTAACTCAATCCTATCTGACTTCTCGGAAGCCTCTGGCATGCTGCTTAACCTGGACAAATCAAAGCTATACTTCTTCAACATGCCGATCTCGGTTCAGGCTCACCTCTCTAGACTTCTCGGCATTGCCAGAAGCTCTCTCCCTTCCACCTATCTTGGCATTCCCTTAACTGGAGAGTCAGCGAAATCTATCTCTTGGGAAAGCTTGCTATTATCTACCTCCAATAGACTAAACAAATGGACCTTTAGACCACTGAATATTGCTGCCAGACTGGTCCTCCTCAAGTCAGTCCTTCAAGCTCTGCCCACCTATTTGTTTACAGCATTGGCAGCGCCCAGCTCGGTCATCAAGGCCATTAGAAACCTCCAACGTAATTTCCTGTGGAAAGGAAACCAGAACAACAAGAAATGGGCTTTAGTTGGATGGGAGAATCTCTGCAAACCCAAAAAGTTAGGAGGACTGGGCATCCGAGACCCGGGGAAAATGAACCAAGTCATGGGAGCCAAGATGTGGTGGAGATGGCTGCAGCACCCGCAAGAGCTCTGGGCGCAGCTTTGGAAGAAAAAGTATGCCCCAAATGTACAATCCAACCAATTAATAAGACTCAATGAACCGACGCAAGGTTCCAATATTTGGAATACAGCCTGGCGAAACCGGCCCCTGATACAGAAGCACGCTTTCTGGGAGGTAAAGAATGGCGAAAGTGCACTTTTTTGGCAGGATTCATGGCAATAGCTGCCTCCCCTTGATGATATGGAAAGCCTCCACACAATCAAGATTAAGCTACAACAAAATGGATTACAAACAGTCAAGGATTATTGGATCCCAACTCAAGAAAGGCAACCATGGCGAAAATGGAAAATCAGCAGAACTGACCTTCAGATTAGGGAGGAAATTGACCTTCTACCATGGCAGGACTGCATGCAACACTGGAAAATTCCAAGTAAAGAAGGACCGGATGTTCTTAGATGGGGCCACTCCACCTCTGGCATTTTCTCGGTCAAAGAGGCTTACCATTTACAGGGTAATCCTCCAAACCAGATACCCGATCCCATTTGGAGCAAAATCTGGCAGCCTTTTCTATGGCCGAAGGTTTCCTTTTTTCTCTGGCTCACAGTCCAAAATCGTATCCTCACATGGGACAATCTCAGAAAGAGAGGATTTACAGGCCCCTCCAGGTGTACCCTCTGTCAGCACAACGAGGAAACCATGGAACATCTCCTCAACAATTTCCACTACAGCCATCAGATTTGGGATTGGGGAGCCCAAGCCATGCGTCGATCCCAGAGAAATCGAGATAGCATTAGGGACACTTTAGTAAATTGGGAAACAATTTCCTTCCACAACCCAATCCTCCAGCGCATCTGGCAACTGCTACCGGGCTTTATACTCTGGTCAATTTGGAAGGAAAGAAACAAGAGGATATTCAACTCCAAACAGTCCCCCTCTCTCACTACATGGGAAAGGATCAAACGACTCATCCGTGAAACTATTCAATGCAAGGCCTGGCTCCATGAAGACACGCAGTGCAAGCCCGAGGAAAAGATCATTCTGGAAGGCTGAAACTTGCAATTGCGCACATAGCCACAAGGGAAGACCAACTTTGGGAGGGTCAACAGTCCCTCGATTTGGACCCCACCCCCCCCTGAGTTCCTAAAACTCAACTTCGATGGGGCCTCCAGGGGCAACCCAGGACCAACCGGTTTTGGGGCAGTCCTTCGAAACCACTTGGGTAAAATCATTCATATTCTAGCTAGCTTTTTGGGTGAAACTACGAACAATGTGGTAGAGCTCACTAGTCTAATAAGAGGCCTCCAGATCGCTGCTCATCATCAGTATCACCGGATAATTATTGAAGGAGACTCCCTAGTAATAATTAAAATCATCTCCAAAAGCCTTCACGGCATGCCCCCCTGGCGGATCTCCCCCAGCTGGAGACTCTCTGAACTATTGGAGGACTTCGGAGATCTCACCAATTCCAATCTCTCTCTAATCCCTTCTCATGTTAAACGAGAGGCCAATAAGGTTGCGGATCACCTGGCTAATATAGGAATTGATGAAAAAGAAGATCTTCTACATTGGCAGGCCCAAGTCTCTGAAGAAACAGACCTATCCAGGAGATGCAGAGACCTTGCATGCAGAGATTTCCCAGCCCCGGATGGGGTGCCACGCGGCCATGTGGAGACAGCTGGAGGCGCACTCGGCCTCGACTTAAATGCCGAGGGCCACCACCCACAAGCCAATATTAATGATGGGGGACGACCTCTGCAGCAGACTTAAGTTGATGTTACGCCCCCCTCGCGCGTTCATTTACAGCGCACTCGGGACGGGAGAGGTTAAGTGTTGGCAAATGGTTTCGGCTTCTGGTTATATGAATTCTTTCACGACAGGACATAGCAGGGCTGCACCTGCCTTGGCTCCAATTCTTGCTGGATTTCTATGGTGTAGCTCAGCTCCTTTCGTGCTCAGACTCTCAGCATTTTCGGTGGGTCCTTTTACGTTTGATTCAAAGAAGGTTAAGCCTGCCTGCGCCCTGCAAATCAATTCAATTGTGTCTTGGCTCACCTGTCTTTTACTGTACTCGCTCCACTCACTCCCCATGGCTAGGAAAAGAGGCAGACCGCGCCGTGGCGCGGCCTGGGATGCTCGCAAAGCTCAAAGGCGTCGGAGAGAGCAGCTGGAGTGGGCCTTGGCTCTGGCGACCTCCATCATCAGGAAAAAAGCAAAGGAAGAGAAGCGGGCGCTCCTCGCCACCATAGCCGAACCACGCGTCGGTTGCAGCCGAGACGAGCAGGATGCTAGCTTGGAGGAGGTTTTTCCACCCTGCGTTGTGGTGGAAGACCCGACCATGGAGGACTTGACGCTCGTGGAAAGGACTGAGGCGACTCTTCAGGAGAAGTGCACCCCCACTTTGGTTCATGACGACTACATCCCCGGCTGTATCGTGGAAGAAATTCCATGGCCTGGTGATGACAATGTTAGCAGCCATGATTCTCAGGTAAAGGAAGCTGGAGTGGTGGGCGCAACGGTGGCTAGGGAGCAGCGAGAGTGCGAAGTTGGTGTGGAAGCGGCGACGGGCTTGGTGGATCCGAGTGGCAGCTTGCATGGGTGTCTTCTCCGAAATGAGCACCTGGCTCTTGTGTTTGACCTTCATGGCCACTTGTCTGATTTGGAGCTCTGGGTGTGCACCATGGGACAGAGCATGGACATGCTCCTTGACGCTTTCTCCAACGCGCCAGCTACGCGGAAATGCCCCCTCTGCACGCAAGCTTTTTCCATCCCGGCTGGGTTCACGTGGCAGAAGGACGAGGACGACAAACCATCTGGCACATAGGTTTTTATGCTCTTGGTTCCTAGTTTACTTTGTTACTGTTTTATGTATATTTGGACTGTAGGCATCTGTCCTGGTTTCCTTCGGGCATGACAGATGCAACAATGTTTAAGTTCTATTTTGCTACTTGGTTTTACATTTTATAATGCCACTCTGTTTTACCTATGCTGGTTTCCGATTATCGGCAACATTTTTGGTAACTCCAGGCATACTTCTCTGTACATTTTGCAAAAGCTTTTTGCCTCTATAATATAGTAGGGTCTACCTTTTTTATTTAAAAAAATAAAATAAAGAGGGAGGATTTCTCATACATTTTAATTTATTTATCATGATAATGATCAAGGTTCTAATTTTATTTTAATGTGGCAAGATGATCATGGTAAATCAAAAGAGGCCTCAAAACATGTAAACGAACAACAATTTTCGAATTGTATTTAATGTGCATTTTAGTTATGTGGTGACCGGTTATTTTATTTGTTTACATAATTGAATTATCATTTGTTTTGTTGGATATTTAGTCGGCGGGCCATGATGTTGATGATGATTCGCTTGATGAAAGGGATTTGTATTAATCTTCCGACCCTATGGTTTTAATTAAAAAAAAAAGATCAATAAATAAAACAAGGAACTAGATCACTTGTTAAATATTCTAGACCAAACTCTCGAGGTCGAAGAAAGGATCAATGAATTTATGACAAGGATTAACACATATAAGGTAATAAACATAATTTCAAGTGATTTTATTTTTGTGTCATAAGATCAATTATGAAAGATTGATTTTTAACTTTTTCATTATTTATACGAAAAAATGTTTTCTTTCTTATATAGAGATTTTTGGATCTGATTAACCCCGACATGCATGGTGTCGGTAGTAGTGGTGATGCATAGACGCCATCGGGTCCCGACGCAGGCCCTCGTAAACCTTCCAGGAAAAAACTATTCAAATCTCCACCTTCCACACCATTAGGTGGGAGCCACAACATGCACACCCATGAAGCAGCCACACAAGTAGGATTTGGAGGTGGTGACAGAGATGAGGTTGATGATTTGACCAACTATATGGTTGCTTTTCTTAAATAAATATGTGTGACCAACACGAGGACCCTTAAGGGAACATTTATGGTCAACAAGGAAGGGATTCCATTAAAGCATGTTAAAGTCCCAGGTAATTTTTAAAATTTTAATTGTTTCATGTTCTCTATGTAGGCAAATATAAATCATCTAAATTATTATTTTTAAATTAATAATCATATAATCTTTTTGCATGTAGGGAACAACTATTTTTATAGGTCCTTGGTGAATAAGGAGTTGCTATTTTTGGGCCCACCATACAAGAGGTGTAATTCCTATAATTCTAACCTCAAAAAAGAATTGATGGATTATCTTGAAAGCCTTTTTGGTGTAGACACATTTAATAAGACCTTGGCCACCATCGCAATTGGCCAATATTTAAAATATACGAGAGAAACATATAGGAAGAAATTGAAACAAAATGATAGGTACAAGTGTCCTCTGATGATTCCAAAGAGGGAGTGGAAGACCCTCATTGAGGATGCAAAATAGAAGAAATTGATAGATGAAGGAAAAACACCCTCTGGTCCCAAAAGGTAAATTACAATTTCAATTCAATACCTTCATTTTTTTTAGATGTAAATAAAAGTGTGGTATATATTAACATACTTGAAACTTTTGATGATAGGTTGACTGACATGTCAAAGGCAACAAAATCAAGGCTTTCCAAATGTGGCCAACACAGGCTAGGCTAGGGCAACTACTTGAATTTGTAGTCATGAATTTTTTTTTTTTTGTTTGTTAATTTGTGCAGGACCTGCGATTAACCGCGACCCAGGGGCATCTAAGCCGTCAAAATCACCCGGGGATCGCACCTGGCCTAAGCCACACCAACCCTTAACATGGTTGGATTTTTTGTCCCCGCAGGTTTCGAACCGGTGACTTTAACATCACGGAGTGGCTTAACAACACACTCCGTCACCGACTGTCCTACACCTCGGGGACAATTTGTAGTCATGAATTGTACGCACCCAAATATCTTATTTGTATCTCCTTCAAACGTTTAGGTAATTGCATCCAATAACATTAAAAATACATACTCTTATGCAATGTAGGGTGATGGGTTAGGTACTCAAACCACAGAGGAAGACCTTTAGCTTGGTTACAAGTACAACTATAAAGCTATAGTTGAACCCTGAAAAATCTTGGGGCAGTTAACAAGAACCACTTTGCAGGATAAGGTAAATAAAATTCAATCCAAATTAACCTTTATTATTAATATAATACAGTCATGTTTGATATCATTGATAAATTTAATGTGTTACAACTTTGTTTTAATTAGGGGAGCAACATTGTCAACCAACCCACTAGTATTGGAGAGAAATGAGTTGATATCGATTCGCAACCAGAAGATGGTTCTCCCATGCAGTCC
>ML791237.1:160588-175964 GCA_009831015.1 Picea engelmannii
TACAAAAATCTATGAGCCTTTTGGATCTGAAAGCCACTGCATTGTCAGCTATAATTTTTCTGGGGCATCCAAAATGAGACAAAATGTTAGTTTCTAAAAAATTGATGATAATAGAGTCAGTAGCTTTCCTGCATGGTACAACCTCGATCCACTTGGTGAAGTAGTCTGTGGCCGTGAGGATCCACTTGTGTTGGCCTGAGGAGGAAGGATGTATTTCACCAATGAAGTCTAGACCCCATTGTTGGAAAGGAGATTCAACTAAGACGGGTTTCATAGGGAGTGGTAGAAGATTCCTTTTACCTTCAAAAATCTAGCACTTGTGACAAGAATTAACCTTTTGGTGGACGTCAACGAACATCGTAGGCCAGTAAAAACATGCTCTCAGAACCTTGTTAGTTGTGGTCTTCCAGCTCAGGAGCCCACCACAGTCTCCTGCATGAAAATATTGAAGAACTTTGTCAGATTCGTCTTTTAACAAGAAATTAAAGAAAGACACCACCAGGATCTTTCCAATAGAGATTTCTTTCTAGAATACAAAATTTCAATGCTTTCAATTTAATAAATCCGGCTTTGGTTTTAGTAAAACCAGGAGGAGCTTGTAAATTTTGGAGTACAAAAATGAGGTCTGCATACCAAGGGGAGTTTAAGAATACCTCTTTTATGTTTGGAGTCGCCTGCTCTTCCAGTCCATCAACTGTAGCCAAAACATTAATATCTAGAGCATGAAAATTAGACTCAACCATTAGTTTGGCCAAACCCTATCCTTTGATCAGTTTAGTAGGTTTTATTTCAATGTCGTATTCCAGAATAACTGCAATCCATTTTTCTCTTCTACCATCTGGATTATCCTGGGTCAGGATATCCTTAACCACTGCGTTTGGAACATGTGCAATCGTGTGAGAATGGAGAATATAGATTCTAAAGTCTTTTATGGGCTTCACCAGAGAAAAATCCTATTTCTCCATTATATTATAGTTCAAAGAAGCATCTCTCAAAGATTTGTTGAAAAACGCTATTGGTTGTTCGTACCCTTCACTGTTTTTCTGCAACAACGTTGCTGCTATGGTGTGTTCAGATGCGAAGGAGAAAAGCTAAAAGTCTTTGGTGTAATCTGGGCTGATCAGAACTGGGGTTTGGGTGAGCGCCTATTTCACCTGCTCAAATGACTGTTTGGACTCGGCGTTCCATTTGATTTTTGTGTCTTTTTTCAACATATTAGTGATGTTCCTGAGAAGTTCGACCAAGTTTGGTATGAACCTTCTAAGGAAATTTATTTTTCCAATGAAAGATTACAGTTATTTGATGTTCCTAGGGTGTTCCACCTTCTGGATGGATTCTATCCTCCCGGGATCTATTTTAATTCCATCTTTTGAGATTATGTGTCCCAATAGTTTACCTTCCTCTAACCTGAAAAGTCTTTTCTTAGGATTCAATGAAATCCCAAATTTCCTGCACTTCTCAAACACACTTCTGATGTGGACTAAGTGTTCCACGTCAAATTTGTAGTAGACAGTCACATCGTCTAGGTAAACGACTATAAATCTTCCAGTCTTGTCCACAAAAGAAATTTCCATTTCCCTTTGAAAAGTAGCCCTAGCATTCATCAGACCAAAAGGCATCTTCACATACATGAAGGTTCCCAAGGGTGTGGTAAAAGTTGTCTTCTCTTGATCTTCTGGATGGACAAGAACTTGGTTGTAACCAGAGAAACCATCTAGTAAGGAGATCCTGCTAAACCCAAACACCTTTTGTAAAATATGGTCCATTTTGGGCAAAGGGTAATTGTCTTTAAGGGAGACTTTGTTCAGATTTCTGAAATCTATGCAAAGTCTGATCTTGCCAGTTTTCTTCTTGGTAGGAACTAAGTTAGAAACCCATTTAGAAAATCTCAAGGGAACTATGATTTTAACATCATACATATTTTTGATTTCTTTCTCTATCAGGGGAAGTAACTTGGGATTTATTCTCCTAAGTTTCTATTTGAAAGGTTTGTGTTCTTCTTTTATAGGAATCTGATGTCGTATGATACTTGTGTCATAGGATTTTAAGTCCTCGTAACCCCAGACAAAAACATCTACGTATTCCTTAAAAAGTTCAATGTATTTGGTTTTTTGCTCAGGGGGTAGAGATTTGGAAAGTTTTATCATCTTGGGTTTTTATTCTGTTCCTATGTTTCATTTTTTGACCTCCTTACCACTAGCTTCAATTTTCGGTTTTTTGGCTACATCGTTAAAATTGAATAAGTCTTCTAGCGGAACTAGACCTCTAGGTAACACATTACTTTTCAACTGTAGAATACCATAATCTATCTCATTTTCATTCAATTCATCTGTATCTACTTTACTTTCATTGAGCTTTTTGGAATCTACGTTATTTACACTAACACTTTCAAAAAAAGATTTATTTACAATCTCATCATCATTTTCTAAATCTATGTTTGTACATTCGAAATCGTTCTTACACTATGGGAAGTTTTCAATTTGATCATCATTTCCAAATACCTGCTAGTATTTGATGTTGTTAGGAATGGTTGGTCTTCACTTCACCTCCACTATGTACTTGCGAGTGGGACAGAAAGGAATTTTATAGGTAGTTGTTGATGTGGCCAACCCGTCTTCCAGCATGTTTTGTCCTCTAGGCATTACTTCCAAGTCGATTTCAGTAAAGCATTGAAGAGAATCCGAAACAACATTCCCATAAGATTTAAGTATGGGGTGTTTAGTTGCATACTCACCTTTAATTTGCTTGATAATCAGTTTAGAATCACCCCTTACCATGATCTATTTGGCACCAACTTTATTTAGTAGTTTCAGGCCGAGCATCAAAGCCTCGTACTTAGCTACATTGTTAGTGCATTGAAAATTTAGCTTGTAAGAATGATTCTTGGAATACCTTGACCTATGGCTATGCAACCAAACTCCAGCTCTAGCTCCTTCTTTACTCATAGTACTATCAAAATCCATGCTCCAAAAATCTGTTGGCATTTCTTCCCTTTCTACTGTTCCACCCTTCTTGCCTCCATGATTGTTTTACTTTCTTTCAAATCATGCAAATCCTCTTCTAGCTGAGAAATTTGTTCTTACACATCACTATCATTGTATAGAATGAAAGATTCTAGATCAGAGTGTGAAGAGTATAATGGATAGTTATGTGGCTTTTCCTGACTATTGACCATATACTTCATCAAGGTCTCTTGATACAGTCTTCTCTATTGTCTGAATACTGGGATGGTGGCATAGGAAATATCTAGTTGCAGGGTTCCTTTAAACTTAGCTCCCCATGATCTTGATAGTAACATACCGTATTTTGGGGGGATATATGGAACTACTATATCCATTCCCATACTATTTGTCGGGATTTGAGCTAATGTAATTCATAAGTCTTTGATCAAGCCTATGAATTTAACCTTGCTGAAATCGAAAGAATGCAAATCTTTGTTGGGTTTGGTGACCTCGAGCCCCAACTTTTCCATCACAAATTTGTGCATCAGGTTGTGAGAGGCACCCGAATCTAGCATGGCGTTGTGTAATATCAGATCGTAGATGTTTAGACTGATGTAAAAAGGGGCCATGACACTATTATCAGTTTAACCATCAACTTCAGGACCGAACAAGAGCTCTGGTTGGTCATCCTCAAGATTTACTATGTCTGAGTGATTTGCAGATCCAACATTCAAAGCCTTAGTACCTATCTCAGGTTCGATGCTCAAAGATTTAATCACCTGCGACCTGTAAGTGTTTTTATTCATTAGCTCGGAGAGGGGAATGGGAATTTTTAATTTAGCTAGTTCCCCTTCAAGGATGAATGCAATGGAAGGTTTTCTTAAGATCTGTACTTCTAGTTTATCTGTCAAAATTCTGTGGTCGAGTGCACTTGGTTGACTAATTGATGAAAATTCAGTCTGATTTTCTCTCTGTAGTATTTCTGGAGCTTTTTGTGTGTGAGGTCCAGCCTTGTTTCTCTCAGGGACTTTCTTGGGAAGGTTTTCCGAGGTTTTCTTGGTTTCAACAACCTTCTTCAGAGAGTTTTCGTTTGTATTCTTGCTCCTTAGGTTATACTTCCTGTGAACCTCCATTATAACATTCTCAAAGGCCTACTATTCTGATTCCTCAGCTTCTTCATTTACCTCCATTTGTGAAAGGAGGAACATCTTGTGCTCTTCCTGGATGAGGAAAATGGATTCATGATTGTGATCGTGATCACCCATTAGGTTTATATGAGTGTCATCAAAATCCTCGATTACCTCCTCCCTATCATCTGCGTAATTCTCCTAGAGGGGGGGTCTGATATGCTGATCAGGCCCCCTCTGCTCTCTTTGATATCTAGGATATCTCTACCTGATCTGGGGTGGATTTATTCTCAAGTTTGGGTTTCGAATTTGAGGAGAGGTTTGATTCTCCCAAGGTGGATTTCTTTTAGTTACAGTGAGTCTCTCCATCATTTTCTACATAGCTTTGGATAGAGAATCTAGTTTGGCATATGATGAGTAAGTAGAAGGATTTTCTTTAATAGTTACTCGCCTTTTTGTTTTTTTCCTCGCCCTTCTGGCCAAAAGATTTTCTTCTACACCGACGACACTTTTCTGCATGTCTTCCAGAGTTGCGGAATTTCTCTCTCTTAGTTGATAAGATATATCTGCGTCAAATCCATTGGGGAACTTTATTAATGCCAAACCTTGTGGTGGTTTGATATCAGTTGGAATTGCATTGTACAGATTGTTGAAACGAGTGCAATAATCTTGCACTATCTCTCCTTGGTTCCGTCTGATGTTCTCATATTCTGATAAGATCTGGAGAGGATTTTTCTTCACCTCCCACCTGTCAAGGAAAGCTCTATGAAATACATCAATGTCAGTTATGGTAGAAGTAGGTAAGGCCTTGAAACACTTTTTTACCTCTCCAGTTAGACTCTGTGCAAATAGTCTCATCTGTACATCATCTTCATCCACTTCCTGTAAATCAAAATAATCATTCATTTTGTCAACATATTGTTGTGCATTAAGGGGACCGGTACTATCAAACTGAGGGAGTTTAGTTTGATAGTCTTGAGGCATGTCATGTAAAGGGGGAACCAACACCAATGGGGCATATCTATCTGCCATGATTGGTGGAGGAGGATGAACAACAACCTGTGCGTCAAGAGAGGTAGCGACTAAATATGTAGAAGATGAAGGCCTGGGAGAAAAGGAGTGACCTGGTTTAGATTTAATATAAATTGCAACAATCGTCAAAGCAGGGAGTTCGAATGACGGCTCAAGGTGGAGTTTTTCTAAGGCTTAACCAAGATTCACAACTAGGTCTTCAAGCTTATCAGATTCGAGGCAAAAATGTTGATCAACTTCAACTCTGGGAGAGAGTATTTCAGGGGTCCTGGGCTGAAAGACGGTTTGATCTAAAACCGTTTCACTGACAAAACTACCAGATTTTGTCCTGAAAAGGCTTTGTTGAAAAGATATATCAAACTCGACATCTTGAAAAGAAACTAACTTCTCTGGGAGAAAAGGGGACCTTAGAAGTGGACTGTGACTCCCAGAAACCTCTGCAGTGTTTTTCTTCCTGAATAATTTTTCGGGATTGTCTATTACTACTACAAGCTCTGGGTCTAGATGAGATATGGTAAAAAATATTTTGGGAGCCAGAATTCTAATTTTTTATTTCATTTTTCTTTATAAGAGAATATTAAACTAATTATATAAAAAATTTAACAACCTTTGAACATTATCTCTTCATACGTTTAGATTTTATGACTTGTTCAGAAATAAGGTTTTCTTTGTCTAGGGGAAAGAAAGCAAGGGGAGAAAGTTTGTTCAGTTCTTCCCCAGTATGGTCGCCATTTATGTTATCACTCTGTAAATTCCCAGAGGTTGTTGCCAGGTAGAAGATATTTACTAGAGGTAACCTTATCCAACCACTTCAAAACTGGGAGCTAGCCCTACCCGTTTCAGAGAGGGATCTCTCTGTAAGATTTAACTTTGTTTTAAATTTCAGATATTAGGCTAGTTAAATAATGCATGACCGAATGTTGTTTGTTTTTATAAAATGGATGAAAGGTTTTACGCATCCATTGGGCTATGGGGTCTGTTTTATAAAGGTAGAGATCGAAGAACATATATAAAGATTCCTTTCACAGGGTAGAATAATGAAACTACTAGATTCTTTAGCAATAAAATGATGGTTAGAAGAAAAAGGTGAGATGATTAATTATAACCAAGAAGCATTTAAGAATTTATTCACTACAATATAAGAAGAAAAAACTTAGATATTTAAAATCTAGAAACAGAGTACGCAAAGGTGAATTATGTAACTTTAACTCCTTTTAAGTGATCAGACTAGAAAAACAAGATGACAACTAGAAAAGATACACATTCAACTGAGAATAGAAAACTTCACCAATAGATGATACGCAGGAATCCTGTGAAATGTCTCTTTGTATTACTGAAATATCTTCTTGATAAAAATTATAGTGCTTACATCTTGCTAGGGCGTAAAAATCAACCCTCAGTACTTCTAAGTTTGAAGTATTTATAATCAAAATTACAAACGACCCTGTCATAAATGATCAGGACGTGACAGACTCTGAATCTAACTAACTAGCTAACAAGATACACAAATTTAGGAACTGTTGATGATGTGTTGAATCCTTCACGTTGAATCTGGGGAAGGTTGTTGGTGAGTCACCCATATGACTTTGACTGATTTGTTTGCTGACTCATCTTGCACACCTCATTTGCTACTCGATCAAATTGCACAACTCTTCCCATCTTAGCTGAATGGGAATGGTGACTTTGAGTAGTCTACAATATATTTCATCCACTTCTGTGTACTTGGAAAATGTTGGTTTGATGATGAAAATATATTTGATCTCGTGCTGTATGCTGATGTCTGGATGAAAAGTATCCAAGAACGCTTTGCCCGTTATACTACCTTGTATCCCTGAGGACTTGGAACTATCCTTGGCCATTGTAGCCATCTTATACTTGTAGTCTGGAAGGGTCATCATCTTGTCATTCAGATCCATTAAACCAGGAAGACCTTTTTTCTGTAGAGCCTCGATATTGTTGAAAAATCTTTGAACTCAATGTCCATGTTTTGGAATTTTTCTTCCAATTGCAACATCAGTCCTCTTTTGGTCAGAACCCTCTTGACTTCGAGGATGGTTTATGTCTTGTCTTCGATCTTCAAGTCTTCCAGTTCTTCTCTAGTCTTTGAGTTCAGGAATTTAATTATTTCATTGGCTTCAGTGGGCATTTCTCCCAACTCTCCTTTTATTTTGTCAATAACCTGCCTACTTCTTATCACTAATTCATTTTGCTCAAACATGATCTATACCATAGGCCATATTTCATTTATGGATTTGGAGATATCCATCCAAATATTCTCCTTTGCTTCGGCAAGGGTCTTGCCTGCTACTGTTTGCTTTTGCAGCTGATGCAATTTCTATTTTAGCTTTTTTGATGTTTGTTTCTCCATGTTGTAGCTGGTCTGGTAAGAAGACTTGAGTTCCTGAAGGCTCTTAACTTTCTTTTTCAGTCTGTTGATTTGTGTTTCTTGTAAGTTCATCTCTTCCATGGACTTTGCCAGCTCCATAGTTTTTTCCAGAGCTCTCAGTGGGGTGGCTAATGGGATTTTTGCTGTGGTTCTCATTTCTATAGTTGTTTTGCTAACTCCTATGAGGGGAAATGCACTCAGTGGAATGAATTCCTGATCCGTAGGATCTTTTAATGACTATGGTTGAGTTTTACTTTTGCATGCGTTAATTAACCATTTGAGAAAACTTAATGAAAGAATGAGGAAAGAAGAGGAATTATGACAGCCATATACACATATGTAGTTCTGAAATGAAAAAATAGACAGCAAACCATAACACGCAGATTGATAATGGAGTTCGGCACAACTTTGCCTACGTCTCCGGGCCTTTGTCTCTGTGGGGGAGGCTTCTTTATTTCTGTTCAAAAGCTCAAAAGTACATTGTTGCAGTTCCAATTGGCTACAAGACTAACCTGGTCATGTTTTTCCAGATCTCTAGAACCCTGCAAAGAAAACGACATGTAAAACGGACGTCCGGAGCTCCCAGAAATGGCCCAACAACGTCTACTCCTCAAAAGCTTCCTTGCATAAAAATGGCATTGGCTTGGCTTCTCTTCATCATAAATCTGCTCTGACTGCCTCCTCATGGCCTCAAATAGGCCTGGTTTATATAGATCTGAGGTTGGTTATCCATCCCCAACTTCCTCCCAAAATTTGGGCTCCAAAAATGCCCAATATCTCCCAAAAATGGAGAAAATGCATTAAAATCAGGCATATAATCTTTTAAAAATAAAAAACTATACAACAAATCCAATTTGCATATAATTTTAGGTGTTAATCCCCCTTCATACAGAATGTGCCCCCTTTGGTATGGTCATATGGGCTCCATGTGGCCACGCACCCATGCGTTGGCCCTCTCTCCTCGCGCTAGCTCCTGGTTCGGTGGCGTTCGCATAGGGCCACGAGCTAGTGGTTATAACCCCCGCGCCCCGTTAGGTGGATAGACCCCGGGTCATGTGGGATCCACTCAGGAACCACGGGCTGGACCCTTATCCGCATACACCTGCATCCGCACTCCCAGTTTTGGTCGTGGTCATGTGGTAAAGTTTGATGAACCGAGGGCTGGGGCTAAGCCCCGGCCCTTTCCCCTGCCGACTATACGTTCAAACTAATTCAAATATAGTTTTTTCCGCATACATAACAAGGAACACCCATGGGCCGGGTGGTTAGCCCGGTCCTGCCAGTCTGTTGCCGGGACGATAGGTCGCGGGTTCAACCCACGCCGAAACCATACAAAATTTTACATAAACCTACGAACCATTCATAGGGTGCCACGTGGCAGCCCATGACTGGGCCACGTGGAACCTCAACAACCAACCAATATATGCCATGTGTCAGATGTCAATTGGTCCCTGTGCCTGCCACCTGTCGCCATATGTTTTCCACATCACTGCCCTGTCACGTCAGCTGTTGACATCATCCGTGCCACGTGTCACCCTTACAGTGGTGACCCATGTCACCCCTGGATAGGTCCAACTGTACGCCAAATCAATCTGCCACGTGTCACCTTCTGGAGCTGCCACGTGTTGCCTCTTGGGGTTGTCACGTCAGCTGTACGGTCGTACGGCCTGTACAGTCATCATACCACGTGTCACTGTATGGACTGTACGGACTGTACAGTCATCCCTTTTTTTGCCTGTTTGGATTTTTGGACAGAACGCGATATCTTCTGCATACGGAGCCCGTTTGACGAAGTAAATATACCGTTGGAATTAGGAAGACGAGACAGACGCAATGGAACTAGTTTCGTCAGATTCTGAGCACTTTCATTTTTGAGCATTTTTAAGCCCTGTCAGGCTTCTGGATTCGATTTCGGATCAATTCCATGGGTGTTGTATGTTCCTTCTCCTTTACCAACCTTTCCAGCTCTGCTTCCATCTCCCTTAACTGTGCATTCTACTCCATGATCAACTTGAGCATCTCATCCTTCTCACCTTCTATCTCAACGATCTCCTTAGCTTGTGCATCCTTCGTGGGTGGAAATTTTAGTTGTTTTCTCAGAGATGTTATATCAACGTTCTTTTTCTTTAGAAAATCCTCTGTTCCTTTCACATTCGAGGGATCATACCCGATATTGACTACCAATTCCTCTAAGGATTTTATCCTTTTATCTTTTGCAAAAGAGGATATCTTTTCCAGTTTTAACTGGGTCTGAACATTGTTTAGAGCTACCTGTAATTTTGCAGCTGTAGAGGAAGCATGGGCCAAAGTGGAAAAAACCATTTCTCTAGTCTGTCTGTGCAGATCCATCTGATCAGCTGGAAGAACTTGTTTGGTATCAAACACAAGGGTTGACGTTTTGTAGTCAATGATTTCTTTGGGTTGAGGTACCTGTTCCTGCAGAAATGCCAGATGCATTCTTCCTTTTTCTATGTCAAAAGATGATAATAGTCTGTGTTGTGTTGTGGATGTTTGATTCTAGAACTGAGCATATGTGCTATTGGTTAGTGTCTGGTTTTTCTTCTTAATCAGATAATATTTTTCAAAGATGTTCAGCTTTGCAGATCCCTAAGGAATTTGGGTGGCCACAGTTATGTCAGTCTACTTCTTTGAAGAAGAAGTAGACGTTGTCTGACAGTTGATTGAAGGAATTGGTGTACCTTCTCCCTTAGCCCCTTTTGCAAACTGAGTATCTTCCTCAATAGACCTGGGAATGGTATGAATGGTCTTAGGCTTTTTACTGTATAAATGAAAATCCTCTGCTGATACTTTAGTGACCGAAAGAGAGGTATCTTTCCTTGGTCTTTTTTCCTTTGGCACTGGTGGAGTGGTAGTCTGTGAAGTCAGAATCAAGGAAGACTGTTGTTCAGTGTCTTCCAAGGTGTTCTCTTCCCACTGTGTCTGATTTACATACTTCTCAATTTCTGGTTTGAGTGTGTGAGCATATTGTGCACTTTTATTTTTAGCTCTCATTTCTATGATGATTCCGCTTGGATCATATTGCCAGATGAAACTATTGTTGAATTTCATTTCCTTTAATATATTTTTTGCCTCTTCTCCAGGGGCTTGACTATTATAGATAAAAGGTCCTATCTGCCCCTTAATTCCCATTTGTTGTTTTTTCTTCAGAGATACAAAATGAATATCATCTGAATTTATCATCTGGAAAATATAATCCAGTGCAAATATCCGCACGGGAAAATATTTGGGCAATTTGTATGGAGATAACTCACATCCATACACTCTGATCTCTATGTGGTCTTGATATAGGAACCAGTATCCCTTATTTGCGAGGTCCGAGAGGTGTAATATTCTTTGGATCTCTTCATTTATCCTTGGCTCCAGTATCCCATTGAGCATGCTCACCACCGGATGATAAAACATCTGGATAAATTGTTTAAAACTGAGCTCTGTGGAGTTTCTTCTGAGAAGTGAAGTCCATAGGGTTACCGCCTGCGGTTTTCCATCCGGGTCCATTTTTTGCATAAGGAAGGAGAATTTTTCTTCTTAATAAAACATGAACATGTAGGCCAGTATCGAGGAATACCAGAACATGCCCTCTGTGGAGAATTTAGAAAGTTGACCGTTGATGTTCTCTACCAGGAAAGTGTTGTAGTCAAACTGGATGGTGACCTTTTCCTCAGTGGAGAAAATAGATAGGAACCCCAATATAGGTTCATCTACCCATTCGTCTAAAAAATAGCCAAGTAGACAACAAAGTGAAGAAATCACTTGGTTTCCCTTTTCTGAGAACAAGGAGGAATGATACAGGGGATTTTTATTGGGGAGTTGAGCATCCTGTGGGAGGAAAAGCTCAAAGATCTGGGCTCTTTGAGGAAAAGACAAATTCTGGTATAACTCTGTTAGGATTTCAAGGTTGAAAGGGGAGGTGTATTCAAATATATATATTTGCATCATCTAATCAATGGCCTCTGGTGTGATAAAGAAAATAGTTTCTCCAGATGAAGAAACTATGGCTCTCTGGTCGGGGAGGTAATGAGCTTGACACTTGAGGGCGAACTCGGGGAAATGATGGACCTGGGGAAAGAGATATAGGGAAAAATTTAACTCCCATATCTCAAACTCATCGCTTTGATATAGGAATGTGTCTTTAAACCATGATTGTAATTCTGCGAAATCGAATTCACACCTGGTCTCTAAGATCAGATAATCTTTGTCTGCTAATGGAATCTGGTTGATATGGATGGGAGGGGGGAGGAATGGATTCTCGTCGACCTTTTATTTTTTAGATTTTGGCGCCATCACTTCCAACGGTACTTGCAAATGAAACAAAAATGTTAGCGGATAATGGCTATGGCTGGGTAGATGGTTGGATCAGTGAGGGGGGAGGGGATTGTCTCATGCACGAATAGAGTGAACGATGTGAAAATGGAGGGATAGGGGTTACTTTTGAGTGAGCAGGTATCCATTGGGCACGAGGGACAGGTCAGCAGGCTAACAGATATGTAGCCTATAATAAATTGCCAACAGATCCTTAGGAACGTGAGGAGGCAGGAGAAGGATGTATGATGTGTGTACCCGGATGATGTGGAGGATGATGATTGGGGGGATAAAAGAGGGAGACATGACCTGTGACGGGTGGATAGATAAGACAGGTAGAGATGGATATTGAGATGTGACATCATGAGGTGGTGGCAGTATGTCAGAAGGGAAAATATGTGACACAATAGATTAGCGACACATTGGGATGGGGCCAATTGGTAACAGATGCCTCATTCCAGACCCCCGCCCCACCATTAAAGGTAGAATGGTTGGGGGGTCCAGAATCTCCTATAGACCATCCATTTGCGTGTTGTCGGGATAACCGTAGATCTGTGCGCACTTGTTAATCACCATTTTGGACCCCCCCCCCACCATTAAAGGTAGAATGGTCCGGGGGGGTCCAAAATCTCATCTTAGCCGTAGATCTATGCGCCAACGAATTGGTCGTAGATCTTTGCGCAAACTTTAATCTCTGATTGCGATTTAATATATGCATCAAAACTTAGGATTAGTTCTTTTTGTGAGTTTTTTGCGTTGCTTCCCTTGCTTTTGTCACCATGGGGTTAGGAAATCACCTAAAACATCAGAATCATACATTTTCTTCGAACACCATTCAAAATTTATTGAAAGAAAAGTTGGCTATCCTATGTCCTATCCTACCTACCTACACCTTTCACCCATATTAAACTGTTGGACTAAGAGATTACTCTACCCTAGTGTTATTTGACGAAGATTAGACAGTTTGATCAAATTTATTCACTAGCTAACCTATCTACTTGGCTAAGATTAAACAATTTAGCTAAGATTCTTCACTAATCCTATCAAAATCAATTAAAAGGGACCTAGCCATGTTTAAACAGTATGGATCAAGTCATTGTTATTGCATGGGGCTTTGTTCATTTTTTATTCTAAGCCCTCTTTATTCTTTTTCTTTTGAAAATAATTTGCATGAATGAAATATTATTTGCAAGATAAAAAACATCAATAGTGAAAATTTTCTAGTCACCAGATGATCCTATAAATTATAGGGTTATAACAGTTGCGAAGAATCTTGGAGTAATATTCCTCAAGAACAGTGGGTACACAGATTCATTAACACACTGGATACGACCCCTATCAATTGGTACCTTCAAGAGGAGTTGCGCCTCATCATTGCAGATTGGGAAGGTATGAATCAGAACTTTGTAACAACCTTTTTCTTTGAAATCCAATATCCATCAGTAGACCAAGCCTTACATATTGTAAGACAGAAGGTATTTGAGGAGGCCTCTAGCCTCCCTATGGAACAAAAAGAGGAAGAATGGACTGCGCCATTCCAAAAATTGCAAAGTTGTTACAACATCAATACTGATGAAGACGATGATCCAAGGAAGGTGAAAATCACAAAAACATAAGGCCAAAGAGATGTGGAAGGACCAGGAATTGAGCTACCATTTATTGGGAAACCAATCAAGATTAAGAAGGTCAATATTGGAACATAAGAGACCCTGAAGCTTGCCAATGTCAGAGATTATTGGGATGCTGCAACCATTGACAAGATTACTGAGTTACTGCACGAGTATCAGGACTTGTTTCTGACCAAGTTCACTGAGATGAAGGGCTTCAAAGGACCTATGGGAGAGATGAGGATCCCTTTGAAACTAGGTGCGAATCTCGTCAAGTAAATACCCTACAGGTTGAACCCTAAATACAAAGAAAAAGTGAAGATCAAGCTCGATAGAATGATGGAAGAAGGTATTATTGAACCTGCCGAAGAATCAGAGTGGATTAGACCTATGGTAGTACAAGACAAAAAGATAGGTGAGATTAGGATATGTGTGGATCTCAGGAAGTTGAATGATGCATGTTTGCATGACCCTTTCCCTACACCATTCACCGATGAAGTATTAGACAATGTCGGAGGCCAGGAGGTATATTCTCTTACAGATGAATTTTCAGGCTACCATCAGATCCGGATTGCTAAGGAAGATTGCCACAAGACCATGTTTGCCACATAATGGGGATCTTACCAATATACAGTGGTGCCATTTGGATTGAAGAATGCCACAACCATCTTTTCCAGGGTGGTGGTTGAAGCATTTAAAGAATTTTTGCATAAATTTTTAGAAGCATATTTTGATGACTAGACTGCGTTTAGTTTGTTGAAAAACCATATTGAATGTCTAAGACTAATGTTGTATAAGTCCAGACAGTGCCAAATTGCTTTGAATCTGAAGAAGTGCATCTTCTTCTCACCATTTGGAGTGTTGTTAGGACATATTGTATGTAAGCAGGGATTACTGGTAGACCTATCTAAAATTTCCATTATTGTTGATCTGCCACCTCTAATGTCAGTCAAACAACTGTGCACTGTGCTAGGACATACTGGCTACTACAGAAAATTCATCAAAGGATATGAACATATTACAACACCTATGGAGAAGTTGGTGAAGAAAGACTGCCAGTTTAGCTGGACAGAAAAATGCCAGACGAGCTTCGACACACTGAAACAAAAGATGGTTACTGCGCCTATTCTCATTTTTCCAGATTGGAGTAAGGAGTTTCATGTGCATGTCGATTCATCTTCCATTGCATTGGGAGTTATTTTAGCTCAACCGGGAACATGAGACATCAACCATCCGTTAGATTTTTCTAGAAGGAAGCTATCTACAACTAAAATTAATTACACCACTACAGAGAGAGAAGGATTGGCCATGGTGTATGCACTGCAGAAATTTTGCCACTACTTGCTGGGAGGACACTTTAAAATAATTACTGATCACTCTGTGTTGAAGTAGCTAGTCAACAAGCCAGTGTTGGGGGGCCGAATATGAAGATGACTTCTGTTGTTTCAAGAATATGATTTTGAGATCATAGTTAAGCCAGGAAGGATGAATAAAGACCCTGACCACTTGTCAAGGTTGGAACATGGAAAAGAACCCACCAGTTTGGAGGACACACTACCGGATACACAGTTGCTAGCCATTAACAATATTGATGATCACTTCACATATATAGTCCACTTCATGTCAATAGGAGTGGCACTGAGTGAGTATACCATCTCTTAGAAGAAACAACTAGTGGTGCGTGCTGTAGAATTTTCACTTATCGTGGGACAACTATACAAGATGGGACCTGATGAGATACTAAGGAGATGCGTTATGGAGGCATAGAGACCACTGATCCTCAAATAAGCTCATGAAGGCATCACAAGAGGACATTATGCAGGGAGAGAAACTACACAGAAGGTTCTGAGAGCTGACCTTTGGTGGCCTACCTTACACAGAAATGCTAAAGATTATGCCAGAGCCTGAGATTTATGCCAGAGAGTTGGGAAACCATCCAGAAGAGATGGAATTCCATTATCA